>JACTOM010000103.1:248246-460684 GCA_015832385.1 Elymnias hypermnestra
TTTTTTTTTTTGTTATCATCATTACAATATTTAATTTAAAAATATTCTATATCTATATATATATAGAGCAATTCATTCACTCCCACGCTTTTTTGTCTTCTCAGTATTCTTTCAAATTATAGAAAGATTTCTCAATTAGTTTTCTTTTAATAAAAGATTTAAATTTATTAAGAGACATTTTTGTATACAATAAAACAAATTAATATTCAAAAATTGTGTTCCTAGCGACATTCTTATAAAGAGGTTCCCAAAATTGTACACGGAAATGCCAACCCAAATATTGGGTTCCATGCGATATTATTGATATATAGAGCTTCTCAAAGTTTTACATGTAACTACCAAACCTCTTAATCATTATGGTATCCTTACATAAAACAAGTTAATATTCGAAAATTCTGTTCCCGGCGACATTCTTATACAGAGGTTCCCAAAATTGTACACGAAAATGCTAACCCAGATATTGGGTTCAATGCGACATTGGGTGTTACCAGCGTAGTTTCGGAACCAGTGTTCATATGATTTTCGTAAATATAATTATTTTTATTATAAAATGGGTCAAACTTGAACGTATTGCCAACGCCTCTCTTTGAGAACTTATGGAAATGCTACGATTTCAACTAAAGATATAAGGGTATCTACAAACGAGCGTTTTTATAGAACAATATAATGTTTATAAGAGTTATTTCAGTAGAATTTCGAATGAATTTCGAAAGAATAACTACCTGATTATTTTACTTGTTATCTGACTGGATAACTAGGACTGACTGTTTATATTCTGACTGAATAACTGTTCGATTATTACAATCGACCGATTGACGAACCTACTAAATGACCAGCTGATTATTTGACGTCTTATCTGACTGGGTAACTATTCCAATATTTTAGTGACTGATTGGTTATTTTAGGGATTTCCTGACTGAATAACTGTTCTCTTTTGACAACCGACCGATTGTCCGACCTGATGGTTCACTAGCTGATTATTTAACGTGTTATCTGACTTGGTAACTAATCCAACAGTAATATGTTCTTCTTCTTTGTTAAATGGCTTTCAGGTGTGCCAATGGGGCACAAAATGCACATGTTTTCTGTTTTACTGTAAGATTGTTATTTTGATGAATTTTCTGATTAAATAACGTTTCGCTTATTAAAATGGCCGAAAATCTGATAGACTGACGAACTAAATGACTAACCGATTATTTAACCTTATTGGATAATTTTCAATATTGCCATTTATATTCATGACTGATCGACTAAATACCCGGTTATTTTACGTGTCACTGATTAATTAACCGGTTAATTAATTGAAGCGTTATCTTTCTGGATAACTGTTCCAGTATTTTATTGAGCGAGTCATTGAATTACTGATTCCGGAAGAGTTCTATGTCTTATATAACTGTTCGATTATTACAATGATAGGACTGTCTAAGCGACTGAACGACTAACTTATTACTTGATGAATAATCCTACTGAATAACAATTCCAATATTTCACCGAATGACGATTGATAGACTGTTTATTAGACGTGTCATCTTACTGGATAACTGTTCCAATATATCAGCGAACGATGACTGAATTACTGTTTATTAGACGTGTCATGTTACTTTATAACTGTTCCAATGTTTCAACGAATGACGACTGAATTACTGTTTATTAGAAGTGTCATCTTACTGGATAACTGTTCCGATATTTCAGTGACTGACGACTGAATTACTGTTTATTAGACGTGTCTCTGACTGGATATCTGTTCCAATATTACAGCGAATGACGACTAAGCGACTGGTTCTTAGATGTGTCATCTTACTGGATAACTGTTCCAATATTACAGCGATTGACGATTGGTAGACTGTTTATCAGACGTGTCATCTTACTCGATAACTATTCCAATATTTCAGCGAATGATGACTGACAGTCCTTTTTACTAACACTCTGATTAAGTGACTGTCTTACTATCTTTGTTACTTACGGATCCAGATCTGAATAAGAATGCCATTTTATTTAACTGACTCGTGTATAAGTGAATGACTTGTTTATGAATAAGAATATTCTGTGAAATAGATTGAAATTTTACTACACTCACCACACGTATTGTTTGGAAAATATTCGAATTTACAATTGTTTTTCCTAAAAAATCGTAACATTTCCATTTCTTCTTACTTGTATATTTTCTTTTAGATATGTACTCTTTAAGGTGCTATACGTTAAGGGATTATCGTTGCTCTTGGTATTAAAATTTAATGATATAATCATGGTCATTACGATAATCGTTTTATGTATGACAACTCGTTTAATTACCAAAGCTTTTACATGTTTTGTTTAAAATATTATTGCGGTTATTGGGCTCGAGTGTAACTGTGTTCTCACATGATAATAAACCAATCTTAAATCCTATCTCTTCTATACATCATCGTATTTTCATTTTTTGCTTCATGTCTTTGCTGTTAGGTTGGTGACTAGCGACGATCGAAATCTTCCAATAATCAAATTATGAATCTTCTTTAACTTTCGTGTAGGTCACAGCTATGATGATATATTGACAGATTATCAATGATATGGTAAAATCCATGGTACGTGCACAATGGTATCAATGCAGGTGCTAAAGTTAGCGTTTTCAGTTCAGACTCAGCAAAATCAAGGAATCGTCTAAAATATTTAGGTCTAGTAACGACTAGAGAGAGGCTTTTGATACTGTAAAGACTTGTCCTTAAGCAAATTTTTATTCCGCTACTATACGAATAGAATTTATATGTACAATAAACTCCTAGCAACTTAATTTTACAATTTAGTTTAAGGTGAGATTTTAGTCAAGCGTAGAAGCATTGACTAAATCAAACATAAAATCGCTTCGTGTGTAAACACCCTTTACTGTTTAAGTGCTATTCGGCGTTATGGCGCTGTTGTCTTTAATGTTGAAACATTAAAAGAAGCGCTATCGTGCTGCGAAATTTAGTGTGGTCAAATCGGGCTTTAAGAATGCACGCATTTTTTTCTTTTCTGTGAATTATTTTTTTGGGAAATAATTATGTCGTGACGATGGAAGGCGACCTAACGGACAGAAATAATGATGACAGTGATATTATTTTACACCGAAAGCATATATTAAGAGTAGAAAGCGAGTCTCTCGACTTTCCTTCTTCAAACACAAAAGAAGTGCCCATTTTTGCCAACGCTTCTTCAACAAATTTGTCTTTCCAAAGCAACCGGTAATTTTGTCGGTTAGATAACGGATATGAATTATAATGAATGTAGTGTTATTCGGCATAGATTAAATATAATAAGAGTAAAAAGTGACAGAAGAAATGCTCATTTTATCCAACGAAAACCATTATAGATTGCTGAAGGATAGAGGATCGATTACTTGATCCTCAATCCTTGTTGTTTTCAAAACACCCAGATCTACATACCTATTTCAATTTGTTTTTCGCTTGAATAAAACATCGTAGAAGTTACTAAGTTTATATACTTCCCATTTTTTAACTTTGCAGTTTGTATTTCTGAAAATTCTCAATCATAAATTTAGACTCTATAGACATACCAATAATATTGACGCAAAGTTCTACTTCAAAATCATGGCCTTAGGTTTGCAGTGGTGCGAAAAATGTTGTGAAATAGAAATATTTCCTCACCAATTTTACGATTCAATTAATATTATCTTATGTTAATTATATGAACTACCAGAAAAAAATCCTGCAGAAGCTAAGAAAGCGTAGAGAGGAAGGTTGTCTTCTTATCAATATAAATAAATCCAAATCAAACCCAATGTTATTGGTTTTATCGAATGCAAATACTAACAACGTAACAACAAAGAAAAAGGTGAAACTTCGATGACTTTTGAAGAGTCAGATGAGATATATGCTTATTTATCGTTAAGCGATAAGCTTTTAGATGATCTAACCTGTTCTTTTAGGAAATTTAATCTCCTTTCATTTGAGCTGAACATAAGTTGTGTACAACTCTTTGCCGTCAATAAAAATGCCTTTTTTTGCCTATGAATGTGGGTAGCTCGCTAAAGGACTACTAGTAAACAAGCTTCGGATAAAAAATGTGCACTAGAAAATTATCCAGATGAAATTTACGCAAGAGTGCGATTTATATAACAATAAAAACACTGAGATAAAGTAATCCAATCCTGTTTGGCCTCGTTGTAAGAACCCGTGAGATATATGCTGCTCTTATCCTGCCAGTAATGCAACTTGGGATCTCAACTTGCCAAAGAGAAAGAGAAAAAACTAGTTAAACTGTAAATTTGCAGTGCGTCTATCACCTTTTTGTGCTGTTATCCTTTTCCTAGATTATCTAGATCTTTTTAATGTTGGGAAGGTCTGGCTTCGGATTATTTAGCATCCTATCTATCATATCAAGCAAAATATATTTAAATCGACTTTGTACATTTTATATCAGGAAGCAATGATTAAGTTCTGCGGCTAGGATCACTCAGTCTACCTATTTCATTGAATTTTATGTTTGTGTCCATTGTCTTTTTTAACCTAAAGCGATACTCAATATTTACATTATACTTTGATGGAGGATCTGACAAATTTTCAATAATATTTCAATGTTAAATTTAAGTATTTTCTGTTTTTGGTACAATTGATAACAATAAATGTTGTAAAGTGAATTGTTCGCAGCGTTTTATTTATCAAAACCCATCGTACAAATCTACGGTGACATGTAAACATATAAAAAGATTTGTAAAAAAAGAAAATATTCGGAAAAAAAACTGAGCTCGTCCGTCCGAGGAGATGTTATAACAGAACTGTAATCATAAGAAGAAATGAGAGTGGATGAAGATAATACAGATGTGCTCGTTTCTGTTATAGGAACGGACGGCGACGAGCCCAAGAGAAAAGGAAAGAAAAAGAAATCGGACATAAGCGCTACGCCAGAGCGCATTGAGCACAGGGTCAACCTGACCTCTATACTTCAGTTCTCCAACGCCAGCCCTTTTAGGGACAAGACTGTCAGAGGATTCTCCTGTCTCTACTGCGCCAAATACTTCCAATCTATCGAAGATTTAAGAGCTCACACAGCCAAAAAATCCGAAAAGAACAAAATAAATTCAATTCTAGACTACAAACTAAGCTACAACCCCATTAAAGTGGACATAACTAATCTCAGGTGCAACGTCTGCGACAAAAGCTTAGAGGACCTCAACGAGCTGAAAGATCACTTGGTATCAGCACACAATAAAATTATATACAAGAACATTAAAGACATAATTCTACCATTCAGATTGGATGATGGTCATAACTTCACCTGCGTTATCTGCTCGCTGGTCCATATTTCCTTTAAGAATCTCTACCACCATATGAGCAGTCATTACAGGAACTACTGCTGTAACAAATGCGGCGCCGGGTACATAACTATAGCAGCGCTGAGAAAACACGGGAAGACCCATTACCAAGGGAACTTCCCTTGTGATTTCTGCGACAAATTGTATACATCCCTAACGAAGAAGCGTAACCACGAGAAAGGGGTACATAAAGGGGGGTGGTTGAGGAACAAGTGCCCCCATTGCCCAGAAATATTCGTAAGCTATTACGACAGGAGCGAACACTTGGTGAAAGTCCACAACGAAGCTCCGATAGTGTACCCGTGCAACGCTTGCAACAAAACCTACAAGAAGAAGTTCGAACTGAACAGGCATATAAAACATCATCACTTACAACAGAGAAGTTTCCTATGCGACAAGTGTAACGCGAAGTTCTTCTCCAAGCGTGGACTGGCTGATCATATGACGCGTCACACCGGCGCGGAGAACTGCTCTTGCGATGTGTGCGGGAAGTCCTTCTCCAGGGTGAGGACTTTGAGGGAGCACTTGAGGATCCACGACGGAGACAAGAGGTTCCAGTGCGAGGTCTGCAAGAAGACCTTCATGCAAAAGAGCAGTTTGAAAAGCCACGTGAAGCTGCACCAGGACGACCTAGATATATTCAAGGAGTTTGATGACGTCAAACATCTGATAGATGATAGGGAGATGACTTTAAAACAAATCGCAGCGGAGAATAAAAAGAAAGCTTTGGCCGAAAAGACTAAAAACCATTTCTTGTGAATACCCTTAAAGGTTATTAGAGTTTTATAGACGGACTTGTGTTTAAAGAATTGATATAGCGCCACGATTTTTTTTTGTGACAATATTACTCGTGTGGTCCTTTTTTTAATTATAACATGGAATTATTACACATCTTAGACTCTGTCATCACTTATCGATACATGAGAATGAATTTTATTATCTTATTTTCGTTTATATATAATTGAACTCTAAATAAATCAGTTTTTAAATTGAATCATCTTCTCACATTAATCAATGGAATATATATATATTATATTGTTTTTAATTAATAAAGTACTTTACCATCATTTTTGTGACTTTTATTGTGTAAAAAAAAACCTTGGTGTGTTTGTGACGAAGTTCATAAAACAAAATAATATTCTATAATGTCATTTTGAATAAATAATTAAAATATAATAGTGACGCGTTGACTATAACTAGCTTTCTTAGTCCAGGAGGGTAGTCTACTTTCGCGAGCGTCAAATAACCGCGCGTGACGTCTCAGTGCTATTCACTTATGACAGTGTGCCCAAATAAGATTTCTCTTCAAAAATGGTCACTAAATTTCGTTTGTATTTCTTTATCCTTATATCCACTTAAGTTAATCTTCTTAAATCGTTATGGGCAAAAAAAAGCCCTTTTGCCACCTTGCCCTTAATAGTCCTTATGCTTTTAAAATCAAAAGGCTATGACAGGGTAACTACATTTTTATATAAAGCAGGAAATTTGTTTAGAAAAGCTATAACAAGTACCAGTAAACTAGACTAGATTTTAGGACTGAATTTAAACTAACTTTTGGCGCTACACTATCATGTCTATGCGAAGTTATAAGCCAATGTCATAACCTCAAAAGTACTATATATTTAATGGAAAAAAAATAGCAAGATCTTGACAATATAGCGTGGGTCTAACATTTTAAAAGGCGAAGCATATAAGAGATGTCATCAATGTGATAAATGTACTACAAGAACGACGTGTCACTGGTTCTTTTTCTTTTATAGGCCTAACTGGAGTAAGAAAAAAGAGAAAAGGGGCCATAAAGGATGAAAGCGGGCCGGATGACACAGAGACGTATGATAGAGTAGGCTATCGTGAAAAGCATCCACCGGAGATGCAGAAACAGTGGCACAATTTGACAACCTTATTAAAATTTTCAAATGCCACTCCGTTCAAGGACAGAAACGACGCTGGTTACGTCTGCGCTTATTGCTTTAAAACTTATCCAGATCCCAATGTATTGAGACATCACACTCATTACGACCACGCTAAAGAAAAACCCACTTATAAAGTTGGCTCTGGAATGAGCAGTTTCGTAGCGTTTTTGGATATAGTCGATCTCAAATGCACTATTTGCAATCAATCTATGGATAGCATTACGTTTTTAACCGAACATCTAGTCAAAGAACACGATAAGAAGTATTATTTAGGTATAGCGGATTATTTCCAACCATTCAAACTGACCAGCGAGCAGCAAATCAATTGCTGCTTATGTACAGAGGTCTTTCATAACATGAAGCTTTTGATGCAGCATATGAATGTCCATTACCGAAATTTCATTTGCACTATATGTGGTGCAGGCTTCGTCAACAGCTTCCGTTTGAACAGACACGAAACTACTCACGGGAAGAAGAAATCCAGCTTCGCCTGTAAACACTGTGGCTTAGTTTTTACAGCTGAGTCCAAGAAGAAAGCTCATGTTAATACGGAACATAAGGGAATCGCTGGAGACAGTGTCTGCCAAATATGCAAGATGAGATTCAAAAACTATTACCAGAAAACTAGGCATATGATGCAAGTTCATAAAGTCGAAGGAATCAAGTGCGACAAATGCGATAAGAAATTTAATTTGAAGTCTAACCTGATGCTTCATATACGAAGTGTTCATTTGAAGGAACGTCCGTACGAATGCTCTGTTTGTAGCATGGGTTTCTTCATAAAGCGTCATATGCTGGGACATTACATGGCAACACACACGAACGAGAGGAAATTTAAATGTGATGTATGCGGAAAAGCGTATGCTACCCAAAATAGTAGAAGAAAGCACATGAAAAAGAATCATGGGATATCAAAAACTAGCATGATACCACAAAACGTGCAAAAGTGACTTATTCGCTTGTTAAGAATCTATTATGTCAGTATTATTGTAAACCGCGGAATTACGTGAATGTGTTTCAAAATGAAATTCCATTTTATATTCTTCTGGATTACAACTTTTATGCTGAATTGCATGGAGATTAATAAATGTTTGCCTAAGATATACTTTTGTGATTTTGTTTTTGTTTTATGTTTTATAAGTTACATTAGGTAAATTTTTGAATTATATATTTCATGATGGTTTCCTGCGTAACATATTTCCAAAACTGAAATTACACCGTACTCTTAAGCATGAATGCATCGTAGAAAGTCAAATAGCCTAGCTATAAAGAGTTGATGTGATTGACACATTAGATTAAGAGATAGAAGAAATGCCGATGTTGAAAATTTTAACACAGTGCTTTTCTTTGTAGGTGTCAGGAGAGAAAAGAATTTCATTGAGATAGAAATCAAACAGGAACTGCTGTCTGATTCAGAACAAAGCGAGGAGAATTTAAAAACCATAATAAAAATCGAACCATTGGAACACGATGACAAAATATGTGTTAAAAAAGAGAAAAACGATGAAAAGAAATCTGCTATAGATAAGAAAGCTAAAAAAGAACAAATGATACAGATGGAAAAGCATTTGAAAAACATAAGCACAATTTTATTGCATACAAATGCAACTCCTATTAGATATCATGATGGTGCAAATTATGTGTGTGCTCTCTGTCCGGAGACCTACCCTCAACCGTCGGAATTAAAAGCACACGTACTAGAAGAGCACGATGAGATCGACAAGTCCTCTTTTATGGAAGGACATCGGTTAACTTCTTATGTCGTTAAACTCGATATAACAAATCTTCGTTGTCTCATCTGCCATCATGAAATTGAAGGATTCGATCCATTATTTGACCATCTCAAATCGGTACACGGTAAAGAGTTATACACTGATATACCGAACCATATATTACCATTCCGATTTGTTGGCAACGGCTTCGATTGTGTCCAATGTCCGAGGACTTTCGAACACTTCAAACTGATAGCGGAACACATGAGCCTGCATTACAGGAACTACTTCTGCGTCACTTGTAACGCGCCGTTTGTTAACAAGAGGACTCTGCAAAATCACGCTAACAGGCACAAGAAAGGGGACTTCCCCTGCAGTCAGTGCAAAAAAGTCTTCGACACGAGAAGGAAGAAATTGAACCACGAGAAGTTCGTACACGTCGGTGACTATAAAAGGAAGAAGTGTCCCTTCTGTCAGGAGAAGTTCACCAATTATGCGAAGAAGAGATCTCATATGGTGGAAGAACATGGCGCAGAGCCTTTACTCGTGAAGTGTGAGATTTGTGACACCACCTTCGGGTCCAGGGCTCGTTTGAGATATCACACTAGACGTGAACATATGGAGTGCTCTCATCCTTGCACTGAGTGCCATTTGAGTTTCTACACTAAATTGGAACTGGAGAAGCATATGTCCAAACACTATATGCCAGCTGAACAATACATTTGCGACCTTTGTAACAAGGCTTATGTGAGGAAGCACACCCTGAGGATGCATCTGAAGAAGCACGCAATGGGAATGAAGACAAGGGTTAAATGCGACCATTGCACCCTTACTTTCATCCAGCAGTGTAGCTTAAAAAGCCATCTACGGAATAAACATAATATCGAAATTTACTAACTTTGTCGTCGTCTTCTATTAGGACGGTTTTTGGGTTAAGTCAAACTCTTTAAAATATGTGCAATATATTGATATAAAAAAGTCTGTCGGTACTTAGAAAAAATGAAAGCTTGACCCTATATTGGTCAAAAACACAGAAACATTATTTCATACATTTTTTTATTACATTATTTCATTTCAACTTTCACTATGATACGTAAGTGTTGTCACCAACACTCCTGCATGCACAGCCTGTCTGGCCCTTTGAGACGAATAATTCGGGTAAAATTAGAATTATTCCAAAAAAATTCGAATTATCTGAACTTTATCGAATTATTCGATTCGAGTTTTAACATTTGATTCAGAAGGAATAATTTGTAATTTCGAATTATTCGCACACACCTAATGACTACTCTTTTCGCGGGAATTACTTACCTATCTAATCTATTTTCGGTTACATATCACAATGAAATATTTGTAAAAAATAATGTTATAAGCAGAGCCAATCAAAGGCTAGATATAGATCTGGGATGTCTGTAGTTATTATTTGTCTGAAAGACAATGGTGTGAGAAGGAGAAGAAATCAGAAACAAACGCAAAGAAACAAAAAAAAGTAATAAGAAAGATGTGAATGTAGCTATCATTGAAATGGTAACGCTTTTTGAGCGATTCATCTAGTGTATAATTGATATTTAGGAAAATGATGATTGGATGATTTTGTGTGAATTCTTACTTAAAAATTGATCTCGTTTGAATTAAGTCGTTTACATCGTAGTTATCTTTAATATTTAGAATCTCCTGTTGTATTTTTTAATAGTACATTGTGATCTAATCTGATAGTAAGTGTTGATATAGTCGACTTGGTAAGATGTAATTGGTTGTTCATTGGTAACTTTGGTACTTATTGTAACAACGCCCATTATACCATCTTCTTTACTATTAATGCTGTTAATAATTTTTAAATAAACAGCAAAGTTGGTCATTGTGAAAGAAAAAAATTAGACATTTTGGACTTTCATTAATAAAATTGGAGTTTCGACCATTCATTTTTCGTCTCAATATAATTTAACTATCTTCTTATATAGATTGTCAGATTAATCTAAGTATTTCTAATTTAATTTGAAATTTAGAGAAATTTTGTCTGCATTTGTACATACGTTTTTAAATAAATATCATGCGAATTCAAATTGTGTTTCAATTGTGATGCTGTTATAATTGTATCAGAACCTATACTGTTGTTATACATAAGATAGTAATTGAGTATATTTTTTAAGTCTTTTTTAAAACCCGTTAAGCAATTTCGACGTATTTTGTTAAATAATTATTTGACCTGAACGAATTTATAACCTTATTTCGTTTCATTATTACAAATTGTAATATGAATAAAAGTTTGGCCTTGATTTATAGCTTTTTGGAAATTAAAAAGACGTGTATTATACTTTTTTCAATGGGGGTAGTTTGGATTTAATACAAGTAACGCCATCTATTAGCCAAACGCAGTATTAACAAATGTTGGCAACTGTGGACCACTTTTTACAATATATTACATTAATTAATACATCGATTTTTATATGTTGTATGACATTTTATTTGTGCTTGTGATAACGATTGTACTTAAATAAAGTAATGCGGGTAGTCCAAATTACTTTTTTGTACTCTCTAAATTACGTACTATAACTTATTACATAATAAAAACATAACCCAAACTACGACATCTAAAGCCACTGGGCAAAATGAAGAAGAAAACAGAATTTGGTTAAGTATCTGGTTAACAAGTTGACGTAAAAATATCCATTAATATCCTTTCGCAAGACTATCTGATGAAGAGCATTTTGCAACCTGAAGATTGTCCTCCATTTTATAGACTATATTCTGAAATAAATATAAGGGATGTTGTGTGTGATAATCTTACATCTAGAATAGCAGTCCAGTCACATTGTGTTATCTATGACGAAACTGAACACCTAGAGACAGTGCTATAACTTGAGATTTTTAACCTACTACTTTTCTTTGTAGGTCGCAAGAGCAAACCGCAATTAGAAGTAGTAGTCAAACAAGAGCCAGTCTCAGACAACTCCGAAGACCACCTACTTGTTACAGTAGAAATCGAACCAAAACCAGAGCCAGTAAGGAAGGAACGTAAAAGACCAGCGACGCATATCATAGCTCATGGTGCTAAGTCAACGCCAAACAAACCTTTGCACACTGTCAATAAGAGATACATGTCTGATAAAACATCCAAGAGTGATGGTGCAGCTGAATTAGTAAAGCATCTGAAAAATATTAGGACAATATTGTTGCACTCTACTGCAACTCCTATAAGACATTATGACGGCACCGGTTACGTTTGTATGCTATGTCCAAAAATATACGCACAAGTTCCGGACTTGAAAGAGCACGTTCTAGAAGAGCATGACGAAATAGACAAATCTTCTTGCATGGAAGGTTATACATCGAGGAATTTCCTTGTGAAACTAGACATTACAAATCTGTACTGTCTTATATGCTACAATCAAATCGACAGTTTAGAAGTGCTAATGGACCACCTCGCCACAGAGCACAAGAAAGTCATACACTTGGACATACCGAACCACATTCTCCCATTCAGATTCATAGAGAACGAATTCAACTGCCTATATTGTTCGAAAACCTTTGAACATTTCAAACATGTTCAAGAGCACATGAACATACACTACACTAATTACGTCTGCGAGGTTTGCAACGCCACTTACGTGAACAAGCAGCTGCTCAACAGACACGCCCTGAAACACAGGACCGGGGAATTCCCCTGCAGTCAATGCCCTAAAATATTCGCAACAAATCGAAAGAAGTTGGACCACGAGAAATTTATACACAACGACGGTTTGTCAAAGAGGAACAAATGCGCCCATTGCGAAGCGAGATTCTCCAGTTATGCGAAGAAACGCTCGCATATGGTTGAAGAACATGGTGTGGAGCCATTATCCATTAAATGCGAATATTGCAAGAGGACATTCAATACCAGATCGAGATGGTACAACCATAACAAGAAGCATCACACGCAATTGACATTTTCATGCATACATTGCGACCAGAAGTTTTCAACGAATGCCGATTTGGAGAAGCATATGGAGAAACATGCTTCGATAAGAGAGTACAAATGCGATATCTGCCATAAGGCCTACTCGAGGAAGTACACGTTACGGAATCACATGAACATTCACGCGAACATAAGGAACTTCAAATGCGACTTATGCTCGTCGAGTTTTGTCCAGAAGTGGACATGGAAGGTCCACATGAAGAACATTCACAAAATTATCTGTACTTGAATAGGATAATAACATTTCCAAATAACTTTCTAATAGGACAAAGAGGTTAGGTTTCTTTTTTCAGATATAGATGGTGTTATTGTAGTATTTTTATACGATAATGATGCAAATTGGCAAACTTTACCCCAATATTGTTAGATATTGTTAAAGTATAAAAGTATAGGCCATAGAAACTATTGTATTTATTAGCTATTAATTGAGAAATGTACAATGTTAGTATTTTTATTGTTAGGTTTTACCATCCCCCCATGAGTATTACCCCCTATGGGTAATACTCATCAAGGTTTTTACAAATGTTACGTTCGAATTGTAAACTTTTGAAACATTGAAACTCAAACAATATTGCGCATTACATACGCTTAATATCAGTGTAACATTCATCAAATTTCCAATTTACCCTCGAACTGTATTTATTACTGTTTTCTTCACTTTGAAAACGGACTGTTTTAGCGTTTTTGTTAAGAATTATTCTCATAAAATATTATTATATAGTTATAGAGTATATGAGTTTACATAGAATTCACCTTCGGAACTGTGCAGTTAATTGAATTCTTAAAAACATATTTTATCAATATTTTTTGTTAGGATTTACCCTCGAAATGTTGCCCATTATTGACACATACGACAGTTTAACCCAGATGTAAAAAATTATAACATATTCGTTATTAAGACTGTGTTTTTACAATGAGATTTTACATGGAATTCACCTTCGCAATTATGAAGTTACTTGAATTCTTAAAAACACATCAATATTTTTTGTTAGGATCTACCCTCGAAATGTTGCCCATTATTGACACCTACTACAGTTTAACCCAGATGTAAAAAATTAGAACATATTCGTTATTAAGAATGTGTTTTTACAATGAGATTTTACATAGAATTTACCTTCGCCATTGTGAAGTTAATTGAATTCTTAAAAACCTATATTATCAATTTTTTTTTGTTAAGGCCTACCCGCAAAATGTTGCACATTTTTTACAATGTAACCGTGATATAACAAAACTTAAGGGACGTAGTAAATATTCGCTAGACCAAATTATTTGTTACTACAAGGTTTAGTAATATTACAAAACCCAGATAAAACGAATAGTCCAATATAACCTCTATATGGGTAGGTAGGACCAAAATTCGTTTTAACGTAGTAGCAAGTGTTGTTACTTACGACCACATAATGACTTACGAAGAATGTAACGTGTCTGAACCTGTTCAAACATGAATTATAATCGAGTTTTAGGATGAAATTGTAGAAATAAGTGAAAATAAAGGATATGAATTGAGATAAGAGTTAAAGGTTAAATAGAGGTCAATAACCCAGTGTGCGATAATTCACAATTTTAAAGAGGTTGGTGACTAATATATTCGTTACCGTATATTTTGCAGGCTCTGTATTAGGGTTAAACAAATTTTACAATTTTTTTAACGTACTTCCGTCTTCTCACTAAAATTTATTTAATGAAGTCTACTGATATAATGTGTCAAATATTGTTTAGATCGAATTAGGCGTTGTATTGTCTCTGATTATCATAGGTCGGAGTAGGTAGATTGATTTTTATATACGTCAAGATATTATAATATGGACATGCCATTTTATCCATAATATGCGGGAAGTGCCGGAAAAAGTTCTGGGATTTGAACTATGGAATAAAATCAAATAAAAAACATACAGGCAGGCTAACAAAATCGTTAATTATTAATAAAACGAACAGTTATTTTTAATTAAACAAAAATATAAATAAATTCTTTTTAATCCTCATCGGATACAATTTCTATATTTTGATTGTCAACATTAATACAATTAAGATAATCATATTTTTTTTCAATATTTTCTAATTTTAAAATATTCCTTTTGACGTCTAATATCCATTTATATGTGGAAAATGATCGTTCAACATTTGTAGACGTCAATGGAGCAAATTTAAAATAAAATCCTCTAGCGAAATTACTTTCGAAGATTGCTAACGCTCAGAAAATGTATGGGAATGACGTTTCTTATCGAAACAAATCGAAAAATTAAACGTCATTCCCATACATTTTTTTAGCGTTAGCAATCTTCGAAAGTGACTTGTCTAATGAGCCCAGATCATCTGCTAGGTTGTTTTTCAATACTGTTACATTGATGAATAGGAGATAATGTAACAAAAGGCCCTGTCTAAGTTTGGTCTCATACTGTCTGGCATCATTTCTAATTTAACAGAAAGGGACAAAATATGGTGTAACTAGTCCAAGGTGTTTTTGTATAAAACTATTGATTAGGTAGCACTGTCAGCGTAAGTGGCAGCCTATTAACGTTCTATTGTTGGGCATAGACTTCACTCACGTTAGAGAGAGTTTTTAGAGCATAGACCCACCACGCTGCTCCACTGCGAATTGATAGACATAGTACACAAGTGCTTCTCTATTCCTTCACTCTTATAGTTCGATCTGACGGAAATCCGACACGACTGGAGAGATATCAGGCGCAAGGGCCGACGGCTTGACATGCTCTCAGAAGCACGGCATTTGAATCACACCGACAACTTTCCTACTTCGGGCAAATATTGAGAAAATCTTAATAGAAACCTCAATATCGATTTTTGAATTGGCACTACCCGGGACTCGAATCCAGGGCCTCATGTCTGTAATCGAACCACTAGACCTATGAGGCAGTTAAACTAATATCATTAATACTTTCTTCTCCTTAAACACATATTTAACTTCAAAATTCCGGGATAAATGGTACACAATATGTATATGAAGTTTCGGTATTTTGAAGGCATATCCATATTATCCTCTACGTTTGACGTCAAGGATCTTAAATCAATCTACCTACACCGACCTATGCTGATTATATTAAAGTTACACTGTATTAGGGTAACATTTAACAAGGAATACAAGCTCAATTATTTAAATTTTATTTCGGTTTTCTAAGTTATCTACACAAAATGATAGAGTACTTACAAATTCGTTATATGTGACTTGTTAAATGTATTCGTAAAGATATATATTTTGCATAAGTTTTTCTCGGCGATTTTTGGTAATCGTGAGAAATTCATTATTAATAGTTCGAACTCGTTACAAATCGTGCCATGAATGTATTCGTAAAGATATATATTTTGCATCAGTTTGTATAGGCGGTCTTTGGTAATTTTGACAAATTCGTTATCAATAGTTCGACACTCGTTACAAATCGTGTCCTGAATGTATTCGTAAAGATATATATTTTGCGTCAGTTTGTATAGGCGATCTTTGGTAATTTTGAGAAATTCGTTATTAATAGTTCGATGTCGTTACAAAGTGAGTCAATAATACATTCGTAACAATATATATTTTGCATCAGTTTGTATAGGCGGTCTTTGGTAATTTTGACAAATTCGTTATTTGTAGTTCGAACTCGTTACAAAGTGAGTCAAGAATGTATTCGTAAAGATATATATTTTGCATCAATTTTTGTGGGCAATCCCTTGTGATTGCGTTTGAAATTAAAAGACTCGTTATATGGAATTCGCCGTTAAAGCAACGGTCAAGTTGCACTGCATCAAGTATTGAAAAAAGCTTTCCCACGGTCAAATCAAGGTCAAGGTCAATTCTTAAAATTAAACTTTGTCTTCTAGCATCAGTCTTTTCATCTCAAAGTACATCAAAAATAATTAAGCTGTTTAGGCGCGAAATGGTAACAGACAGACAGTTACTTTCGCATTTATAATATTAGTATATTATAGATGAAATTGTTACTTAAACTAATATAGCAAACAAATGTCTTTAATTTAGTTATAGTTAATAAATAATTTTAATATTACAATAACTTTTTTTTATTTCAACTTTTTATTGAAATACGACCGATAATTCGATCAGCAAGCTGTATCTCTTCAAATGTTAAAGTAGACTATAGACTTTTACCATAAACAAAGGCATTAATGTATGTAACAGATATTTTTTAACAATTTAAGGTATTCCTTATTGTTATTACATAAGTAAAATTTCTTTCTACCCTCTTTCATATGAACATTATCTGTGTAAAATGTCATAATCCTGCATCCAATTTCCTGTAAAAATTATGTGAGATGTAAAAGCTATATTAAATATCATATCACATGTACAAATACAACTAGTAAAAACGTACCACCAACATTCGTGCTACCACATACCACAGCAAGGAAAAAAAACAATGAGCTAATGATATACCCTCAGAACAATGCAAATAATTTAATAACCAGATGCAATATTTTTAGTATATTAAACCAGTGAATTTGAATAATGGTATATGTCCATTTTGTGCTAACACAATTAATAAATATACCTCTTTATGACTCGCAGTTCACAATGCCATGGAAAAGAAAGTAAAATGAAATCATTTTCTTTGTAGGTAAACCAAGAATGAATATAAAGAGAGATACAGATGATGTAAACCGCATTGATGCAAATGAAGACATTCATATAATCAAGAAGGCAATAAATAGGCGACAAGGCAGCGAAGAACTGTCGAAACATTTGATCAACGTCAGAGAAATATTCCTCTGGTCAAATGCTACACCTATTAGAACTCACAGCGACATGGGTTATTTGTGCTGTTATTGTAATGACCAATTTAAAGAACCTGCGGATTTAAAAAAGCACACTTTGGACAACCACGAGGGTATAGACAACTCTAGCTTCACGAAACGTAGAGATTTGAACGCTTTCTATGTCAAAGTTGATATTACTGAGTTACGCTGCAAAATTTGCGAAGAACGCCTCAATAATATAGAGGAGATTGTGCATCATCTGAAAAACAAACACAACAAAAGACTATTCACTGAAATCAAAAACCATTTGGTGCCTTTTAAATTTGAAACAGAAACCTTACAATGTTATATTTGCTCGAATGTCTTCAATAAATTCAAAGTATTATTGGAGCATATGAACACGCACGTAACAAATTACATTTGTAAATATTGCAGCGCTGGATTCGTTAATAGGAGGCGACTCCTCGTTCATTTAGATCAGCATAAAGAGGGTATATTTAAATGTGAGATATGCTCGGAGGTATTTGCTACGCTGACAAAGAAAAAGTTTCACATCAAGTCCGTCCACAAACCCGCAAAGTATAGGAATAAATGTAGGTTGTGTAATGAATGTTTCAAGGATTACCACAAGAAGGTGAAGCATTTGCTGGAGGTTCATCAAGTGCAAGAAACGCACAAGTGTAACGCTTGTGATAGGACATTTACAACCCGTAAAGCATTCAGAGTCCACACTCAAAGAGATCACATAATGGAGAGACGCCATAAGTGCAAGCATTGTGATAAAAGCTTCTTCCAATCAACCTGTCTCAAGGATCACATGCTTACACATACGGGAATAAGAAATTTCCAATGCGACGTTTGTTTGAAACGTTACGGAAGGAAAAGTACTTTGCGCGATCATATGCGGATACATGCGGACGATAGGCGATTTAAATGTGAACATTGCGGTCAGGCTTTTGTGCAAAAGTGTAGTTGGCGTGGACATATGCGTGCAAAACATGGTCAACCGTATTAAATTTGTTTAATGTTTAATTCATCTTTAAAAGCATCTCCATTTCACTTACACATTAGGCTTATGCAATGCTGAATAACCTCCGCAGAGCTTCTCATCAGGTGGGCCTAAAATGAATATGGATAAGACAGAAAGTTATGTCCAATATCCATGTTCCGCTACACCTAGCCTTGTTGAGAACTCGCCACTCGACATTGTAGACGAGTACACATATCTAGGACAAATAGTTTAGCTAGGTAGGTACAATTTCGAGAAGGAGGTCAATCGCTGAATCCAACTCGGCTGGGCAGCGTTCGGGAAACTACGGCAGATTTTGTCGTCCAATATCCCTCAGTGCCCGAAGACGAAGTTCTTCAAACAGTACGAGTTGCCAGTGATGACCTACGGCTGCTAAACGTGGTCGCTGACTATGGGCCTCATTCGAAAGCCCAGTCACTCGGCCTGCAATGGAGAGGGCTATGCTCGTAGTTTCTCTCCGAGATCAAATAAGAAATGAGGAGATCCGTAGCAGAACCAAAGTTACCGACATAGCCCTACGAATCACGAACCTGAAATGGCGATGGGCGTGGCATATAGTCCAACGGACCGATGGACGTTGGGCCCTAAGGAGCTGGAGTGGAGACCCTTGTGTATATCATTAGGTGAGACCTATGTCTAGCAGTTGATGTCCATTGGTTGAAGCGACGGCAATGACAACGTCGATTAGGCTACGATTAGGCTAGACTTAGAACTTATTTTGCATCAGAAAGTCTAGTAAAATACGTTCTTCTACTCTTTAAATGTTTTTTTTCTGTAAGAGGAGTTTAAATGTCTCCGTAAATATTGATAATAAAATAAAATATTTATCGTTAGCGATTTTTTTAACAATTTGTTTGGTAATAGATACGAGTATAACATTAGGCAATCTTTGATAAAATTGACGATTCGAAAATAATAATCAAATCACGTCAGTAGATGACCTGCATACAATAGGAATTTATATTCTGTAACATACAACGAAAAGTAAATTTGATACAGTAATGATTCCTTTTGTTTGTAGGTCGTCGTCAGTTAAAAGTGAAAAGCAAAATATCTAACAAAACGGACAAGAGTGCTTTAGTGAAAAGTAAAAAGCGGAAAGATTGTGACACTATCGATGTTGCAGTTATTCAGAATATTTACAAACGTAACAATAGTAAAGAAGATGATACAGATTCACCGGTGAGAGAATTTGTAAAACACCGTAACAATTTTAAAGTTATTTTAGCGAATTCAAATGCGACTCCGATTCGTTATCACATTGGTGGTGGTTATGTTTGTTGCTTTTGCACCGAACAATATCCTAATCCAGCTAATCTAAAGAAACACACGTTACTGGTACATAACGAAGAAGACAGACATAAATATATAAAGAAACAAGCTCTTAATGCTTATATACTTAAACTAGATATAACATCCCTAAAATGTATTCTCTGCGATAGCAGTATGACAACATTAGATAAGCTTTTTGAGCATCTGAAAATTGAACACGACAAAACTGTTTATAACGATATAAAAAATCAGATAGTGCCTTTCAAGTTTGATGACGATCAACTTAGATGCGTTATTTGTTCATTAGTTTTTGGGAAATTCAAAGGCATGCTTGAGCATATGAATACGCACTATAGGAATTACGTCTGTAACATATGCAACGCCGGATGCATTAATAGAAAAGTGCTGACTCGGCATATGATGACGCACAAGACCGGGTCGCATAAATGCGATGAATGTTCGAAAGAGTTTAATACATTGCAGAAGAAGAGACTGCACGAGCAATCCGTGCACAGAAATATGAATTATCGCAGCAAATGTAGATATTGCAAAGAGAGATTTAAAACAAATCACATGCGAGATCAGCATATGACACAAGAGCATGGAGTCGCGCCAATTATACGTGTTTGTTTAGCGTGTGATAGGACATTTACAAGTCAAAACGCTTTACGGATTCACAATAAACGCGACCATTTAATGGAGCGTCAGTATCGGTGTACAGAATGCAGCAAGAGTTTCTATAAAAGGGTACAGCTGCAACATCACATGTTGAAACATACGGGTGAGAAGGATTTTCAGTGCAAAGTTTGCTTGAAGGCGTTTGGAAGAATTTACACTTTGCGTGAGCATATGCGTATACACGCTGACGATAGGAGGTTTAAGTGTGTTCATTGTGGACGAGCTTTTGTGCAAAAGTGTAGTTTGCGTGGTCACTTGCGTGCTATACATGGTGAAATTGACACCTGTTAAATAGTCTTCTGTAATTTAACAGAAATGTCATAAACCTTACTGAAATGTTTAACGGAAAAAAAACTAATAGTGTAGAAATGAGTGGTTGAAAACGAAATTTTATATACACACTGTCAATAACGAATAAATAAATCAGCAAGCCGTGTTTTTAATATTAGCTCTTCATTTAAACGATTTCTTCATGAAAATATTGCTTGTTTTGATGCGAAGCTTTTGCTGTTATTATCACAACAATATCGGCAAAAGCTTACAATCCGACAAGCAGTCTTAATTCATGAATAATATAAGAATACCCACATAAAGAAAACAACAAAATGTTAATTAAAGATAGATATACCTCAAATTGATTTAATACCTCCAAATCCAAGAAATTGTGTAAAATTATGGGTAATAAATTATTATCTTGCAAAAAACAGTATATTTATTACGAAACTATTAATTCTGTCCAAATTATAATCGATGGCTACATCCTTGCCTTCCAATTAAAATCTAATTACGGTCATGAATTTCGTATAGTCGACACCTATTATAAAAGACAAAGCTTTTTTAAGTGCTTTAGTTTAATGTTTATGTGTGGCCGCCAGTTTATTGTTCCATTATTCTCGAGACGTACATTCCACATTTACATATAAATATAACTGTGGAATTTACTTATTCATGGAATAACTTCTCTATGCTCATTTATGGTAATTGTAAAATGCCCCAAATGGATTATAATTCTTAAAAATCAAAGTAAAGCAGTTGTATCTAGGAAAATCAGGACTAAAAAACCTACATTTATGACAAGTCAACGAAACTAATATATCGTTTTGTTTTGTAGGTGGTCATCGGATAGTCAAAAACGAAATATCCGACAAAGTCATGAATGGCAAAAACAAGAAGTTAATTAAAGCCCCTATAAATTGTAACACTGTAAACAAATTAGCCCTAACAAAAGGGCTAGACCGTGAGAATAAGAAATCTAAAAATCCAACACAAATTCAGGAACATCAAAAGCATAGCAACAACTTCGAAGTTGTGTTAGCAAACACAACTGCAACACCGATTCGAAGTCACAACGGGATTGCTTACACCTGTTGCTTTTGCTCTGATAATTACATAAATCCAGCAGATTTGAAAGCTCATACTCTCACGGTACACAATAATAACACAGATAGACGAGAGTACATGAAGAAACAGACATCACGAGCTTATTTACTTAAACTTGACATTACCTTACTTAAATGTATACTCTGCGAAGAAAACATAGATACACTAGAAGGCTTGTTTGACCATCTACAAAACGAGCACAAAAAACTTATCTACACAGATATAAAGAATCAAATTGTACCCTTTAAATTCGTAAGCGAGGAACTTCAATGCGCCATTTGCCCACTAGTTTTCAATAGGTTCAAAATTCTCCTAGAACATATGCACACACATTATAGAAATTACATATGCGAAATTTGCGACACCGGATGCATTAATAGAAGAGTGCTTTTAACTCATCAAGGGACTCACAAAATAGGCTCATTCAAATGTGGTAAATGCAATAAAGTTTTCGCAACGCAACAAAGGAGAACGACTCACATGAATATAGTCCATAAATACATGAACAAAGCCCATAAATGCGGTGTATGCAACGAGAGGTTTAAAAGCAGTCAAATGAAAGCTCAGCATATGACCTTGAAGCATGGAATGTCTCCAATTATCAGGAAATGTTTGGCATGCGACAAAACCTTCACGAGTCAAAACGCTATACGACTTCATAGAAAGAAAGATCATCTAATGGAAAGGCAGTACCAGTGTACTGAATGCGAAATGAGTTTTTTCACTGGTGCTCAATTGAAGTATCATATGTTGAAGCACACGGGGAAGAAGGACTTCCAGTGCGACGTCTGCTTAAAGTGGTTTGGGAGGAAATGCGTTTTGCGTGAACATATGCGTATACATACAAATGATAGGCGGTTCAGGTGTTTGCATTGCGGTCGTGGTTTTGTCCAAAAATGCAGTTTGCGAGGACACATGCGCGCTATACACGGAGAAATAGATGATAGAATAGTATAAGGCATAAGCAGAGATATTAATAAACGTTATAAATTGCATGCAGTTTGTTTCTGATCCAAATACGATAAAATGAAGATAGAATAACTTTCTTCCACGTAGAATCATAAGTCCTTAAGTCAAAAGGACAAACAAGGACTTTTGTACCTTCCAAATAAAATAAAGTATATTTTCTTTCTTGTAAAATCCATTCGCGTTAAATATTATCGATTATGATATAGAAACTTTATGAATAGCCAGATAGTGTCATAAAGGGCCAGACTGTGACAGAGTGTTGGTCCCAACACTTATGTATGGTAGTGAAAGTTGGGTATGGTAGAAGAAGCACAAAAATAAAATAAATGCAGTAGATATGAGAGAGTTGAGAAGTATGAGTGGATTGAAACTGAGTGACAAGGTAACAAATAGATAAATATGAGAACGTTGTGGTATAGAGGAAGATGTAGTGACTAAAATTGCGAAAGGTATGCTTAGATGGCTTGGGCACGTACAGAGAATGAATGAAAGGATTTATGAGTCAAGAGTGAATGGGAAAGGTTTAACGAGATGAAGCGAAGGAGATATGCAAGAATCGTGGCAAGTGGCAGGACATGGTCTCTGCCCATCCCTGTGGGAATGAGACGTGATGCTATGTATGTATTTATGTAGAAACTTCAATTTGTATTAAACCATGAAGTAATTGTAGTAGCTATAAGCTTTAACTAGAAAGAAACACTAGAAATAATGTTAAACTAGAACGAAACAACAATCGTCATCAACTAGGCTTATTGATTTTTACAAATTGAAAAACAATTTTATTTATTTCCATTTTTGTGTACAAATGGCACTAACATAACATGAGTCTCTGGCGCCTAAACTAGATGTAAAACAAATGTTGACTACGAAATAAAGAAAGTCAGAAGATTATTAAATATCTACAAAGATATTCGAAAAAAATAATTAATTACATCATCCTTTTATGTTGTTTGTTTTGTTTCCTTTTTAGTACATTAAGAATAAAAGGAACACATTCACCTTTAAACATAATCAAGTATTTAACGGAATTAAAATGAAGTTTCAGTTATCTCATTACGTATCTCATATATTAAATTTAATACGTTGTTGTGTGTTCCACCGAAAAATATCATTGTTTATAATTATCTACGTGTTGCAAGTGTACAAGAAGGTACACACAGTTCCACTGATTTAGTAATACAGCAAATTGAATAGCATCCTTTCTTTATAGGTTTCCATGAAAAAATAACCATTGTTACTGGAGACAAAGCAGATGAAATTCCTCGTAATAAACAAGAACCAAGAGTCAACCCCGCAAATAATATTAAAAACCAAATTAAACGTAAAAGAACTCTTGACGGGGTACTTGTACAAGAAGTAGAGAAGCATAGAAATAACCTCTTTGAGATTTTGTTGAATTCAAATGCTACACCCATTCGTCATCAAGGTGATCTAGGGTATTCCTGCTGTTTCTGTAAAGACCAATATTTGAAGCCAGTTGATTTAAAAAATCACACGATACATAAACACGACGAGGAAGCTATTAAGAAAGTGATTCGAGCAATGCGTATTTACACAGTAAAACTTGATGTAACAGCTTTAAAATGTACGATTTGTCAAAGCAATATAGATACAATAGAACAGCTGATCCACCATTTAGTAGAAAATCACAGAAGAAACATTTATACGGATGTAAAAAATCATATGGTGCCTTTTAAATTTGACGACGAAGAATTGAGGTGTGCAATTTGTCCAATGGAATTTGAGAAGTTTAGAAATTTGACTGAACATATGAATACGCATTATAGAAATTATGTTTGCGACGTTTGCGGCGCTGGCTTTGTTAACCGCGATATCCTACGGAGTCATCTCAGAATTCATAAAACAGGAACTTTTTCATGTGATCTATGTACAAAAACCTTTAATACAGAAGTTAAAAGGCGTTCTCATATAAATCTAGTGCATAAACGATTCCACAGGACAAGGAAATGTGGCTACTGCAACATTCTACTTGACGATTATCATAAAAAGATTAATCATTTGGAACAAGTTCATGGTGTGAAACCGTCTGTGTTGAAATGTCGCATGTGTGATAAAACTTTTAAGCATCAAGGAAGGCTTAGAAGGCATACGAGGAAAGTACATCTGTTCGAAAGGAATTACGAATGTGAAGAGTGCGGTAGAAAGTTTTTTGCTCGTGAAGATTTGCGAAATCACGCTCTCAGACATACGGGGCAACGCGATTTTCATTGTGGCGAATGTGGCAAAACATTTGCAAGAAAATGCACCCTAAAACAACATATGAGAGTGCATAACAAATCGAAACCTCTCAAAGAACTTGATTAAAAACATTTCTTCGGTTTGGACATGATATTTATCTTAATTGCCATCGATATCGTTGTTGCCATCGTTATTTCTAACTTTTCAATCGACTTAAGACTTTATGAACCATCTATTAATTTGTTTCTTTTACCATCTATTTCTTTGTCTATATCAATTTCTTCATCATTTATTTTTCTTTTAATATCATCAAATAGGGCCTCTAAAAATGAAGTTATTCACCTTACCATCATCTTGGATAAAAGAGGTCCACAACAATTGAAATATTAATAAGATAAAGTAACTTTAGTAGAATTATTATGTAATGGAAATGCCATTTATTTAATTTTAAGACCATATTACTTAATACCATGGTCAGCGTAATGTCAAATTGTTCATAGTGATATAAATAAATGGATATAGTAAAGGAAATCGATATACAAAATACATATGTAGAAATGTTATAAAAACCTTGTTTTACTTCATTTTTCTTGTGATTATGCAACATATTGTTGGATGAAGCGGTAAGTTAACATTAAAGCTTCTTACGCGTTGTAAAAATTCAGTAATGTTAATTTCTCGTTTTAGGTAAAGCCTTCGATACTGTATATACAGTAGAAGATGATGTTAAAGTAACTGTACCGAAACTATTTCAAAACGAAACAGGAAATACTAAAGAAGATGTAGATAAACTGAAAATTAAAAAAGACAGACTTAAGTTAAAACCTATAAAGGAACTATCGAAGCATCATAACAATATCAATGAAATCCTTAAAGGATCTAACGCATCTCCCATTCATGGACGGAATGATATCGGATATTTGTGTTGCTATTGCTCTAATGAGTATCCAGATCCAGCTGATTTGAAAGCACATACTTTAGAAAAGCACAAAGACGATGAAAATGCGTCGTTCCTTCGCAAAAGAGACTTAAAAAAGTACCACGTGAAAATAGACATAACAGGGCTGCAATGTTTACTTTGTAACGAAAATATAGTTACCTTGGACAAGTTGATTACTCATTTAAAACATGTTCACGATAAAAACATTTATACGGACGTGAAAAATCACATTGTTCCATTTAAATTTGAAAGCAACGAGCTGAAATGTTTCATATGTTCTACTGTGTATACGAAATTCAAAATGCTTTTAGAACACATGCATAAGCATTGTAGTAACTTCATTTGCGATGTATGCGGTGCAGGATATTTCAATCAAAGGTCACTGCTGAATCACAGTAAGCGTCACAACTTAGGCGAGTTCAAGTGCGAGCATTGTAACAAAGTGTTCGATAATAAGCAAAAGAAAAACTCGCATGTACGCATAGTTCACGTCCATGGTTACCTGTTAAATAAATGCGGATATTGCAATGAAAAATTCCCTGGGTATAGAACGAAAGCTGAACACTTGAAGACGGTTCATGGAATTGGTATAGAACCAATCAATTGCAACGCATGCGATAAGAGTTTTAGTAACAAGGACTCTTTGAGGAAACATATACAACGTCACCATTTGATGGAGAACCGATATGGCTGTTCCGAGTGTGACATGAGGTTCTATGGCAACAAGGATTTGACTGAGCACATGGTCAAACATACAAAAACACGTACCTTTCAATGCAAAGTGTGCTTGAAGCGATATGGCAGGCAGCACACGTTGCGTCAACATATGAGAATCCATGAAAATGATCGTCGTTTTCGATGTGAAAGTTGTGGGATGGCGTTTGTTCAGAAATGCAGCTGGCGTCGACATATGCTGGCTAAGCACGGCCTTCAAGCATAAATATGGTATATCAAGTTATTTTTAGCGTTAAAATGTAATTACTCTATTGAAATTTTACTTTACTTAAGTGTATATATTTTTGTAAGTAACGATGCTAAGGATATTGCAAGCGGAAATTATCACATTTCATATTTATCATAAGTACCCACAAATCGATTACAAGAATGTTTTAAACATTTTAATCATATTGTTTTTTAGTCTATCCTACGAATCAAATGAAATTCTTTAGTGAATCTTTCGAATCATCATTTATCAATAAACAATTTGTAGATTTTAAAAAACAGTAACTAATGAAAACACAAAAGAGGGGGAAGTGATACAGACAAATAATCTGTCCTTTTCTTTTTAGGTTCACGACGACACAAAAATATTGAAATTTATATCGAAGATCCTAATAAAATCCATATAAAAGATGAAACAGGAAAAGCGAACAATGAGATAATAATAAAAAAGGGCGGAGAGTTACAGAAACATCGTTCTAACATGACACAGATCCTTTTAAATACGAATGCTACGCCTATCCGCTGTCGTGGTGGTATCGGCTATGCGTGCTGCTTTTGCACTCAGCAATTCCCAGATCCCGCTGACTTGAAAAAGCATACATTAGAATTCCACGACGAGAACACCAAACTAAATTTCATGAAAGGAAAGGACATGTACAAGTTTCACGTCAAACTTGACATAACAGCGCTGATATGCAACATTTGCAAAGCGAAAATAAATAACTTGGAACAACTTATTGTTCATCTTAAAGATGTACACAAAAAGGAAATGTATACTGACATAAAAAATCAAGTGTTGCCCTTCAAGTTTGATACGGAGAGACTGCAATGTTTCATTTGTCTGAACGTTTATCACAAATTCAAATCGCTGTTGGAGCATATGAATGTACATTACAGGAATTATATTTGCGAAGTATGTGATGCGGGTTTCGTTAGTCGTGTGATCCTCGTGCAACACGCTGAAAGTCACAAACTGGGCACGTTTCATTGCGACTTCTGTACTAAAACTTTCGATACCTACAGGAAGAAGCGCTCCCATGAAAAGTGCATACACGCCCATTCGGCAACGTTGAACAAATGTGGGTATTGTAACGAAAAATTCAAAGACTATCGGAAAAAGGAGAGACATTTGAGCGAAGTGCACGGAATTAATTCGCTCACATTGAAATGTCAAGCGTGCGATAAAACATTTAGGAATCAGAAAGAGTACACCGTTCATGTGAGGAGACTGCACTTGATGGACAAAAGATACAAGTGTACAGAGTGCGACATGTCCTTCTTTTCATCTGCTGAATTGAAGAGTCATTTGGTAAAACATACAGGGGCGAGGAAATTTGAATGCGAAGTCTGCCACAAAGCCTATGGGCGGATGAAGACTTTGCGAGAGCATTTGCGAATACACGCCGATGATAGACGGTTTAAATGTGAACATTGTGGGCAGGCTTTCGTGCAAAAATGTAGTTGGCGAGGCCACATGCGTTCAAAACACGGGGAGCAAGTTTAGTTACATATTCCATTGTTTATTTAATATATAAGAATATATAGTTCTATGTATATTATTGGTTTTGAAAATAAATTTTATTCTATTTTACAATTCTAAAAGGTTTTCTTTTCAAGCGATCTCTTTATATTTTATATTAATGGCAGTAATTCAGCCAATATTTGCGTAATGGAACACTTTTCATTGTTGTCGTCGAAAATCTCCTGATCACAATCGAGTTATTGAGCAATGGATGAAAAATAAATATCAAATTTTCTTTATAGGTAAAAGAGACGTCATATCAAGGCCTAGGGGCATAAAGGTCAAAGTTAAAGAAGAGAAGAAAGTTAGCAACATAAAACTGGTCGCCATTAAAAAGCTCTCGGAAAATCAAACAGATATACAAAAGCACAGAGCTAATTTAAAAGAGATACTAGAAAGTTCTAACGCGACACCAATACATGGTCACACAGATGGCGGATACAATTGCTGCTTTTGCAAAAATCAGTATTTTATTCCTGGTGAACTAAAAAGACATAATTTAGAAACTCATACACCCTATCTTAATGTGGAAAGTGTTCATAAAGTAGTGCCGAGCGATTTGAACCAGCTTTGCATCAAACTCGATATAACAGATTTAATTTGCACTTTATGCATAGAAAGAATCGATACAATAGAAGCACTTATAGACCATTTACAAAATATTCACAACAAACACATTCACACGGATATAACACAACAAATGTTGCCATTTAAATTCAATTCAGAATCGTTGCAGTGCTACATTTGCAAAAATGTCTTCAACAAGTTTAAAAAGTTGATGGAGCATATGAACGGGCACTATCGCAATTTCATATGCGATGTTTGCGATGCTGGTTTCATTAATCGGAGGCGACTTTATTACCACAAAGTTGCCCATAACACTGGTACATTTTCATGCAATCAGTGTTCAAAGACGTTTAAGACGTTCAACAGTAAACGGTCGCACGAAAGGCAATATCACGATAAGGCGATGTTGGTAAATAGATGTGGCTTTTGCAGTGCAATGTTTAAAAACAATAGACAGAAGGACATGCATTTAGAGAAGGAGCACGGGGTAACGTCTTTTGCAAGGAAATGCCAAGCTTGCGATAAGATATTTGTCCATCAGAACGCTTTAATGATTCATATGAAAAGACACCATTTAGTTGAGAGGCCGCACAAATGCACAGAATGTGGTAAAGGGTTCTTCTCTACAACGGAAGTGAAGGTGCACATGTTGAAGCACACTGGGCAGAAGGAGTACCAATGCGACATATGCTTGAAGACATATGGAAGAAAGTGGACTTTGCACGAACATATGCGGATTCATATGGACGATAGAAGGTTTAAGTGTAAAGTTTGCGGGCAATCATTTGTGCAAAAGTGCAGTTGGCGTGGCCATATGCGAGCGAAACATGGCGAACAAGTGTAGACTTAATTAGAAATAAGTATCAAGAACGAATGATTTGATTTGAAAAAATTGCTTTCCAATGAAGAAAGTGGCCAAATAATTGGCAATATCACTATTTATTTTACGATATTGAAATTACATTTGAACTGTACACTTATTTATCTAGATTTATGTATATTATTAAATTACAAGAAGCGAGAAGAAAACCGTTATTTATTAAAACACCTTCCTAATAGTGGGTGTCTCTTATTTACTAAATTGTTGTTATTTCTCGAATTTAAGAGTCTTATATGCGTTTTTTAATGCAATGTAATGTGCAGCAACTATTTCAATATATTTGCGGTTAGTAACGAAGATTATACTTTGAAAGTGCTGAGCATCTAATTTTAAAAACACGTGCTGTAACATAAACTTGTGCACGGAATTAAATGAATGCTTTTCATTGTAGGTGTGCCGCGTAAAACTTCACACAAAGAGCGCTCGAAATCAAAAAGAGACTCAATAGAAAGAACGGATAAGAAGACTAGTGTTCCCAAAGTACGACAGGGTGAACAGTTAGATAAACATCGGACAAATATCAGGGAAATAATACAATGGACTAACGCAACTCCCATTCGCTGTAGAGGAGGCATCGGTTATGCTTGTTGCTTTTGTTCCGACCAATTCCCTGATCCCGCCGACTTGAAGAAACACACTATAGAATCGCACGATGATGTAACTAAATCTACTTTCATGAAAGGAAAGGATATGTACGGTTATTTAGTTAAAGTAGACATTACAGCGTGCAAATGTAATCTATGCGAAGCGAAAATTGAAACACTCGAACAAATTATGGATCACTTGAAAGATGTACACGATAGAAATATCAGTATAGATATACCGAATCATATTCTCCCTTTTAAATTTGATAGTGAGAATCTGCGATGTTTTATGTGCCACAATGTTTTTAACAGATTCAAAGCGTTACAAGAGCATATGCACACTCATTACAGGAACTACTTGTGCGAGGTCTGCGATGCGGGTTTCGTCAACCGGCACCTCTTGTTATGCCATAACGAAGGGCATAAAATTGGTGTATTCGCTTGCGAGCAATGTAATGAAGTGTTCGACACGTTAAGGAAAAAGAAACTGCATCATCGTAAGATACACGATGGTTTGAATAAGCCTCACAAATGTGGATACTGTGAGGAGAGGTTTAAGGAAAATTGCCACAAGATTGAGCATTTAGCAAAAGTCCATGGTGTTGTTGGTCCACTGATAAAGTGTCAGGCTTGTGATAGAACATTTGCAACGCAACAGACGTGGTTGTTACACACAAAGAAGTATCATCTGATGCAGAGACAGCACAAATGCAGTCGATGCGAAATGGATTTCTTTTCGAAACGAGAGCTAACTGATCATATGGTGAAGCACACAGGAACCAGGGAATATAGATGCGAAATGTGCTTTAAATCGTATGGTAGACTGAAAACTTTGAAAGAACACATACGTAGACTTCACCCGGAGGAGCGGAGATTCAAATGTGCAGACTGTGGACAGTCGTTTGATAAGAATTTAGCTTTAAAATGTCACATGAGTGCGAAACATGGTGATAACGTTTTGAATAGATAACAAACTTCTCGTCGTGCAATGTTAAAATAAAGTAGCTAGGTAGTTGATATAAATAAAACGATCGTATAACATAAGTATCTCTTTTATTATTATTTGAAAATCTTTCTTCTACGTTCGTATTTGCTTGCGGTTTTAAATATTCGCATCTATACCATAATGCAACAGAATATATGTTAATTTAATTACGTACACACACACACACACACACATATACACACAACCACTTATATTATGGATTAGTTTTGAATTATGTTTCCATTTTTAATTTTCCCTTCAATAATATTGTAAAATTGGGAAGACACTGACCCCCAAGTCACGGGCTTACCTAATTTAGGGGTTCAGAGTATTTTAATTATGTATCTTTCTTCTTATGCCCAAATAAATAAAGTTATTCTTATTATTATATTATTAACGATACTGCATCTTATTTAGCCACCTAATGAAAGTGTTAAAATATTGGAAAAAATATTTTATCTGTCATCCTTTCTTTCTGTAGTGTTCTTATTTGGTTAATTTCCTCCAGTATAGCATCAACATTAAAAACTAAATTTATGAATCGTGAATAAGAAAGAAAGTAATAATATCCAAGCTTCAATTAACAATTATACAAATGATAATAAAATTGGTCAAAGAAGTCCAAGTAAATAGATTCATCCAAGCCAATTATGTAAGGCCGTCATGAAGGTAATGAGCTTAATAGAGAAAAAACTGAAGCTACGATACCTCGGAGTACTTTACGGATAATATTGATTGAGCAATTAAGAGTGTAATTGCAAGAAAGTATACTGGCGTAAGCTACATCTCTAATAAATGTTTCTTTTTATAGGTACACGAACAATAAAAATCGAAAGAGGAATTGCCAAACCCCGTGTGGAGCTGAAGATCGTTAGGCGCCACAGAGATAGTTATCTATCTGAAACCAGCAAAAATCACCAGAATCTCAGAACTATCTTGTTGAACTCCAACGCAAGCCCAATCAGATGTAAAGACAGCCTTGGTTACGGATGTGCATTTTGTCCAGAACAATTTCCTGTACCGACGAATCTTAAAAAGCACTTCTTAGATGAGCATAACAACGATAGACTGATAAAACTCATGTCTGGCAAACTATTTGACCACGTTGTTAAGTTAGATATCACTTACTTAAATTGTGCACTTTGCGGACAAGATATATCGAAACTCGAAGACCTAATGGCCCATCTTAAAAATGAACACTCAAAGGATATACATTTGGACATAAAAAGTGTTATAGTCCCATTTAAATTCGACACACCAGAACTCAGATGCGCTGTGTGCTCCACAGAGTATCTGAATTTCAAGCTTCTCCAAGAACACATGAATTCCCATTTCGGAAATTACATATGCTCAGTTTGCGGCAGGAGTTTTATGACTGAACGATTGCTGACCACGCATGTCAGTAGACACAAAAATGGTGAATACAAATGCGAGGATTGCGGGAAAGTCTTTGGTAACAAAGCCAATTTGAGGGAGCATCAGAAGCGTACGCATTTGGGCTTGAGCAAACGTAACAAATGCATGATTTGCAACGAGAGATTCTTGGGCTATTGGAAGAAAGTAGACCATATGGTTAAAGCACACGGAGCTCCCCCTGTGGTTATAAAATGCCAAGCTTGCGAGCGTACCTTTCAAAACCAGAGAGCTTTATCACGACACACTAAGAAGGATCATTTGATGGAGAGGAAACATAAATGTTCTGAATGCGAAATGCGATTTTTTAGCACTAGCAGTTTACAACGACATATGGCTAAGCATACTGGTTTACGGCAATTCCGGTGTGATGTGTGTTTCAAAGCGTATGGAAGGAAGAACACGTTAAGGGAGCATATGCGAATACATGCGGATGATCGCAGATTCTCCTGCACGCAATGCGGACAAGCATTTGTCCAGAAATGCAGCTGGCGTAGTCATATGCGTTCCAAACATGGAGTAGAAGCCTAACATTATATTATAGTTATATGTATATTGTGCTTTTGTGGTGGAAATATAGAGACAATTGAAAGAGTTGTAGTTTGATTAAACAACCTGCCATATTTAAAGTAATAATTTAAAATTTGACTTCATTGTTCTTTAGAATTCACATTTTTAGTAACAATTTTACTTTTATTTGATGTTGTTGATGTGAACGTAAGTAGTAATTTTAAAACCTATAAGAAATATTATCATTGTGAGGGATAGTGAAAAATGATGTAATATTTGTTGTAGGTGTGCTTCGTGAAACTAGAAGATCGATAATCAAAATGGAAGAGAAAGATTCTTCGAGTAAGAAAAAGAGAGGGAAAACAATTGAGATAGTTATTAACAAAGATGGACTTAGAGAAACGCGGAACGAAGTAGACAAGCACCAAAACAACATAAAAGAAATATTACTCAATTCAAACGCAACGCCAATAAGATGTCGCGGGGGAATTGGTTACGCTTGCTGTTTTTGTACCCAACAATTCCCTGATCCTGCAGATCTGAAAACACACACGATAGACACACACAATGACGATGACAAATCAAAGTTTATGAAAGGTAAAGACATGCACGGATATTTCGTAAAACTCGACATAACAGATTTAAAATGCAAGCTTTGCAATCAAACCGTTGACAATATAGAATCTATAACTACCCACCTAAGGAATGAACACGAGAAAAACTTGTATATGGATTTGAAAAATCACATCCTACCCTTCAAATTTAGTAAGGAGTCACTCAGTTGTTTTATGTGCTGGAATATTTTTAATTCCTTCAAAGCCCTGCAAGAGCATATGAACGTCCATTATAGAAACTACGTATGCCCTATTTGCAATGCAGGATTTGTTAATAAAAACATTCTATTAAGACATGGTGATGCACATAAAACGGGGAGTTTCGATTGCGCTGAATGCTCTAAAAAGTTTGACACAGCCAGAAAGAAAAGGCTTCATGATAGATCGAAACATTCCATATCAAATCTACCTCATAAATGCGGTTATTGTACGGAGAGATTTAAAGAAGTTTGGAAGAAATACGAGCACTTGTACAAAATTCACGGCATCAAAGGCCCTGGAGTTAAATGTCAGGCTTGCAATAAAAATTTTGAAACCAAACACGCTTGGAGATTACACACTACGAGAGTACATTTGTTACAGAGATATCATAAGTGCACGGATTGCGATATGGAGTTTTATACGAAAAGGGAATTGGAAAGCCATATGGTTAAACACACTGGTACAAGGGAGTTTAGTTGTGAAATCTGTTGCAAATCCTATGGAAGGCAGAAAACTTTGAAGGAGCATATACGAAGGGTCCACTCTTGAATAGTAAAGTATCCTTTTTACCGTATTTAAAGCGTAGGAATTATTAGCTATATTTAAAAAAGAGTACCAAAATATTTCCATGAGGCGACTAAGAGCGGCCGTACAATGCGTCGAAAACGAATATAGTATCATACATTTGTCTCGCTCTCTCCTTACGGCGGTACTATTGGTGTGAGAGAAATAACATGTCACTATCAGACTGAAACAAAACATGGGTTTTTTTATTATCAAAAACATTATTTTTCAACGGTTTTGATAATGAGTAATATGAAACGGGAACATGTTTCTTTATAATGAGGCCTTTATTATTATAAAAAATATGACAAAAGTAGCTCTAATACTCAAGGTATTAAATTAAAACTATTTTATTCTGTAGTATTTTCAATAGAGTTTTCGCAACGCTTTTGCTTTGCGCAAATGTGTTTCATTAAAAAAGATTTTTGATCTTTAGAATATTACTCCAATAAGTTTAAGTATGAAAAGTTTCTTAAAGAAACTATACAATTAATCTATCTTTAAATATAATACCGTCACCTATAAAAAATAGCGAAGCTACATCGTCAACGGTTTCGTCTAGAGGAAGTCTAATATTTTGCGACAAATATAAAATGTTATATACAAACACATTAATATAATAAACTCAAAAAGTACTGCACCGATTTTAATAATTCTTTTTTCATTAGAAAGCTACATTATCACTGAGTAACATAGGCTATATTTAGTACTAGATTACTATAGAAATCTTTAGAAATTCCTATTAAAACCAACCGAAGGTGTAAAAAAATTAGCCATAAAATGTCTTTCATCGCATACGCTGTGAAGAGTATTAATGATAGGACAAAAAAATGTTCGACAATATTATAGAATATATCAATATCTACAAAAAACTTCGCGAGACCATATGTCTAAAAATTGTAGTTACGTCACTATAACTACTTTTTTACATTTAACAAATTGATAGAAATACCGATCAAAATCAGAACGTGTTATCCATTCCGTTTATAAATTTTATCCAAGTAAATAATTTAATGTTCAAGACTGTCTCAATACCTGATGATTACTTTTTGAATTATGGAAATCGGATAATCCATTCAAAAGATATCATGAAATTAAAATAAAAATACATGCCGGCGGCGGCCGCCACGCAGCGCATCGGGTAACTAACTCTACGAGAGATCTCTTTGAACTCGAATAATTTCTTTTTTATTATTATTATTAGTTTATTCTTAATTTCTCTGATTTAAAATAAATAACCCTCATAACAATATGCCTAGAAGAAGTCGTATTGGAGAGTCTTCTTCTGAAAATGCAGATCGTCTGGAAAGTATGAGAGTGTACGCCTCCTAATAGCGAGTCAGAGAACGTTCAGTTCGTCTTGCAGAACAAATTGCAAGATCGTCGCAGCTTCAAGTGCTGAGCGCTCTCAGGGACTTGCTCAAAATAGGGCAGGCACTGAACGCTCGCAGCAGCTCCTGACACAGCGAGACAACGGTCGTTAACAGCTAGGACGCGCAATAGAATTTTAACTCATAGTAATAGGTTGGCATTTAGTTACGATCCTCAAATTGAATATGCTCATCAAAACAGTATCTCGATCGATGATCGAATGAATAAGATTTGTCATGTATGTTTCGCTAAAAAATGGGCTGAGGAAGCGAAAGGTATGTGCTGTCTGCGTGCCTCTGGAAAAGTGGTTCTCCCTAACAATGATGAGGCATCAGAACCAATTAAAAGTCTCTTGACAAATAATCATACACTATCCGCGTAAATATCTGTATAATGTGTAATATATTATAAAATTGCCTAAAATTTCCAATTTCCAACAGGATATTACCAAGAATTCTTTATTGGAGGTAAATGTATAACCAATTTAATAAATGACTACCTTCATTATAGGAAATCACATTTAAACGTTGATACTTTTTTTATTTTTAAGACAATTTATTTGTTTATAGGTACAAGGGCATCTGAAATAGAAAACCAAAATGCAAAGGGGACAATAAAGAAAACAGGTTTATCAGAAACGAAGAAAAATCAGCACAACCTTAGAGCTATTCTCCTATATTCAAATGCAAATCCCATCAGAAACAAAGACACTCTTGGATACGGATGTCATTTCTGTTCTGAACAATTCTCCGAACCGAGAACCCTTAAAAAACACTTTCTACACGAACATAAGCTCAAAGGTGTAATCAAAAGCATTAATGGAAGACTATTTGAATACTTTGTAAAACTAGATATAACAGATCTAAAATGTACGCCTTGCAATCAAAATATATTAACACTTGAAGAGCTAATGGATCACGTTAAAACTGAACATAATGCAGAAGTTTTCAAGGAAGTTAAAAGCGCAATCATTCCTTTCAAATTTGATACTAAAGAATTGCGTTGTGCCATATGTTCTATGGAGTATCTAAGTTTCAAACATTTGCAGGAGCATATGAACTCGCATTTTAGTAATTATATATGCCCTGTATGCGGTAGAGGCTTTGTAACCGATCGTTTGTTAGGGAGACATGTAAAAAGACATAACGCTGATGAATTGAAATGCACAGATTGCGACAAAGTGTTTGGCACCAAAGAAAAGCTAAGAGAACATCAGAAGAGAGTACACTTAGGCCACATAAAAAGGAACAAGTGCATGATATGTGAAGAAAGATTCTTGGATTACTGGCAAAAGGTCAATCATATGGTGAAAATTCATGGAGCACCACAAGTGATATTGAAGTGCCATTTATGCGAGAGGACATTCAAAGAGCAGAGGATGTTAACTATCCACGTAAAGAAGGACCATTTATTGGAGAGGAAACACAAGTGTTCTGAATGTGAGATGCTATTCTTCAGTTCTACGAGGTTGAAGCATCATATGGCAAAGCATACGGGTTTGAGGCAGTTTCAGTGTGACGTCTGTTTGAAAGCATATGCGAGAAAGAGTACGCTGAGGGAGCATATGAGAATTCACGCAAACGATCGTAGATTTGGTTGTGAGCATTGTGGACAGGCGTTTGTCCAGAAATGCAGTTTACGCAGTCATATGCGTTCTAAACACGGGAAAACTGTTTAATAAAGTCTATCTATCCATCTATCTCGTATGATAACGTCCCTTTCAATCTGGAGGAGAAGATATTCAAATTTGTACAAATGTTTTAAGTTATACGTATTTAATATATTGATTACAAATGTAATAAGTCTTTTTATTGTAAAATTATCTAATCCTCGCTATGGTTATGAGCTTTTAAGTTTCCCTTAATGTTGAATTTTAAAGCCCCCAACTAAATTAGTGCAAGCGTTTCAGCAATTAAATTTTACACTACCTACATTATCTTTAACTAGTTTAGTATCTGTTCTAGTATTTTAGCATTTGTGTAGTTCTCGATCCTGTGGAAATGTAGGGCAATTTAGGGGGAAAGTATTCTTAACTCCTAATCATATACAAAACCATCATTAAGAAACATAAGCCTATGGCAATGTATTTTATCAGAATTTGAATATTTGCCGCTTTAAAATATATTTCTTTTCCAACTAGGTGTACGTATCATGAAGACAAGAAGATCCATCATCACCGTTGTACCAAAACCAACGCCGAAGTTCAAAATGGTCGTGACAAAGAAACTGGAGCTCAATAAATACCAAGATAACATTAAAGAAGTATTACTTAATACAAACGCAACTCCTATAAGATGCCGAAGTGGAATCGGATACGCTTGCAGCTTCTGTTCAGAACAATACCCAATTCCTGGTGATCTTAAGAAGCATACAATAGAAGATCACGATAAAAAAGACAAATCTGAATTCATGAAAGGTGTTACATTAGACGATTTCGTTGTCAAATTAGATGTAACTGACCTCAAATGTCTCTGTGGTGTAAAATTAGAAAATATTGACGAAATAATAGACCATTTGAAAGATAAACATCACAAAGACTTCCATCCAAACTTCAATAAACATGTGGTACCATTTAAGTTCCACGATATCTTAAGTTGTGCGATTTGTGCGAAGGTATTCAATAATTTCAAGGTTTTAATGGAACATATGAATGTACATTATAGGAATCACGTTTGTGAGGTTTGCGGAGCTGGATTTATTAATAAGAGGACGCTTAGAACACACTGTTACAGGCACAAAACCGGTAGCTTTCCTTGTGGGGTTTGTACCAAAGTTTTCGATACGAGAGTCAAGAAAATGGAGCATGAAAGAGCTGTGCATATTCATCAGAATAAAAGGAACAAGTGTGGTTATTGTGGTGAAAAATTCACTGATTACACGAAGAAGTATGACCATGAAGTGAAAGTACACGGTGCCAAGCCCGTGATTCTTAAATGTCAGGCGTGTGACAAGGTGTTTGATAATCAAAGAGCTTTAACGGTACATTCTAAGTCTTATCACATGATGCAAAGAAGGAAATAAATAATTTATGGTATATAAAACACTCTTTTATTTTCATCTCCATAATCCCCAAATATAATCTGTTGCATGGGGACAATCTTATATAATCTGTTGCACGGTCGAGCACAGATTATATAAAGTTATACAATCTGTTACTTCATCGAGCAACAGATTATGTAACATTATACAACATAAGTATGCTCGATGGATAACAACTGTGTAGAGATACTAATTGTGGAAATACGAGAAAACCCGTTCTTAGTGATGGCCCACATTGCGAAAGGTAACACTTTGCTTAATATCAAGTCAATCGCGAATAATTTTGGAGATCTCGTAATGAATAAGTAAGTTATGTTGTATAAAACCAGCTGCGTACCACTGACGTCCTAGTGTTTTGGGATTGATGGTTTTATACGACTTAACTCTTAAATTATCAATGTTAACTATCGGTTGACATAATACAATAGTTCTGTCTCAACTGGGGCAATCAGAAATATAAACGTCTTTTTCTTTTTAAATTTTAATGTGTATTATCAATTTCGCTTTTTGGTAACTGTCGTAACAAAATATGCCTAGATATAAAACAAAAACTAAATCAGTTACAATGTGACCGCTACTAAAAGTCCGTGTGCCGCGCCGAAAGTCGTTAAGTTTATTTTCATTTGGTACCGCATAATTTTCGATCTTGATGATACTTTTTTTATATGAAAGGTGGTGCTTGTAGAGTCCCATTCTTTTTGGTCCAGTTCTGATGATGGCATCCATGAGAATACCGAATAAGTGTTAAATTAGCATTAAGCATGTGCGCGCAACTGCCTCATTGGTCTAGTGGTTAGCATGTTCGACTACAGACATGAGATCCTGGGTTCAAGTCCCAGGTCGGGCCAATTCAAAAACCAATATTGAGTTTTCTATTTAGATTTTCTCAATATTTGCCCGAAGTTGGGAAGTTGGCGGTGTGATCCACCCCGTGCCTCGGAGAGCACGTTAAGCCGTCGGTCCTGCGTCTGATCTCTCTCTCCGGCCGTGTTGGATTGCCATCACATCGGTCTATGAGAATGAAGGAATAGAGAGTACACTTGTGTACTATGCCTTCCAATTCGCAATGGAGCAAGCATGGTGGGTCTATGCTCTAAAAACCCTCTGTCATATGAGCGAGGAGGCCTGTGCCCAGCAGTGGGACGTAATGGGCTGCTACTTACTTACTACTTATGTGCGCGATAAATGGACTAATACCTCAAGATCAAGCCAATCGATTTCGATGATTCTTTTTTATTGGTTTGACAATAGTTTGGTTAGGTTTTGATCATGGGATCCATGACAAAGTAACGAAACTCTTAAAGAGTTTTTAGGAGCAAATTAACGATTCTCGACAGAATCTTTTATAGGCTCTCCGAATATTTGACTCACCTACCGTAACGTCGGTACGGTCAAGTGATTGTCAACGGAACTCCTCAACGGCTTACAGTAAGGGCGCGAATATTATATTATTCTATTATATATATAATATTTAAATTTAAACTTTAGTTAATTTTAAGTTGTTGTATTTTTCTTTTGTCCTATTTCTGTGGTGTTCAATAGATGTATACTTCTGTCTATGTCGGAGTGCAAGAGTCTGTGGAACGCTGGCGCCATCTTTGTATCGACGTGGGGGCAGAGTCAATAAGTGGCAGTCCGGCCCGTCTCTCGGCAGTTCTCGAGCGGCGGTCGGCCGGAGTGATGTGCTCGAGAACCGCCGCCGAAATTCACCTACCGTAACGTCGGTATGGTCAAGTGATTGTCGTAGCAAACTATGACGATAAATGGAACTCCTCAACGGCTTATAGTAAGGGTGCGATTTAAGGCAGAATATTTACGTGTCTGTAATCAAATGGCAATGAGCTTACGTTTGTTGCTGCATTACAATATTTATAGGGTGTATTATGTATGAAGCGGTGGTAGCCGAGTGTGTGCGGGGGGCGGGGGAACTTTTGCGCATTAGTGATGTGATCGATTACCATATCAAAGACTGTTGGTGGTGGTGCAGTGGCAAAGTAATTGACATGCAACGATTAGGTTGCGGGTTCGATTCCGGGTGTGGCGGTACCAATGTAAATTTGACTAATAATGTTGTTTTATTTAAACGGTGCTGTGTCATCTAAGCAACACGTTTTTCAGGTATACCCATATTCAGACAAAAGTGTTTATTTTGTGTTTTTGACGTAGAATAGAATACGAATACGTAAACGAACTATCCGCAAAGGTAGATTGTTTCCGCTGCTACAGCGCGATATCGATGTATAGGCCTCTTTAAGCACCACCTATCTATTTCTGCTCAATCTCCTTCTCCTTAAGGTTGTCTATTGCGACAAGACCGCCTTTTTGTACATTTACTTGTGTAAACCTTAATCATAATTTGTAATTCTGTTTCTTTTAAGGTGTACAATAATAAGTATTATTATTACTTGAGAAAATTTACACAAATTAATGGCAACCAGGATGATGTTTGGATATATGGTATTTCAAGCTGTTCTGCTGTACAAAAGCAGCAGAACAGAAGACACACTCATGCTTCTTTATCCCTAAATGGCCCATTATATGTGTGGTAACATTTTTCTTCCATCTAAAGCATTTCTTGCAGTAATCACATTGGAATGGTTTGTTAGACGAGTGACTTCTCTCGTGGTATCTCAGATAATGAGGGGTGGAGCATTTAAAATCGCATAGTTTACATGCGAAGTCCTTCTCACCCATGTGATAGAATCTTTGGTGGCGTAAAACTTGATGGGGGTAGGCGAATTTTTTGCCGCAGGACTCGCAACAAGGCGCGGGTAGACCGTGCTCCTCCATATGAAAAGCTCGCCTATGACCTGGTACTTTAACGTCGCATAAATGGCAAGATCTTAGTTTAGGACGTTTTTTTAAGTGCACTTCTTTATAGTGTTGTGCGAAGTTGTTGTGCTTTTTAAAGACGCTGTTGCAAACGTTGCATATGTAATCTGTAGTGCCGTCGGCCATTTTGCGGATTGTGCGTGCCTTCGCGTATTTACCTGTAAAATACAATTTTATTAATTGAAAACGTGTTTGATAGTCCTTCTGATTTCAGGAAGGAGTAGCTTTTTGGGCAGAAGATCTCTTCCTTTCCATCACAGTGGAATGGGAGATTAACAATAAGAACTAGAGATGTAATAACTTTTCTAATGTAACCTTTTTAGTATACTTTTCTTATGTGACCTTATGACTGACATATTTGACAGCGATTGACAAATACGCATATATATGCATCTATCGCAGGTATTTGTTTCTGCTATTTGCTAATTTTTGTAGTGGTACAATACTTTGGAGGGTAGAAAGATTTTTGAAAGTTCCTTAGGCGCATGAGGGTAACATTTTTAGCGTCACGAGGATGCTTTTATGCTAATGCATTTGAAGGTTAGGTAGTTTCAATATTTACAAATAACATGTTGCATGCCAATTTGCCACTCGTCATTCAATATGCTATTTTTCATTAAATATAATATAAAAATATTTTATCAATTCCCTTTTCTAAATTTTAAAGACAAAAGTAAATTAAATTAATAATTTCTGTGTACAATTTGGCATTTTTTAATAAATTATTTGTATTAATTTTCGTTACTTTTAATATTTAAATGACAATTAAATTCCTTTTCCCCTATTTAAGTCTCGGAAATCTAAACTTTTACATTTGTATAAATATAAACACGATTTAAAAATTAGTTTACCAAATAAATTTCACTTCCGATATGTGTATGTACATTGTACGCACGCACTTTTAATTTTTTTTTAGTGATTATGGTAAATAATAATGAAATGTCAAAAATTTTGTTTGGAGTTTTATAAACCGTAATCTCCGTCGTGCCTTTTCCAATTCACGTGATACTGGCGAATATGTGTGTGCCCAACTGTCACACCATAATTGTAAAAAGCTTTTCTGCCAGAGCGGGCATTTTATAAAGGAAACAAATTCGCAGGTTTTTGCTGTCTGCTAGTGGTACAATACTTTGGAGGGTAGAACTATTTTTTGGCGCCACTTCTTTGTTTCTACAAAACTAGCCGAAACCCCTAAACAAATTAGCAAAGGGACAATTACAAAAGCTGTGAAACTATCAGCAAAAATTGTGAAGACGGTATGATTTCTAAAGATTTTTTTTACCATGAAAGACTTTAATTTTGTAATTTGTTAAATGTGAATCTAGTTTAGAGAAAAATAGTAAAATCTCGAATTAAAACAATCAAAGTGACCTGTTTTTCCTCGCCGAAGGAGGGGGGGCGTTAGAAGGCGCAATTTTGCTCGCCTGCTCTCCCTCAACTAAACAACCCTTAAGTCTGAGCTGAATGCGTCAGCGGACATCTGGACCCCAACACCTGGATGAAGAGGGTTATGCTGGGTTTTAGTGGGTATCCTGGTACGACCAGCGTCCAGTGTGGGACACTCCCGGATGTTTACACTTCATCCGGCGTGCATAAAGCATTTCGCAGCGAAAACAAAATGTATATACGTTATATCATGTTATATAAAGGACTACTTTTTGTTATAACCAAATAAAAAGAGACTTTAATAATACTATATGTGTCTCAAAGTGTTAAAACATGAGTAACTATAGAATGGGATTAACTGATAGGTTATGTTTAGGTTATAAATTTAAAAAAAAATCGTTAAATACAGACCAATAATATTTTTAATCTGTGCTTTTTAATGATTGAAAGCTCTTTATGAAGATTAAGGTATTGCATAGATAATTCGTTGTGTCCTAGTGATTATCGAAATCGTTAAATTGGGTCTCGTTATATTAATTTCACGTGTAACTTCACAAAAATTGGTTTAGAAAAGTATTGAAATTTACTTTATAACACCATGTTTCTTCGTCATGTGATATTTCAAACTCGTCTGTTGTACGAAGGCCTCTTGGCATAACGTACACACGTGAGGCCTTATATTCAAATGTATCATCATATGCTTCCGCAAAGTGTTCTTCCATTTGAACGTTTTGTTACACATCTCGCATTTGAAAGGCCTTTCTGGCGTGTGTTTTATCTTGTGATTGTTCAAATGGTTGCGGGATTTGAACGCCAAGTTGCATGTATCACAGCTGTACTTCTTCTCCCCCATGTGATAATGTTTGTGGTGGTATAAAACTTCCGAGGGGAAGGCAAACTTCTTCCCACAAGCTCCACAAAACGGTGCTGGTCTTCCATGTTCCTCCATGTGAAAAGCGCGTCTCCTCGCTGGTACTTTCACGTTACATAGATGACAACTGCGTAGTTTAGGGCGAAGTTTTAGGTGCACTTGCTTGTAATGCTGCGAGAATAGATTCCGTTTTTTGAAAAATTTATCGCATAATTTACAATTGTACTTTTGCGTCCCGTCGTCGTTTCGTATGAGTGTGTAATGCTGTGTGTTATCTTGGCCTAGAAAGACAGAAAATAAAATGTAAAAATAAATATAAAATAGGAAACGTACAAAAACAATAAATTTAAGATAGTTGCGTCCCGTAAAAAATGAGGAGGCAAATAGGCAAAATAAAATTTGAGAAAGTCCCCCCCCCCCTCCCCCTTTAAAGGGAGGAAGAAAATAAATAATAAAAATAACAAAAAGAATCGCCTTTAAAGCAAACTGTTACGAATACATTAATATGCTCTAAAAAGTAAAAAATAATTGCGTATTCTTTTTTAGTGTCAGTCAAGGTAGGTGTGTCCCGCGTCCGGTTGAGAGAGCCGAGCGCTGGGCGATCGACGATCAAGGCCGTGTCTCCGCTCCGTCGTCAGTGGTTGTCTCGTGATCATGTTCCACTTGGCGCAGATAGTCTCGAGGCACGGGTGCTTCGGGAGGTATCGATGCCGGGTGGCCCGTAGGAAGCCCACTGAGGAATGCCACGACACGGCATATCACACGTTTGCAGTGTGCCCCAGTTGTAAAGACAAGAGATCTGCCCTAGTGGCCGTATTAGGGTCGACTGACCTCTCCCTGCCCACCATCGTGAGAGCGATGGTGAGGCGGGAGGAGTGTTGACATGGGTTCCTGGGCGGATTCCGCCGCCCACGCCCTCCGTCGTAGGCGCCCGGGCTCATGACCGCCGTCTTCTTCCTTAGGACAGCGGGGGCCGTCATATCGCTGAGTGAGGCACCGTAACTTGTCGGGCGGCGCGCCTCCGCGCTGTGCCATAGTTAGCTCGTTCCTTAGGATCATGGTAAGGGCCCCCTCACGGGAGTCACTGGCGGCGTGCTCAGTTTTACTTTTGAGGTAACCTGTCGCGTAGCCCTTTGTGACAGTGCCAGTGACGCCCCCGCGGCCTCCCGGTATCCATGATGGATTTTTCCAGTCTAAGAAGAAAAAAAAGAAGGCGCGTCCACTTGGCAGCTCACACCTATAACTATATAGTTACAACCTATAGCTATTTATGTAGGTACCTTGGCTGACACCGACTCCAAATATAAGAATACGAAGAACTCTAAAAAGGAATACGCAATATTTTTTTACTATATTTGTAAGTTTGCTTCGAAGGCGGTTCTTTTTTTGTTAAAATTTTTATTTATTTTTCGAATTTCAGCGAATCTGAAACAACTTTATAAAGTGATGGTACCCAAACCCGTAATATTCAACCGTAAATCCACGCCGTATTTTTGTGGCTTGTCAAATCGAATATATCTTATTCGTTTACTCGATGCAAGGCAAAGGCCAAAGATAAACTAACTGTCATTGGTCATAAATACTTTATAATCTGTTTTCTATAGTTGAGTCTGAAAGTTATAATTTTCAAAAGAATGTCACGTTGATTTTTTCAATGTCACAATACAAGTAATATAACTAAATAATTAAGTTATCAAAAATCCTTATACGTGCGTCTTCTACTTCTACGTGACACTGGCGAAGTAAATTGTGCCAGTGTGGCACAGGAAAAAGCCATAAATCCAAAAAAAATAAAATAATTAAGGTGTTATATAATAATGTAATATTAAAAACACTAAAATGTTCACTGTAGCTAACTTCAGGGTGTTGGTTTTTTAGGGACGGTGTTAGCGCGCGTCCTAAAAATTAACTCTCATAATTTTTCCCTAACGCACCAAAAGAAGTATAACTTCTATACAGATGAATTTATAACCTCCTCTTCTTTTTGAAGTCGGTTAATAATATCTAGGATAGCTGCCTCTCATACAAATTACATACATACATAGCACCACGCCTCATTCTCATAGGGGTAGACAGAGACCACGTCATTCCACTTGCCACGACCTTGCATATCTCCTTCGCTTCTTTCATTCTCATTAAACCTTTCATACAAGTTCGTCGGTTAATGTTCTTCCCCTTCCAACTTTCGCATTCACTCTCCACTCATAAATCCTTTTTGTCACTCTGCTTTCATTCATTCTCTCTATGTGCCCAAACCATCTAAGCATACCTTTCTGAATTTTAGTCACTACATCTTCTTTTATACCACAACGTTCTCTTATCACACTAAGCACCATTTACCATATTCCCTGCATTCACTCTCCATTCAATATCACTTTCACGTGATCCATCTTTTGTAAATTTAGATTCCAAGTATACAAATTCTTTCACCTCTTCCACTTGTTCCCCATCTATCGAAAAATGACCCTTCATCATAAATTCATCGCTTTCAAAAATACAGATTACTCTAGCAGATATTGATCAAATAAAACAGAAACTATTCTGGATTCTGGTGGCCCCGCTGGTACGAGTGCTAGCTTTACTAGCAGAGGACCTGGAATAATTATTCTTTACTATATCCTGGGTTCGGTAACCTGTAGGGCACATTTAAGAAATTGTACTTTCCATTTTGTCTGAGTTAAAACTGTTGGAAGTTGGAACTGGAAGGCCTCGGTTTTTGTTAGACGCTACAAGATCTGCTGCTAAGCAAAAAGTTTGCATTCCGTTCAGACTGCATGTAATATATTATTTCCATTTAAATGTAGGAGAGCTAAGTAACTCCACTATCTATTATATCTAGACTTATCTCTGCGTCCTTTTAGAAGAATAAGAATAATCTAAAAAAAGGTCTATTTACAGGAAACTTGAATATTGAACATAGTTACATTTTGAACATTTTTGGAGAATTTTTGACACAAAATCAATTTTTGGTTAATGTAAAAAAGATGAGTAGCAGGCCATTATCGTCCCACTGCTGGGCACAGGTCTCCTCACTCGTAGGAGAGGGTTGTTAGAGCATATAGTTGGCAGGCATAGTACACAAGTGCACTCTCTATTCCTTCACTCTCATAGTCCGATGTGATGGGAATCCGATACGATCAGAGAGATCAGGCGCAGGACCGACGGTTTAACGTGCCCTCCGAGTGAGGGGTGGAGTACACCGCCAAAATAAGGCAAATATTGAGAAAATCTTAATAGAAAACTCAATTTGGATTTTTTAATTAGCCCAACCCGGAAGTCGAACCCAGGACCTCATATCTGTAGTCGAAAATGCTAACCACAAGACCAATGAGGCAGTTATATATTTGTTATTGTATATTAATTATACTATCACTGGTACAATACACAATAAAAGACTTACTGATTCCCAGTAAGTACGGAACGAATTGGCGCCAAAATGCCCTATTCAGCAAATGCGGCTTACAAACGTTACTGTTTTAACAAGTAAACGCGCTGGCGGCGTTTCTTTATTATCCAATATACTATTATTCTTCTTTACTATAACTTATAGTCGACTTAAGTTTTAAGCTTCATTTCAAAAAATATCCAATTCATAATTAATGATTTGGTGGGGAAAAAGATAAAAACGTTTTTATACAAAAAAAAAGCCTTCTATTTACACAATATAAATACTTAATCTATAAGACTATAAGAAAGCTGTGCAAAAGGATTCCTGGCACATTTTGCACATGTGGCGAAGAGTATAATATAAATCAACAGAGTTTGTAATGTAACAGAATTAAACAGATTCAGGATGCCTTTTCATAATGTGATACTTAAGACTGCTCCGCTGCACAAAGGAGTCCTGGCATATCTTACAAACGTGGCGACGGATGTTATTATGGATCAGTAGATGCGTTCTCAACCCACTTTTCCACTTGAAAGTTTTCTCGCACAATTCGCATTTGTATGTCTTCTCCGTCTTATGTTTTATCTGATGCTTATTCCATTCGCTGCGAAGTTTGAACTTTAGATTGCAACTTTCACATCGGTAGTCAGATTCGCCCATGTGATGGAATTTCTGGTGTTGCAACACTTGAAAAGGGTATGCGAACTTCTTCCCGCAGGCGCCACAAGTTGGGGCTGGCAACCCATGCTCTTCCATGTGAAAAGCTCTCATATATCCAGGGACTTTGACGTTACATAAATGGCAACTCCTCAACTTAGGGCGTTGTTTCAGATGGACATGTTTGTAGTGTTGCCAGAACAAATTACGCTTCTTGTATACATTCTGACACGAATTGCACACGTAGGTTCTTGATCCGTCCGCGTCTAAGGTCAGCGTGAAGTTCGTTGAGTAATCTTCTCCTAGAAAAGATATAATTAAATGTGTAGTGTTTATAGAATATATCAAACAAAAGATGATAAATCGGGATTACGAAGATTTAAGGGGTGAAACGCATGAAGTTTATTGCCTTCCGATGAGAGATGCTGGTGTTGTTGGCGATGGTGGTTGCATTGGAGAAGAAAAGTTGAGTTGGGGAGAGGACAGATGAGGGGAAGAGTATAAAAAAGGTGTACATGATTAAAATTTAGATTTAGAAGCCAAATCCCTGACATTTATTGACTTGGGGAGCAAGCTGGTGCATGCGTGACGAGAGCGTTAGCAAACGTCTGGTTGGGCGATGCCAACAGAAGTTTGAGAGATAGAAGGGAGATATAAGCTAGTGAAGATACAACGAGAGAGAGTGTAGTATCTCACTGTCTTTCTCTCATAGCCAATGCACGAAAAAATATATATTTTGTTTTTATAATATATATAGATGGAGCTACGGAAGTTTTATTTCAAACGTCAAATGAAAACTCCTTTTTTACAATAAATTATAGTTTATTTACGTAGGCTGTTACAACACTTTATAGTGATATTAGGGAATGGCTTAAAAAATCAATAGAAAATTAAAAATTAAGTACAGTTAATAAATAAAATCAAATAACAGATATTATTCACTTTATTATAATAAATACAAATAAACCGTAAATATAATTGTAATTAAATATAAATTGGTTTTCTTAGAGACCTGATAAAACTCAGAAGAAATTGGATTAAGTTGGTATTGTTGAAGTGTTTTGGTTACCCGTGATATATTTAAAAGGTTTTATTTAAAAGGTGGTACCGGTGTCTTCCCTTGGAGAACACCGAGAGAGTTCTCCAGGGTACACCTACAGGCACTAAAGTATATTTCTTTATATGGTGATTTAGGAAAAATGAAAAGGTCTATAAATGTGATCCAGGAATCACCTATAGGCACTGAGAAAGAAGAATTTTCCTCAATAGGAAAACCACGATTCGATAGGTCTCTAAACGAGAAGCTTTTCAGTAAGTGTCATTAGAAAGCTCTGAGCTACATAACAGGCGATGGTGAATCGAATTATCAATCGAATCGAAATCGACAAATCAATTATGAAGAAAACCATGGAGATCATTGATATACTATGATATACTCAAGGAATTGCCATGCTGAAGTGATTACAGAGTCCAAAGATGCTTTACTAGCGATCACACATCTAAGACAGTTATGCCCAGATTTCAAGATGATCAAATATGAAATGGAAATACTTAAAATTCGGAACTTAGCTAATTAATTGATGTCAATTTCCACTAATTCGAAATAAAAACAAAATCCCACCCATTCGGATAACGAATCTTCACAGAGCAGAGGATAAAGGCACGTTTTTAAAACTTACACCTTCAAGGGATTGTTTGGGTTATCTCTTAACACAGTCATAGAATATTATTGAAAGTTCTGTACAATAAGTAATTTTAGCTTTTCCAAAGACTGTTTCTGAACTTAAACTAAGCTGGGATGCTTTTTCATCATGTGATACTTCAAACTGGTAGTCTGTACAAAGGCCTCTTGGCACACTTGACAAACGCGAGGTCTAACATTATTGTGTATCATCACATGAGTCTTCAGGTTCTTCTTCCATCTAAAAGATTTGTTGCACATTTCGCATTTGAACGGCTTCTCCGGTTTATGCTTCATTAAATGGAATTTCAGGTTACTACGAGTAAAGAAGGCCAGTCCGCATCTTTCGCATTGAAAATCGCTCTCGCCCATATGATAAAACTTTTGGTGTCGCAAAACCTGCCAGGGGAATGAAAACTTCTTTCCGCAAGCACCGCAAGTTGGTGCCGGATATCCGTGTTCCTCCATGTGGAAAGCTCGCATGTGTCCCGCTACTTTAACTGTGCATAAATTGCAACTCCTCAATTTGGGACGCAACTTAAGGTGCACGTGCTTGTAATGCTGTCCGAAATGATCCTTCTTCTTGAACTCATTGTGGCATATTTTGCATTTAAATATCGTTGTCCCGTCGTCGTTCAATTCGGTTGTATACATTGGTGTGGTTTCTTCGCCTAAAAAAATATAACAGTGGTTTCACTCCGGTACTTATTTCACAGGCTTAGTACGAGTAATTAGGAAAAGTATTTATTAAAATTTTTTGTGTAATTCCGTTTACAAAGTTTTGCTAACGCTTTAAATGTAACGGTTTTGGGTGGAAATCTGCCTGTGCACACAAATACACAGATGCAAAAGTTGAACCCCTGGTACCTCATTCATGGATGAAGAGGGTTCCGTTGGCTTTTAGTGGGTATTGCGAGGGCTTCTCCCTCGACCAGTCCCATACTGCTGCCCCATGGATCGCCGTTACATAAAATAATTTTTTCAGCGAAAAAATGTAAATATTGATAAGATTGCTTGAATAAAAATCATAATGTATTCAGAGTAAAATTTTAATCTATAAGCATGACTTTACAGCTCACTTATGTTGCTAAATGAAATTATAATGTACATCACAAACAAAGTGAAATTAATTATATAAAATATGTACAAATAAAATAAAGGTGTTATAACATCTGTTTTTGAACTGTATCGCTCAGATAATGGAGATGTATTCAGAGATGTATTACATGATATAAATTCAATTATAGGAAAAAGGGCGATAAACATTTAACTATATGTCTGTGTAACTGTATATGAAGCACTATCATAAAGACATGAGATAATTTAAGAATTATTTGCTGAAAAAGAATATATAAAGCTTAATATTGCCAAATCTCTTTGCACGAAATATATAAAAGATTGCAAAGTACGTAAAATTTTATGAAATTCCAATAGATAGCGCTAGTTCTATTTACAAGTGTAAGTTATTTCCAGGGACGCAAACAATCACAAATAATTATGTGAATTAGTTGACCTTAAAATCGCTTTTTTTGTCATTTAAAATAATCTTTTAATATCGTTTAGGCCCTGTATAGAACTTTTACCAGACAACACTCATGCTGATAACACATCACGGAATCTTTCTGTAGAGTTAGTTATATATCACTAAAACTCATAAAATGGCAAATTTGAGCGCCTTCTATCAATATTATATTTGATAAGAGAAACTTGTGGTATAAAAGAAGATGTAGTGACTAAAATTGAAAAAGGTATGCTTAGATGGTTTGGGTGCTTAGAGAATGAATTAAAGGAGACTGACGAAAAGGATGTAGGAGTTAAGAATGAATAGGAAAGACCAAAGCGAAAGTTCCTGGAAAAAATCCAGGACATTTTAAATAAGGGAACTTGTATGAAAGGTTTAATAAGAATGAAAGAAGCGAAGGAGATAGGCAAGGATCGTGGTAAGTGGAATGCTATGTATATATGTATCAATAATTAATTATGTCGCAGGAGTTATAAATCTTTTCAATGACTGAGATTTTAATCCAGAGTGTCTTAGGGATTTTTGTCCACAGGACAAATAAGTCCCATCGTAACTTCCCTTTAACACAAATCACTGAGAACCTGTTTCTATAATCACATTATAAAATTAGACTGCTATTTCAACAGTTGGACTTCTCAGAATGCTCCTCAGTAGACCAACATCAAAACAATTTAGGCCATAGGGAGTTATCCGAGACTGTTTTTCCTTTCAATGTCTTATACACGCTAAAACATTTTCTAGTTGACGAAAGAAATTTGCATCATTGAATGAAGCCTTTTATTTCAGTTCCTCTTCTGGCTATGTATTAACACATGCCTCCTCAAATGCTTCTTCCATTTGAAAGTCTCCTCACAGAGATCGCACTTGAATGGCCTCTCGTTGGAATGTTTGATTTTATGCTGAGCAAGATTCCCACGGGATGCGAAGGTCTTCTCGCAAATATTGCAGTCGTATTTCCTCTCGCCCATGTGATATGTTTTCTGGTGTCTCAGAACTTGGAAGGGATATGAAAACTTTTTTCCACAGGCTCCACATGATGGAGCAGGAACCCCGTGAACCTGCTCCAGGTGATAGGCCCTCATATGGGCTGCAACTTTCTCTTCGCAATAATAACATCCTATTAGTTTCGGTCGCATTTTTAAATGGACGTGTCTGTAATGCTGTTTGAAGAAGTCCCTTTTCTTGAAGACATTTGTGCACAGATTACACGAGAAAACACTGGATCCGTCACTCTCTTCTGTGAGTGTGTAAAACTCGTCTATGCTCCTGTCGATCTTACGTGCTCTTCCTAAAACAAAATTTTGTCTTTCATTTCAGGATCTCATTTCATTCGGACAAATATCTTACATTTCTTAGTCGTTATTTGACTAGACCATATTTATCGTATCTTTTGCTTATAAATATATTAAAAGTTCATTTTCTACAACCTCCAGATTGTCATCATTATAACAGTTGTTTTCTTATGATATAATATTACACTCGCTTTATGTAATGATAACTAATTCGTCTAGATTTTCAAACTTTTCTCGGTTCCGCCTTTTGAATAGAGCTCAACTAATTCTATAATTATAGCGATAGGACCGCCTTTTATTACATTTCCATGTGTAAACCTTAATACTTACTTAATAACTTTGTTTCTTTTAACGTGTACAATAAAAGGTATTATTATTATTATTATTATATCTAAACAGAAAAAGTATTGCGCATTCATCACATAGGCATGCCATGATTCATATTTTCCTATTTCCTGTCATAGAGACATAAAAGATGTTCTAATAGAAGAAAATGCCATTATAAAAACAAAAAAATGTACAATACAAGGCACAGCAATTAAGGAAGGTTAATTAAGCTTACTTCTTGACTCCTGAAATCCTATCTACTGGTGGAAAATGTATCGCAACATATAATATTATTGGTGAAATGTGCTCATCCAAGCTTTTAATAAAATTTAATTTTCAGATTTAAGCCATATTGCTAATCTATGTAGGCATTAAAAATTATGGTGTTGTACACAAAAAGAAAAAGTTTAGGGCTCTTTTTTGAGTAAACCAGTACAAATATTGTAAAGTGAAAATTGCAATGTTGATAAAAGTAGAGTTCAATGATCTTGAAACTGGGATTAGTTATATGTAATACAGTCTTTGTATCTTCTATGTTTGATGCCTTTCGGAAATACCAATGTGCCTTTAGATTCCCATAATATCAAGATCGAAGTATCCTTCCTCTTTTAGAATAACATCTCTCATATGCTAAATCATTATCATAAGTGTTAGCTTTTTGTTTTATTGGCATTTTATTTATTTACAAGTAGGGTATGGCAAAAGAAGCACAAAAGTAAAATATATGCGCTAGAGATGAGAGTGTTGAGAAGTGAGTGACAAAGCAAGAAATAGTGTGATAAGAGAACGTTGTGGTATAAAAGAAGATGTAGTGACTAAAATTGAGAAAGGTATGCTTAGATGGTTTGGGCATGTAGAGGGAATGAATGAAAGGAGACTGACAAAAGGATTTATGAGTCAAGAGTGAATGCGAAAGTTGGAAGGGGAAGATCAAGGCGAACGTTCCTGGATAAAATCCTGGACATTTTAAACAAAGGCCAGGTCAAGAGTACTCTAAAACGACGAACTCGTATGAAAGGTATAACTTTTTTTTTTTTGAGAATGAAAGAAGCTAAGGAGATATGCAAGAACCGTAGCATTTGGAAGGACATGGTCTCTGCCTACCCCTATGGGAATGAGGCTTGATGTATGCCTCTATCTTAGCTTATTCGATAGATAGATTTGCAAGACATTCACTCCCGGATGATTCCTAGCACCGTGCTGTTTCAAAGTACTCTTCTGAACAAATGTCTTATCACATACAGTACAGCTAAATCTCCTATCTCCACTGTGTATCCTCATGTGATCTCTTAAATTGTTCTCCCAACGAAATTGCCTTTGACAAACGCTACATATAAACTTTTTATCTTTAGAATGTATCGACATATGATGTCTTAAGCTGGTCTTGTCGAAAAAATTCTTATTACAATGAATGCAGAGAACTGTCTTTTCTCCCATATGATCCTTTTTCTGGTGTCGTACCAAATGGCAGGGATAACGGAATCTTTTGTTACAAATCCCGCAAGTTGGTGCCTTTACATTGTGTTTTTCTTCCAAGTGGAAAGCTCTGAGATGAGCTGGGATTTTTTCCGGACAATGCGGACACTTGTGATTTTTGGGACGCTTTTTTAAATGTACAAAGCGATAGTGCTGAGAGATCAAAGGTTGGGAGGCGTAAGATTTCCCGCAAACATTGCAAGTAAACATTCCTTGGACCACGGTGTAGTAATTTGGACCTAGAAAAGAAAGTTCTTGTTACCTATTTGAGTCTACAGATAGACTAGATTCATGAAATCGCAGCAAATTCAGAGGAATTTATAAAACAAAATATTCAATTCAATAAATAAGAAACAAATTCTTTAGATGCATCAATTAATAATGCAAATGAGGTGAGAGAAAAACTGGTTATAAATAATAAAGTAACAAAAGATATGCTTTTAACCGATGATATTGTTATTATTGTCATTTTATCTATATTCGAAATTATTTATTGGAAAAACGTCATGTATTTGTTCCGCAAAATGAAAAAACTAAGTGCATTAAACATTATATTCATATAATATTTTCTATACATTATAATGCTTGGAACTGTTACAATATTTAGCTTTCTTGGTGTATCTAGTACTCCTAGAAATTGAATTGTGGTTTTATTTTTTCGTAGTCAATGTAAAATTGAAACTCACTTTTTTAACAAACTGACTAATTTTGATTTCACATTTGTATCGAAATCCTCAGTGAACTTAAGTTCCAGGTGAATATCTAATGCCCGATCTGCAGATGGATTCCCCTCTTATTCAATTACTACAATAGTAGAAACTAATAATTAAACACTCTCCCTAAATATATCTTGTTTCAATTTTCAATCAAATACTTTTTCATTAATCAAGTTATTTATATAGCTCGTTTTTAGACTGAGAGTTTTCTTAGTTTTTATTGAAATGCTCTAAAGAATACAGTCCTGATGTAGTAGTTTTTGTCTTGAATTCTGCTCATTTACAATAGGAGACAGGATTCTCCGTTTTTGACGGAAGTGCTCCAAAGATTACATACAGTTCTGATGTAGCAGGTTTTGCCTTGAATTCTACTATACGAGACAGAGTTATTAGTTTGGATTGAAGTACTCCAAACAATCCAGCACTGATGCAGTACTTTTTGTGTTCAATTTGACTCAATTACGATAGAAGATAGGGTTCGTAGTTTGTATTGAAGTGCTCCAAAGAATCCAGCACTGATGTAGTAGTTTTTGTCTTGAATTTTACTCAATTACGATAAAAGACAGAGTTCGTAGTTTAGATTGAAGTGCTCCAATGAATCTAGCACCAACATAGTAGTATCACTATGATTATCGAGATGTCATAGTTGTTCTCCATTATCTTCTCATCAGTATAATATCCTTAGATGATTTTCAAGTTCTCACAAATTTATACCAGATCGCATCAGTAATTTATTTCCGGATGATATTTCGTCATGTGGTAATTCAGACTGGCTTTTTGTACGAATGCACTATCGCAGTATACGCATTTGTATCTCCTGTCTTCTGTATGTATCCTAAGATGGTCTTTCAGGTTATGATTCCATCGGAACTTCTTCTCGCATACATGACACTTGAAGTTCCTTTCGCTGGAATGTGTAAGCGTATGCAACCTCAAACTTCTGCCATCAAAGAAACTCCTATTGCAAGTTTTACAGGCGAAGGTTTTCTCTCCCATGTGGACTTTTTTATGGTGCATTATAACGTGGCAGTTGAAACGGAACTTCTTGTTGCAAACGCCGCAAGTAGGCGGTACTATATTGTGTGCTTCCTCCAGATGACGAGCCTTTTGGTATCTCGACAGTTTCTTTGGACAATGCGGACACTTTTGCTCTTTCGGACGCTTCTTGAGATGCACATATCGGTGATGCTGGGACACCAACTCTTTTGAGGCATACGATTTGTTGCAAATGTTGCATACGTACCGTTCATCGACGACCGTGTAATTTGCACCTAAAAAAGAAATCCAGCGTTACGCTTCGTCTGTTTAATATGTATAAATTAATTGAAACATCTAAATCTACTCAGCTGATATATTTGCTGAGGTGTTTTAGAAGCGTGATTTTTTTCGAAAGAAAATAGAACCAGGTGTATAATTGTTCTTTTATATCCTTGTCGGTAGTTCTAAAGCATGAATTAAAAATAATTTCGACTAATCTCGTTGTCTTGTTGTAAATTATGAACTGATTGATAATCTGTTATGTTAGAGTTTAGACTTTAATTTGCTTTCTAAGTTAAACTTTATGGTTGTTTCAAACTAAAGCATTGAAATTAAAGATTCATTCATTCGCAAAAGGCACTCTTTTTTCAGTTTTGGGAGTTTTACTATTTCCTTATTGATGTTGTTAAGGTAATATAACTACTTTTATGCATGAGGAGTGTTCGAGAACTAGGCTGGCTAGAAAAGGTTTATTTCAATCGATTCCAAAGGAGACCTTAAAAGGTAGCTAACATTAGAAAAAAATAATATGGGTGTGACAATATCCTTCGAATCCAATATCAATATTCGAGTCGAAATTATAATCGATTAATTCGAAAAAATCGAATAATTGGGAAAATCGAATAATTCGAAAGGCTGCTTAATGAAATATCACAGGAAATGACGTATTTCAACTGTGGTTTAATAAGTTGTCAACAAGATCCACTTATTTGGTGGCGACAAGAAAAAATCTATTTCTCCGATTATCACTGATGGCCAGAATACTTCGGCTAAAAGTGAAAGATTATTTTCCACTGCTTGCGATATTGTATCTGATAAACGAACTTTTATTAATAAACAAAAAATTGTAGCAAGTTTTCAAATGTTGTATTGTTTATAATTTCTAGGATTACGATATAATTTCTAGGATTACGATATAATTTCCGTTATTTCATGCTCTTTAAAACTAAAAAAAAACTAGAATAATTGTTCTACTTGTGTAAATATATTTCATGGTTTGAACAAAATGTAAATAGACTGTTAAATTTATATTTGAATATTGAACAAAAATAAGTTAATAGTTTAGGAATAATTCGGAAAGAAATCGATTCAGAACGATTAACGAATTATCGAATCGAATTAAAAATAAATTCAAATTCATTGTGGTGGTACGTATTGATCATCTTGCTTTTTAACCAGCAGATGACATAAATGAAATGCAAATAAAAATATTTGTGTATATTTCTCTGAATTTAACTAAAAATCCGCTTCGGGATGGTGTTTGGTCATGTGATAATTCAGACTGGCCTTCTGTACGAACGCCTCGCCGCATATCTTACAGATTTTATTACGTTCGTCCGTGTGTATCTTCTCGTGGAGATTGAGATTTGTCTTCCTGAGAAATGACTTCTTGCAGAATCTACAATGGTAGTCCTTCACTGTTTTATGTTTAAACTTGTGCTTGTATAAACCTTCGCGATCGTAGGTTTCATAGTCGCAAAGCTTGCACGAGTACTTCGTCCCTAGCATGTGATAAACCCTAATGTGTTTCTTCAAGGACACTATAGAATTAAATTTCCCTTTACATCCATTACAGCTGATCCTATCATCCACTTTATGGACCATCAACTTGTGTACAGTCAGTGGTGTTATATTCTTAAATTGCTCAACGCAGTATGGACATTTGTAACGATTGTAATGATGTGTCCTAATGTGAAATCTTAGCGAGTTTTTTTTATAGTATATCTTGTCGCAGTGGCTGCATACGTAGCTATCACCGTCTCTCTTAAAATCGCTGGGTTGGATTTTGCATAACACCTTCTGTGCGTTGCCTGAAGACAAAAAAATACTGTCTTAATTTTCCTTCTCTCAAATCACGTCCTTCTTCTTCCCTTTTACCATTTTTTATCACTTCAAATTCTTTCCGAGGTCTTTGCTTTTAAAAATTCATCCGATATAAATACAGTTATATTTAGACAACATTAGTCTCTGGATATAGTCTATTCAAGTCGATGATTACGCAAAATAAATTCAAAGTGGACTGTATATATTTAACATCATTAGTCCATTTAACACATTGATTTCTAGTAGTGCTGTACAATTTGGCCGTTTAAGCCGGCCATAAAGTTTAACCAGGTTAATTAGTTTAGAAGCCAACTAATTCCAAAATAATGGCCAAATTGTACAGCACTAGAAATTTTCTAGCTTCGTTATATACTTCAGATTATTATGTCCAAGTATAAGTATATAAATAGATGTATACTGTACTATATTGAACACCACAAAATAGGACAAAAGAAAAATACAATAACTTCAAATTAACTAAATTTAGTGTGCAATTGGGCGATCTTATCGCTAGATAGCGAGCTCTTCTAGACAATCCTTGCGGTTCGGGAGACAGTCAAAGAAAAGTGAAAAGGATAATTAGGTGATACTATAAGATCATGTCGTCATCTTCTTCGTTATCAGATCAATAGAAGGTGTTAGGGAGACCGCTCCCGAAGACAAGGACAGACGACAGCACCAATGACACCTTTGATTATGGGATGGGAATAAAATCGATCCTGATTAAATTTTTAACAGCATTATTTAGGCTCGTTTAAAGTTATGTATTTTTTATGAAACTATCGTTTCATTTAGCTATGCTAACATGTTAAAGAGTAAATAAATATTACTATTAAAAGTTGAAAAAAAAATTATTTATTTTATCCCGCCCTATGACCGAAGATGTCATTAGTACTATCGTCCGTCTTTGTTTTTGGGAGCGGTCTCCTAACACCTTGTATACATTGATTTAATATGATATTGAAATTAGAGTAAACAATTTAAATAAAAATCTTATTTGCTTGGCGCAGTCGGTAGGAGTGAATATAAATCCTACCGCCTGCGCCAAGTACATTACGGGTAAAATGAAGGCTATATCAAATGTTAACTTGGATTGGGACAAAAAATCTACTGAAGGAAATATAATGAGGCTTAATGTCCCAATAGACTATTATTATGTAGAACTCTCATGATAGAAAGTTTACATAATGAAAATAAAATATACATTTGTAAAACGTAATAACATGTTTAATGTAAAAATATTTACATAGTTACAACAGATATAATACTTATTTTAGCTCATACGCCAATATCTATACAAAAAAGTGCGTGCATACAAAATACGCATGTCAGAAGTGAACCTTCTGTTGGCAAACCAATTTTAAAGTCTTGTTTATATTTAAACAAATCATTGCCATTAAAATATTAAAAATGCTACGTGTTTTTTGTCAATATTAGAACTTATTAAATGGCGAATGGCAAATTTAAATGCCACATTCTATTTGTATATAACTACCCTTCAATCGAATCAGCATAAAAAATGTTGCACATCTTCGTGACGCTAATCACACGTTTCATCCGTAAAAAAATTATCCTCATGCGCCTAAAGAAGTTTCAATTCAAATCAAAATAATTAGATTTAAAATAGTTCAAAAGTCGTTTTAAGGACCAACATGCGATAAATTTAATATGAGGGTAGGTCCTAATACTTAAGCAATAAAATATTTGATCTACCCTCACGTAAATTTCAATTTTATTAAAAGGTAAAAATTGGATTTGATTCCAGTTTAACACGTACGAGACCAATTTTAAATGGCAACAGTTGTTCGCTGCGGTGTAATCCGCGTAATATCCGATTTCGTGGGAATATGAGTCTGCTAAATTTTAAATCAATTCCGAGTTAGATGGTTCCAAAGTCTATCACCGATATAGGTATCACTCTAGAGTTTCTTTTCGAGTCGTTCCCAATAGAATAGGTGTCACAAAACGGGGATAGAATTGTTACTGACAAAGAGACCAAACAATTTTAAAGAGCTTGTTAAGTCTACTATAATTTTTGCAGAATCATCTGCATTATGGTCAATGTTATATACATTGTGCCATCATGGTGGTTGTGTATACAAAAACCGACCCGGTTTCGATTCCCGGCAAGAGAAATGCAGCAATTTGTACTGTTTAATTTGTCTAGGTCTAATTAACCTTTGTAACGACGATTGAAGAGGTAAATTACCTAAAGAACTGCCAGAAAAACGGGAAGTTCTATAAGTATACATTGCACCAAATTGAGACACAATAGAAGAAACGAATGGAAAGAAACGAAAAGATTGCGAACAATTTCTACTAATGTCACAATATTATATAGCACCTATCTTTTTTTTATCATAAAATAATATACACAAAGTGTTAAAAACACTAACAATTCCTTAAGCTTCAATCGTAACACTTGTAACACTCTTACGGTGTTTATACACTTTACACTTACACTTTCGTATTGCCCAACAATTCACTGGATTCATCATTTTTAAAATAATGTAATTCTTAATTTTTTTCTCTCATATTCTCCTGTAGTGAATTTAAAGGAAATTTATTGAACACTTTCTCGTATTCCTCAAGAGAAATTTAGTGTTAATATCGAGGAGTTTTCGAAAATATTCCACTCTTAAATATAGCAATGCTTCTGACCTTAGCCAACGACAAGGTCAAAAAAGGCGGAGACCACGTCCTTTCACTTGCCACTATCCTTGCATATCTCCTTCGCTTTTTTCATTCTCATCGAACCTTCCATACAAGTTCGTCGGTTTAGAGTACTCTTGACCTGATTCTTATTTAAAATGTCCTGGATTTGGTCCAACAATGTTCGCCTTGGTTTTCCCCTTCCAACTTTCCCATTCACTCTGGAACCCATAAATCCTTTTTGTCAGTCTCCCTTCATTCATTCTCTCTACATGCCCAAACCACATCTAAGCATACCTGTCTCAATTTTAGTCACTACATCTTCTTTTATACCACAACGTTCTCTTATCACATTATTTGTTACTTTGTTATTCAGTTTCAATCCACTCATACTTTTCAACGCTCTCATCTGTACCGCATTTATTTTACTTATGTGATTCTTCTGCCATACCCAACTTTCACTACTATAAATAAGTGTTGGCACCAATACTCCTCCATGCATAGCCAGTCTGGCCCTTTGAGACACCATCTGTCTATTCATAAAGACATGCAGAGCACCATTTACCATATTCCATGCATTCAGTCTCCTTCCAATATCACTTTCACATGCTCCATCTTTTGTAAATTTAGATCCCAAATATACAAATTATTTCACCACTTCCACATGTTCTATCTTTAATCCCACGGCAATTTAAACTCTCTAGTTTTATTACTAAATCTAGCAGATTTTTGTTTCACATACACATTCGTATTGCTCAGCAATTTATAAGTGTCACTTCTAAAAAAATATACACTTTGAATATCGAGATTTCTAGTGATATTTCAATTAAAACTCAACAGCTATTCTTTTAAATCATGTACAATTTCGTCTCACTTTTGTAACAATTCTCGAAACACTTTCTGAATTTCGAGATTTCTCGAATATCACAATAAAAAAAACTACACCATTTAATGATATTTTATCATACGGCAATTTAAACTGGAAATGTTTTTAAATCTAGCATATTTTCACGTACACTTTTCTATTGCGCCAATTTATAATTGTCACTTCTCCAAAATTATACATATTTCGAGTTTACAGGTTTCTAGTCATAGTCATTCAACTAAAAGTTCACTTCAGGATGATATTTAGTCATATGATAGTTCAAACTAGCCTTCTGAACAAACGCTTGGCCGCAAACTTTGCATATCTTCCTCCTGTCTCCCGTGTGTATCCTCTCGTGGAGGTCCAAGGTTGTTTTCCTGAGGAAGGACTTCCTGCAGAACCTGCAGTGGTAGTCCTTCACGGTTTTGTGCTTGTATTTATGTTTGTACATACCTTCGAAGCTGAATGATTCGTAATCGCACATTTCGCACTGATACCTCTCACCCAGCATGTGGAAGTTGTTGATATGCTTTCGCAATTGGACCTTTGTGTTGAACATTCCCTTGCAAGCGTTGCAGTTGTATCTATCGTCAACGCTATGCTCCTCCAATTTGTGTATAGTGAACGGGGATAGAGTCATGAATTCTTTTTTACAATGCGGACAGGTGTATCTGGGTATTTTGTAGTGTTTCGTCTTTATGTGAAACCTTAGGGAGCATAGTTTATCGTAATGTTTGTCGCAGCGGCTGCAGACGAGGCGGTCGCCGTCTTTCTTAAAATCTCCGGATTGTAGTCGGAACGAACGCGTCGGTTTTCCGCCTGAAGACAGAAAAATGCTTTCTTTTAGTTGAATCGTGTCTTCATGCGTCGCGACATAAATGTTTTTCAATGTTTCTTTAATATTAATAGTTTTTTACACGTTATCGGAACCACATTTCTCAACCAGCGGTATAATTTTCGTTTATTCCACCAGCTAATCATATATCATTGCGTTTATATCTCTTCGCTTAAAGACAGTCGTTATACTTCTTCTTCTTCGATTTAAGTATAAATAACATTAGGGCTTTTCTCCTGATTAACTTTTCTTAAACATAGTTCCAAAGAATTTCTCTTCTACCTCTTTCATTCGAGTCTATACTTTGATAAACCTTTAGATACATTTTTTTTTATTTTCTTCATAATCGTTTGATTAATTATCGTGACATTCATTTTCAACATTAACCCAATGTTTAAAACAATGAAAATAAAAGGAAAGCAGACCTTCCATGAGCAGACCCTAGCTAAAAAGCAATGGTTAGGAACCTAGCACCACCTACTTCACTGCGGATTGTCAGGTATCACATAAGTTGGAATTGCTCCCATGCTGTGTATTTCTTCACCAATAATCAAAAGGTGAAATTTAAATTACACATCTGGGAATGATGTGTAACCTGCCAATCGTCATCGCAGCAGCGTGGTGGATATATTCTCTAAACGCTCATTCAGTTAGTATACTATTCCCATAAGTATATCGGTAAATATAACTCTTTCCTTCGAGATATCACTTATTTCACTTCAAAATAATTAGCCTATCGTTATAAGAGTATTCAAATGTTATTTTGAACAGGTCTCCTGTCCAGACATGTCAATACATAAGGATCTACATTCATTTCATAAAAGTACGATTTGTCAGGTGATATAAGTGTAATTAAGTGTTATTCTTGAACATGTGAAAGTGATAATGAAAGGACAGTGAAGGCAGGGAATATGGTAAATGGTACTCTGCGGGCGTTTATGAATAGCCAGAGAGTGTCTCAAAGGGCCAGACTGGCTGTGCATGCAGGAGTGTTGGTGCCAACACTTATGTATGGTAGTAAAAGTTGGGTATGGCAGAAGAATCATAAAGGTAAAATAAATGCGGTAGAGATGAGAGCGTTGAGAAGTATGTGTGGATTAAAACAGAGTGACAGAGTAAGAAATGGTGTGATAAGAGAACGTTGTGGTTTAAAAGATGATGTAGTGACTAAAATTGAGAAAGGTGTGTATAGATGGTTTGGGCATGTAGAGAGAATGAATGAAAGGAGGCTGACAAAAAGGATTTATGAGTCAAGATTAAATGCGGAAGTTGGAAGGGGAAGACCAAGGCGAACGTTCCTGAATCAAATCCAAGACGTTTTAATTAAGGGCCAAGTCAAGAGTACCTTAAACCGACGAAGTTGTATGAAAGGTTTAATGAGAATGAAAGAAGCGAAGGAGATATGCAAGGATCGTGGCAAGTGGAAGGACGATCTCTCTGCCTACCCCTATGGGAATGAGGCGTGATGCTATGTATGTATGTACTTAATGAGAAATATTTGCACCTACACTTCTTTTACCAATCATTCATCTGTCTATTGATAAAAGCGTATTTAAGTGTCAATGTACACATTTTCTCTATCCTCGTTTTTTAGCGTATTTGGACATACACTTGTATCACTAAAAAATAATTTGTCTTATGATATAAAAATATTGAAGCGTTTTCACAGATTTCCTGTTCCCACATATCAGTGAATTTGGATCTACATTTATTTTATGTGAAAATAACAATTGAATTATAATATATGTTGTTAATTACCCAAACTAGCCTACGAATTCACTCATAAGTGAATAATTAATTTGGAAATGTTCTAAACATTGAACTATGTATCACATATGATTCATTAGACCGGGAACCGGTTATATTTAAAACGTGATAATATAAATTAAGTTGCCAAGTGAAAAACCTGGACTTAAGTATTTACTATAAGTCATAAAGCTTAATAACTATAAATGTGACATTACATACAAATAAATTTAATTCAAGTGTCTTTTTATGATAAAAAAAGAAAGGCTTTGTATTATCGCGTACACAAGTCTTTTTATCAGACAATTTTATTAATTTCGCTAATCGCTGAAAGAACTAGACCGTTGTCGATAATTATATACATAATTATCGCGTCACAATGATTGTCGTCAAAAGATTTTGAAAGAACTTATACGATTTTGATGATTTTTTTTATTTTTCTTTTCGGGGGCAGTTAATTCTAATTATATATGTTACATCAGATTGGTCCACAACAAAGTCTAGTCGAGTTTAGTTATTTACTACATGTATCTGTATTTGTATGTAAAGTCGCATCGAAATACACGTCGGTAACGTCTGTGGAACCCGCCCCTTTGTCTACACACATACGAGGTGTGTTCAAAAAGTATCGCGAATTTTGAATTTTCGCGGGTTACGTATATTCGAATTTCGAATTTTTTGTGGCGTTATGTTGGTACTCATGTCTCTCACTTATGCCGACAAGCTCGGCCATTTTGAATGTTCATTTAATTGTTGACAGCTGCTTTGCTTGCACGTGTTTTGGATCGTCTTCGATTTTTACCTATTCAAAAAAATGGATCAAAGAACCTGTATCAAATTTTGTGTGAAAAACGAAATTAAGTGCGCGGATGCATTCCGAATGTTGACTGTGGCATACGGAGAAGCTACCTTGGACCGAAGCAACGTTTATCGGTGGTACAAAATGTTCTCAGAAGGCCGAGAAGATGTGAACGACGAAGAGCGTGCCGGACGCCCGAGCACTTCAACAACAGACGAAAAAATTAATGAAGTGGAGAAAATGGTATTGGCCAATCGTCGAATCACCGTTAGAGAAGTTGCTGAGGACCTAAACATATCGATTGGCTCGTGCCATTCGATTTTTATCAATGATTTGGGCATGAGACGGGTCGCCGCGAAATTCGTACCAAAATTGCTCAATTGTGACCAAAAACAGCATCGCATGAACATTGCTAATGAGATGTTAAACTCTGTCCGCGACGACCCAAATTTGCTCCAGAGGGTCATAACTGGTGACGAATCGTGGGTTTATGGTTATGACGTGGAAACCAAAGCTCAATCATCTCAATGGAAGCTGCCGCACGAACCAAGACCGAAAAAAGCGCGCCAAGTTCGATCGAATGTGAAAGTTTTGCTGACAGTTTTCTTTGATTGCAGGGGCGTGGTGCATCATGAGTTCTTGCCACAGGGAAGAACGGTCAATAAGGAATATTACCTGCAAGTTATGCGCAATTTGCGCGAAGCAATCCGCCAGAAACGCCCGGATTTGTGGAAGAACAAAAATTGGCTTTTGCACCACGATAACGCCCCTGCTCACACATCGTTGCTTGTGCGCGACTTTTTGGCCAAAAACAACACACTAATGATGCCGCAGCCACCGTATTCCCCAGATCTGGCCCCCTGTGACTTTTTCTTGTTCCCTAAACTGAAGAGGCCCATGAAAGGACGACGTTACTCTTCTCTTGACGAGATAAAGACGGCATCGAAGGAGGAGCTGAACAAGATAAAAAAAAATGATTTTTTGAAGTGCTTCGAAGATTGGAAAAACCGTTGGCACAAGTGTATAATATCTCATGGGGATTACTTTGAAGGGGACAAAATAGATATTCATGAATAAATAAATAATTTTTGAAAAAACCCAAAATTCGCGATACTTTTTGAACACACCTCGTATATGAACAAATTATCGTAATATTATCATTAAAAAACAGTAACAAATCGTCATCAATAGATTGCATTAAAAGTTATATTGTTCCCGCAACCAGCCACTAATCACCGTCAACAGATGGCGTTAATAATCCTCTAGTCAATAATCATCGTCAATAGATGGCATTAGTAGTCCTCTACTCAATCAGCGTCAATAGATGGCGTTAGTAGTGCACCAGTCGCTAATAACCATCAATAGATGGCGTTAGTAGGTATATATTTGTAAGTAAGTCGATCAAATCTCATAATAGATCCAATATTTAATAAAATGAAATCCGCACCCGCGTTCTAGTGTTTGTGTGGACATGAGAAAATCCGTTCTTAGTAAGCCTTTACATTCCGAAAAGTGTATGTGTGACTAATATCAAGTCGCGATTAGTTATGATGTTCTTGTGAGTTCGCTAAAACGGGTTTCTCCATATTCTCACTGTGTACTATACACAATTGCGGGGCGCAATTTATGGGATCCACAATTGTGTGTTTGTGTGAGAGTGCATGTGTGCGAATTCGTGGGTGTATATGTATTTGAACGAATGGGTGTGAGTGAGTGAGTGTCTGCGTGTGCGTGGATATGTGTGAGTGTGTGGGTGTGTATGCTTGGGTATGTTAGGGCGTAAATGTGTGTTGTGTGTGTTCGTGGCTGTTTGTATGAGTGCATATGCTACTTATTCTTTGCGGTTTTACCCGCATAGTTGCCAGTGCCGTGCAACTATGTGAAATATTGGGTATCGGAAATTGTCACTGTAAATCGTTAAAAATGGAACATGTGATTTTTTATTTTCTAATTTGTCTGAGTTTGGACTGGAAGACTCGGGCCGTGTCTAGTTACGCCTGGCAAAAGATCTGCGTTTCAGTAAAATGCTATATAAATACTATAAGAGGTAAATTACCTCTTTCCATTACAGTTAAGCGCGAAACTGTCAGAAAGAACACCATAAATCATACGGGTGGCGCTGTAGCAGCGGAATTGCTTTACATCAATCATAGATGGCGCTAGTTGAAAAATCTAATTCCGAAATATAAAAACAATATATGAACAACCTACTAAGGTTCCACAGATATTCCCGAATGGTTTTATATTGAAAGTACAACACCTACCTTTCTTCTCTTTCTCGGGGGTGCTTTTCTCTTCTTTAATCTTCTTTTTGTTGCCTTTGTTCTTCTCCTTCTTCTCCGTTTTGCCTTTCGGCCTGCCTCTGACTTTCTTACTCCTGAGGGCTGTAGTTTTGACGTCGTCGTCACTGTTATCTGAAAAGGGGGTAAATGTTGAGACCCAGATATTGTCAGTGACTGACTTGACTTATAGTGATCAACCGGGGAAGTACCTCCTCCTCCTTATATAGAAGACCATATATTTGAAGTGTCGCTGGTGCTTAATACTAGTATTAACTTCAATAATAGAGATCCTAATTTAGGATTTTTTTTATTTTTCAGAGTGCCAGCATGATGCTGTGTGCTAACCTTATGAGGAAAATTACTTATTAGTAAGTTAGAGCATTACCATCTCAGACTGTATCATCAAGTGACAGCTGACAGTTTAGCGATTAACTGTAACCACACCTGCAAGTAATACCTCAATGTATATAACAAAGGCGGTTACATATATAAAATATAAAGAGTCAATTTGTACTATAAACATTTTTGTAATTTCGATGATTATATTAACTCATCATCATAAAGCTATGGGCGCTCCCATAACTTGATGATGAGTGTGATATATCTATCTTATAATCACTGTGAAGTTTTTTTTTGTAATTTTGATGATTAAATCACACTCACAATCAAATTAAGGCATCGTTTCTTTAAATCATATATCTATATTATAAACATTTCGAAGTTTTTGTGATCATGATGATTGTATCACACTCAACACCAAGTTAGGACATCGTTTTTTAAATCATATAGGTATATTTTAAACATTTTGAAGTTTTTGTCATTTCCAATGATTATATCACAATCATCATCATGATAGGCCATTGTTTTTTTTAATCAAACAGCTATATTAAACAAGCTATATTAAACAGTTAGAAGTTTTTGTAATTTTGATGATTTTATCACACTCATCACCAAGTTAGGACATCGTTTTTTTTAAATTATTTAGCTATATAATATATATGTGGAAATTTTTGTAATTTCGATGATCACACTTATCATCATCAAGATAGGGCATCGTTTTTTTACATGATGCTTAAAGATACATATCATTAGTACATAAGTATGAAGTTTAAAATAAAAATCTTTCATACCATCGTCGTCTTTTATAACAAAATCGTGGTCGTCGTCATCGTCATCCATATTTAATGAATCTTCTTTCTTAAAATCTGAAATAATAAGTTGGTATTTAAAAAAAAAACAAAAAACACGCTTTAAGAGATGAAACTAAAAAGCTGAATATAGTTCAAGGCACAACAATTAAATTACTGACGAGAATGTTTAATATAAATGATGTAAAAGCGTGGGGTGCACTGTATCCCATTTTTTAAATAATGAATACTTATGAATGCACAAGGCTTATACAAACAAATGTACAAAAAAGCGGTCTTATTACTAATCAGCGATTTTTTTCCAGACAATGTTAAGGGAAAGTAGATCATACACACTAATAATAAATTAAAATTTATATATACTATAACAATTGATACAGAGCATGTTCTTATTGAGTGTCTAAATATTGGGACATCAAAGCTGTAAAAAACGTATATATTGAAGAATAATATTACCTATATCTATCTCATCTTCTGTAGGGTCATCTTCTGTGTGGTTGTCGTCTTCTGGTGGATCCGGTTCCTCCTTAACCTCTGTCTCCATTGAAGAGTTTAATACTGGAGGAACAACAATATATGATATTTAAAAAAACAATTCCTATGTCATCTAGTCTGAACTTCTTAAAATCATCACATAGAAAGAAACCTTTGCTAAGGGAACAGCAGAATAAATGCCTATGCCAGGAAGAAGGAGCTCTGAGGTACGATAAAAAAGGACATCATTCATTGTAACACCAGTGGGCGAGAAGCATGTTCACAACATTGACAGAACCTCTATTTTACCAACAACCGGGCTGACCTTAATCGTCCTACCGGTATTGTGGACTGGAGCACCGACTGAAGCGCCTCGCCAGCAACGACTAACCCTGATTGGTCAACCGCCGGGGACTCCCTCCCTCTTCTACCTGTGCACCCGCGCTCGCCCTCTCTCCTGCTCGTCACGCTGTAGGTACGTGCCGAGTGGGAGAGTTGTAGACTACCGTTCGGAGTGAATCCCACAACTAAGCGCGACTCGTCAACACTAAGAACCCAGAACTCTGCAAAACCGAAGACTCAAGCCCGATCACTAACTACGAAGAACCGAACCCAGCACAACTGAACATCCGAACCTACAAGAACTGAAGACCAAAGCACTGAACCTGGACAACCAACCCTTCGAACCCTGAAGACTGAGCTCTCAAAAACCGAAGACCTGAACTTGGAGGGAATTGCCAGATCCTGAATCCCTCCCCACACCTGCATCGTCAATGCCTGAGTTATGAGGCACTACCTTGAGGCCCATACAGCTTTTGGCTGTGAAGAACCCCTTAAACATTTCACAGGAGCTTTCAAAGCACAACTACAGTAGTTACATTAAGACTAAAATCCATTGTATTGCCATTATTGTATTTACCCATGAATACAGTATAAATAGTCATATTACAATATTGCAGTGATGTTGTTATAAATCTCTCTCTTCTTTAGTTGATGAGAACCAATTTTACTCTCACAATTGATGGACTGAGATGAGTTTCATTCAATACCTAGCAAATTGTGAAAGTGATATTAAAAGGAGAGTGAATCTAGGGAATATGGTAAATGAATCTCTCCACACCTTTATAAATAGCCAGATGGTGTTTCAACAAGCCTGACAGGTTGTGCATAGAGGATTGTTGGTGTCAACACTATGTATGGTACTGAAAGTTGGGTATGGCAGAAGAAGCAAAGTAAAATATATGCGGTAGAGATGAGAGATCCAAAGTAAAATATAATGTGATAAGAGAATGTTGTGGTATAAAAGATGTAGTGACTAAAATTAAGAAAGGTATGCTTAGATGGTTTGAGTTTGTAGAGATTGAATGAAAGGAGACTGACAAAAAGGATTTATGAGTAAACAGTGAATGCGAAAGTTGGTAGGGGAAGACCAAGGCGAATGTTCCTGGACCAAATCCAGGACATTTTAAATAAGGGCCAAGTCAAGAGTACTCTAGACCAACGAACTTGTATGAAAGGTTTTAAGAGAATGAAAGAAGTGAAGGAGATATTCAAAGATCATGGTAAATGCGGAATGTGGAGTGAAGCTGTGTACATATGTATTCAATACCCACATGCATAGCACAACTAAACAAGTAAAGTAGCAGCCCATTAACATCCTACTACTAGGCACAGGCCCACTCACTTGTAGGAGTGAGAGTTATTAGAGAATAGACCCACCACACTGCTTCACTGCAAGTTGACAGACCTATTATACAAGTACACCCTCACAATCCAACATGATGGCAATTCAGACCCAATGACTTATAATGGTCTCTCCACATCATGTTTCAAGTACTACATATACAAAATTCACAGCTGTAAATTTCATACTAACCTCTTATAGCATTTTTATAGTAAAGCGACATAAACCTCTCCTCACACTCTTGTACTTGCTTCTTAAAATTGCACGCATCCCTCAACCGTAATATACAGGCATTACAAATTACATATGTAATCGCACAAAGGTCTCCAGGTACTGGGGCTATCTGCAAATATATTAAAAGCTGTTGGAACCTGAATATATGAGAAACCTCTGTACTAATATGCCTGCTACTTCAATGAAACCACTCTTTTACCATAAATGTTCAATCTTTTATAATAGAGGTATTTTCAAAGTGTATGTGTAAATAAATGAAGCTAAATAGCCTGAGTAAGTGAGATAATTAATAAGCAAGTTACACCACATTTACAAACAGTCTGTTTCCTATTTTAATTGTTTTATTTGTCAGTACTTTTATTGTAGTATTGAATTTTTAATGTCTTAAACTAAGAAAAACATATTAAATTTATAATTTTGGTAGGAACGTTGGACCATGGACAAGCTTGGTAATATTATATTTATTTTTAACGTAATGTAAGATTTTGTCCCAGCATTCAATAAAACAACCAACTTATTGTTATACCCCAGCGAGAATAATTACCCCAAGGTCCGGAAACCAGGATAAGGGTTCATACGACAAATATTTCGACACCTCTGCCATTTTAAACTTTTTCTTGGGGAACCGGTTAAATCAAAAGCCTCTTTTTAAAAAAAATATAGTTCATACAGTTCCAGTTTGTCCAGGCTTCGTCTTATGAGTACTTCGCACAATATAAGCTATAATGTGGTAAATGAAGCCGAAGCCTTCACTAGTTCAGATCTAGACAAATGAGAATATAAAATTTCCTAAATTTATCATACTGAAAAGCGAAGTTGGAACTTCTGCTAACAAAGCGAGGCCGTATAATTAGTTAGATTATAATACTTACATCAATATCAAGGTATTCCCGCAGCATGTCTGAGTATATTTCCTCCTTCTCATTAAAAGTACGCGGTTCAGCTAAATTGTCGAAAGCGCCCTCGGCGTGACAACACCGACATAGATCCTTTTCGATTTTCCATATTTTTGTAGCCATTTTATTAACAAACCTTACTTATAATTAATTAATTATACATAATTTTCTTAATAACAACAATATTTTCATAACTTGTGCATCGGCCATATTGTTTAATATATATTTTTTTAATCTGTCAATAGGCGATGGGATGCGATCATCCGTCCACAGACTATACAATTAATATATATCGATTCACGTTTTTCGGTTTTAAATTAATGGAAGCAAAAGGAATTCAATTTATTTTTTTTTTAAATTAAAGAAATTTCTTATTTAAGTAGGCCTTAGCAGCATTTTTTAAGTCTTCTGAATAACATTATAAGTAGTATGTTAGTTTCAATGTATGATTTATGATGATATTAAAGAACGACTTAGAATCTAAAGTTACGGGGGGTCCTGTCACGCCCTGTTCTGAGAAGAGCCCATATCAAAGTCGGGTATTTTGTTTTTTTTACCATCATCATTATAAAATTATATTTATTAAGTAAATTCAGATTACAGTAATTCATTCACTCCTACGCTTTTTGGCGTTTAAATAATATTTCAAATTAAGGTGATTATCCAATTAATTTTCTTTTAAAAAAGGACTTGAATTTATTGAAATCTTCTAGAACTTCTTCTGGGAGATTATTCTAGAAATATGTTTCTAGTCTACTAGAATTTATAACAATTTCAATTTCTTATTTCTTGCTATACGAGGTGCATTCATTTTTTTAGCAAGTAATATTTTTATGAACGTACAAGTTTTAGATGTCAAATATATTGTTACGCGCCCTTGGATCCAGCTTTAGCAGTGGAGTGCGATAGTTATTATATTATATTGACGGGCAAGTGGCAGACGGTATGCAGAGCGCCAAAGAGGATTTATGCTTAGTTCAGTGGTCGGCGCGTTGGTACTGGCAAGCAAGGCTGGAATTACGTTCCGTATTGAAAATTAGAGGAAAGTGATTTATGTTTGAATTACGACTTCGTATGGAAGATTGGACGGCTGTAAAACTGTTACTAAGAAGAATCTGACAAAGAAGAAATAAATAATTGTATCGAGACGAGTATTGTTTTGCTTTAACAATATATTATGATTAACTTGTTGTTTGCACCATAATTTAATGATTATTATTTCATTAATTATGAATTGTAGTTGTATAGTTTTCGATTTATATTAGTTTTTACTTTTTTAAGCTAGGATAGATACCACTTCATGTACTAATATTTTTATTTGAATTAAATTTATTTCAGAAAAAAAATATTTTTAACATTAATACACTATAATATCAAAACACTTGATCTATCGAAAATAGAAAAGATTTTTTTGAAAATAAAATGTTAAATTTCTTGTAAATAGTTATTTATTATAAATTATTCAATATTACTTATAAGAAACACTTAGGGCCATCATTATATTCTAATTTTGTATAATAACTTTATAATTAAAAATTGAGCTAAATATGACAATTAAAAATAAATAACACTCCATATCACACTTTATTTTAATTTTTTCTCTCTTTCCATACTTCTTTTTTAAAAAGGCTTGTACAACATGCACAGATTATATGCGTTATAGTTTTTTTGAACACTTTAAATAGATGGCGTTTATTTTAGTGCGCCATTAAAACTTTTATGTAGACCTTTTACGGTTATGTTTAACCATACGAACCCGTAACTCAACGTGAAACACTTGTGCGTGCACAATTGACACTAACAGTCTCTCTCCTCTGAATGATTACATTTCATATGCCTTCTATCTTCGAAAATATTTTAAGTGAGTGAATTTCTCCAGCCACTTGGGACACTTGAATCTCTTCCCCATTTTGTGGACTGTATTGATGTAGTTCTTAAGTTTATTGAAGAATTGAATCTTTCTATCAAATTACACCATCAAAATATCTGCCTTTAAGACATTTATGGTAATGCATATTCCGAATGATGAGTCTTTATGTGACCTTTTAAACTGCATTTTTGAACAAAAGCTTGACCACAAACTGCACAGGCGAATCTTCTGTCATTATTATGAATCCTCATGTGTTCCTTTAACGTTTTTTTTCTGGCATACGCCTTCTTGCAAACCGAACACTCGAAAATCCTTTCTCCGTTATGTTTCACCATATGAACCCGTAACTCAACATTCGTAAAACACTTGTACGCGCACAATTGACACTGAAAGTCTCTCTCTTCTAAATGATCACGTTTCATATGCCTCGATAATGTATAACGTCTTTCAAAGGCTTTATCACACACATTACACTTGTACCTCAAAGGAGCGACACCATGAGTTTCTACTAGATGCTTCTGTCTCCTGAAATATTCCGTGAATCTCTCCGGACACTTGGGACACTTGAATCTCTTCACCATTTTGTGGACTGTGTCCACGTGGTTCTTATGTTTCTGTTGTGTCGTGTATACTTTCTTGCATATTTCACAGGGGAAGTTACCACCCACATGCATGCTTTTAATATGCACTTTAAGCCGGTATTTCGTCACGAATCCAGTGCCACATTGGCTGCAAACACAGTTCCTGTAATGGACATTCATATGCCTTTCTATAGATCCGAAGGTTTCAAAGTTGAATCCACAAACTTGACATTCGTATACGTTATTGGCTGAAAGTTTGAACGGTACCACCCGATCTGGGAATTCCTGGTGAAACTTCTTGTTGTGGATCTTAGTTAAATGGGACTTCAGGTCGTTTATTTTCGGCAACGTTTTGTTGCATATGTTGCATTTCAGGTCCGTTGTGTCCACGTATACTATTAGGCACTCAGCGCCGTATGTTGCTAGAACCTTCCTGATTTCTGCTTTCTGATGTGACTTCTGATGGTCCCTCAATTTGTCCAAGTTTTCGAATATATTCCTGCAGTAGAAACATGGGAAGCCTGATTTGTTCCTGCTTTTGAATGGCGTGACATTGGAATGTTCTAGAATTAGAGACGCGTTTTGTATGTGAGCCACTTTTTCTGTTATATAAATCTTCTTGCCAGCCGCCTTTTCCTGATGTTCCTGGACCAGCCGTTCAATAGACTTGGGAAGGATAACTTGTCCTGAAACAAAACAGCATGAAATCTAAAGAAACCTTGCTGTTTAAAAAATAAAAGTGCGTGCGTACAAACTACACATATCAGAAGTGAAACTTTTTTGGCAAACTAATTTTTAAGTCTTGTTTATATTAGAGGGGAAGAGAAAAATTTAAATACCACATGTTATTTGTAAATATAAAAACTATTTAACCCTCAAACGAATTAGTATAAAAAAACGTTGCACATCTTCGTGACGCTAATCACGCGATTCATACGTGAACATTTTAGAAAGAAGGTTCACTATAAGAAATATGATTAAAATTCTAACCTGAAAATAAATGATTACGTCTAAGATAAGACTACAATATGGTATAGACTATAGTTAAAAAGGATCTAACCATATAATAAATGATAAGTGAGAGGTTATTAATCTTTTCAATACTTTTTACACAATAAGTTTCCGATCTACAATTTAAATTCTGCCACTACAGTTTATTAGACATTTTTATCGTTTGTTATGTTGTTGGAGTAACTTTTGATTGGAATTAAACTGGGTCAAAATGAACCAGTGAAGAGTTTCACTCAATTTAAACGGTTCTGGCCATATTCTAAAAAGATTCTTAATCACTACAATGGAAGATAATACTTTATCAATATACGAGGTGTGTTCAAAATGTATCGCGAATTTTATGTTTTTTCAAAAATTATTTATTTATTCATGAATATATATTTTGTCCCCTTCAAAGTAATCCCCATGAGATATTATACACTTGTGCCAACGGTTTTTCCAATCTTCGAAGCACTTCAAAAAATCATTTTTTTTTATCTTGTTCAGCTCCTCCTTCGATGCCGTCTTTATCTCGTCAAGAGAAGAGTAACGTCGTCCTTTCATGGGCCTCTTCAGTTTAGGGAACAAGAAAAAGTCACAGGGGGCCAGATCTGGGGAATACGGTGGCTGCGGCATCATTAGTGTGTTGTTTTTGGCCAAAAAGTCGCGCACAAGCAACGATGTGTGAGCAGGGGCGTTATCGTGGTGCAAAAGCCAATTTTTGTTCTTCCACAAATCCGGGCGTTTCTGGCGGATTGCTTCGCGCAAATTGCGCATAACTTGCAGGTAATATTCCTTATTGACCGTTCTTCCCTGTGGCAAGAACTCATGATGCACCACGCCCCTGCAATCAAAGAAAACTGTCAGCAAAACTTTCACATTCGATCGAACTTGGCGCGCTTTTTTCGGTCTTGGTTCGTGCGGCAGCTTCCATTGAGATGATTGAGCTTTGGTTTCCACGTCATAACCATAAACCCACGATTCGTCACCAGTTATGACCCTCTGGAGCAAATTTGGGTCGTCGCGGACAGAGTTTAACATCTCATTAGCAATGTTCATGCGATGCTGTTTTTGGTCACAATTGAGCAATTTTGGTACGAATTTCGCGGCGACCCGTCTCATGCCCAAATCATTGATAAAAATCGAATGGCACGAGCCAATCGATATGTTTAGGTCCTCAGCAACTTCTCTAACGGTGATTCGACGATTGGCCAATACCATTTTCTCCACTTCATTAATTTTTTCGTCTGTTGTTGAAGTGCTCGGGCGTCCGGCACGCTCTTCGTCGTTCACATCTTCTCGGCCTTCTGAGAACATTTTGTACCACCGATAAACGTTGCTTCGGTCCAAGGTAGCTTCTCCGTATGCCACAGTCAACATTCGGAATGCATCCGCGCACTTAATTTCGTTTTTCACACAAAATTTGATACAGGTTCTTTGATCCATTTTTTTGAATAGGTAAAAATCGAAGACGATCCAAAACACGTGCAAGCAAAGCAGCTGTCAACAATTAAATGAACATTCAAAATGCCCGAGCTTGTCGGCATAAGTGAGAGACATGAGTACCAACATAACGCCACAAAAAATTCGAAATGCGAATATACGTAACCCGCGTAAATTCAAAATTCGCGATACTTCTTGATCACACCTCGTATCTTAGTTATATTTTGTAATTATACTAACTTTCGAGCCTGAAAATAATAAAAGTCAGATTGACACGAGTTAGCTTCAAAAAAATTGTCATAAATGGAAAGATCATGTATAACTAATGTTGTTTACATTAGTTTTATATTTTTATTACTAGAAAACGTTGCTTTGCCCTTTAATAACTATTATCGCTATTAAAACGTAGGGATTGGTGATAGAAAGGTTAAAATTTAGAGTTGTATTTGTTTTTTGTATGCAACAAAAAATTTGTAAAAAAATATCAAATTTTGGGCTGGATCACCCTTAACATTTAGAGGTTTGAAATATAGATAGTAGCCGATTCCCAGACTTACTGAATCGTCGTCGTCGTCGTAGTCGCTTCAACCGATGGACGTCCACTGCTGGACATAGGTCTCACGAAATGATACCCACAAGGCCCGAGCCTTGTGGGTATCTTGCGCCGCCTGGCTCCAGCGGCTACCGGCGACCCTCTTTATGTCATCGGTCCACCTTGTAGGGGGTCTACCTACACTGCGCCGCCCGGTGCGGGGTCGCCACTCCAGCACCTTCGGGCCCCAACGTCCATCGGTCCGTCGGACTATGTGGCCCGCCCATTGCCACTTCAGGTTCGCGATTCGTAAGGCTATGTCGGTGACTTTAGTTCTGCTACGGATCTCCTCATTTCTGATTTGATCACGTAGAGAAACTCCAAGCAAGCCCAAGGACTTACTGAATACATATAAAAAAAATTATAAGAATCGGTCAAGCCGTTTCGGAGGTGTATGTGAACGATCATTGTGACACGAGAATTTTATATATTACAAGATTTATTCATTGTTGCGGATTAGAGTACTCATAAAATACCTCTTAACATATCCAAATGTGCGACGTAGTTCTGACACGCCATTGCATACATACTCTTCCTTGTAGGTAGTCTAAAATTACTATCAGAAAACCTTGCCAGTAGTTCCGCTTCTCCATCTATCAATGAATCATTTTCCTCGTCTGTATAATCGGGATCTGTTGTGAATTAAAAAGGTAACGTAAATATCAGCCTATTAACGTCCCACTGCTGGGCACAGGCTCCTCGCTCATATTTTAGAATATAGACCCACCACGCTCAGCTGCAGGCTACACATACCCCAGAATTACTCCCGGGATATGCAGGTTTCCTCGCGATGTTTTCCTTTACCAATGTCAAGATTGATTATTTTTTAATTTAAACAGTTTAACATCTATCTTTATTTGTCTGTAAGTACTTTTTTAATTGCTGGCATGTTAGCGCTTGAAAGTAATCCCTATGGTAAGTAACATAGCACATTACCTTGATGAGGCGGTAAGTTACCTTTTATGGTTTCTACATGGCATCGTACAGTAACGACTTTTTTTACTTGGCTATTCATCTGGTAATAACTATTCAGGCATGACCGAAGCCTCTCAGCAGTCTAGACACAACCAAATTAGAAATCGCAATATTTCTCAAATTTGTCGCGCTAGGAATATAACACAAGAGCTCTGCTAGTGAAGCGAGGCCGTCAAAATAGACTAATTATTTTTATTGAAAAATTGTTGAAAAAAATTTGTGGTAAGGTACGACTAATTTCTATAAAATTACTTTATGAACAGTGTATCGAATGATCAAACGATCACTTTGTTATTTAAAATCGATTCTTGAAAAACCGTTATCTTAGTTTTATTAAAACCGGTTCACATCACTAGTACAAAATGCGTATCTTAAAAAATTGTTATTTTGTTTTTCAACATAAATTAAAACGAAATCTACCGTATGTCAGAAAAGAAATCGTCAAAATCGACGAAATATAGATATTTACGCTGTATATACATTTACATTTAATTTGTTTTATATAAATAGTAAAGACACGCCTACAACGTACTCGCTAAAACATTAACTTTTGCCAGCCTTCATATAAATAGCTCATTTTAGCGTCAAATTGTTCCTTTATTTTCCAGTTTCACAAGCGTGAGTCGTCGAAGGTATTCAAATTATAAAAGAAAATGAACTCCACTTGTCTTGTTTTTAACGCTATCTCATAATGCACCGAATTGAGTATTCTTTCTTTCTTTCTCTATACTTACCATAATGCCTCATCAAATGATGTATATTCAAAATCAAATCAATTGTCTTTTGAATTGAACAATAAAGACACGCCCCCTAACGCGCTAGCTCGCTAAAACATTAACTTTTGCCAGCCTCCTTCGCGGAATGGTTATTTTGGCTCCAAACTGTACCGCGATGATTCCGTACTTCTATAGATTTATAGCCGTTTGACTTTCCGGCCGTGTTTTTTTCTAACGCAGAATTTTTTCACGCTTGGATAACGGAAATAATCGTAGATTGCCCTGCCCCCGCACGGACGTACTTGCGTTGGTTCTTGGGACTTAAATGTTCGTGAAAGACTACCAAATACTACGTGTTTTATGTTTGCTAAACTTTGAGAAAGTGAAAAAATTCCGTCTAGTGTACTAAGGGTCACTTTGTAACTGATTTATTTTCTGTTTTTTCTATTGTCTGGTGTTAACTCTACGCATATTTTGTTACGACAGTTACCGAGAAGCGAAATACATAATAAGGAAATCGAAAAGGTTGCTTCTATCAACGATTGCCCGAGTTGAGACAGCACTATGGTATCAAGTCAACCGGTAGTTGACACCGATAATCAATTAGGGTAGTCTATTATTTGTATTATGTTGTTAAGTGTGTGTGTCAATTTGTGAATCAATCATAGTTTTGCAAGTGTGAAGGGCGTGAAATGAAATGAACAATATACTTACCATGGTCATCGGCTTCGTCGAATGAAGTATATTCACTATCTATAACATTGTCTTTCGGCTCTTGTTTTATTACTCCCTGTTCCGCTTTTATTTCTAAACCATGTACATCTCCCACTAAAAAAAGTTTATATCACAGTATATTTGTGGGTCCCTCACAGCCCCCCCACCCCCACTCGGCTACCACCGCTTCACACATAATAAACCTTATAAATATTGCAATGCAGCAACAAACGTAAACTCTTTGCCATTTGATTACAGACAATTATGTATTCTGCCACAAATCGCACCTTTACTGTAAGCCGTTGAGGAGTTCCATTGATCATCATATTTGACTACGACAATCACTTGACCATACCGACGTTACGGTAGGTGACTCAAATATCCGGATAGCCTATTCTACCGAGTATCTTTCATTTGCTCCTAAGAGTTGAAGAGTTCCGTTACTTTATCATGGATCCCATGATCAAAACCTAATAACCCTTGAAGTACATCCTCATCCATTAAAAACGAATCATCGAAATCGGTTGCCGTGATCTTGAGTAATTCGTCCATTTGTCGCGCACATGCTTAATACAAATTTAAGACTATGGTTTTCTCATGGATGCCATCATCAGAACTGGACTAAAAAAAATATTGGACCCCACGACAAGCAACACCTTTCATATAAAAAAATCATCGGTTCACCCAATCGTGACGCTAAACACAAGTTTAAGTAGCAGCCCATTAACGTCCCACTGCTGGGCACAGGCCTCCTCACTCCGGGGAGCGAGGGTTTTTAGAGCATAGACCCACCTCGCTGCTCCACTGCGGCTTGGCAGGCATAGTACACAAGTGCACTCTCTATTCCTTCACTCTCATAGTCCGATGTGACGGGAATCCGACACGACCAGAGAGAGATCAGGCGCAGGACCGACGGCTTAACGTGCTCTCTGAGTCACGGGGGTGGATCACACCGCCAACTTTCCAACTTCGGGCAAATATTGAGAAAATCTTAATAGAAAACTCAATATTGATTATTGAATAGGCCCGACCCGGGACTCGAACCCAGGACCTCGTGTCTGTAGTCGAACATGCTAACCACTAGACCAATTAGGCAGTTTACTCCGTACAAATTTTACCCTCATGCGCCTAAAGAAGTTTCACTTCAATAAAATAATTATGCATGATCTGAATGAAAGTACCAAAAGACCCCAGTCCATCTGAAATACGGGTCATTGAAACATGCATCCGTTAGCTTTCATGAGGCAACTGAGCGTCATACGCGGCCGTACAAAGCGTCGAAAGCGAAACCAGTGTCGTATATTTGTCTCGCTCTCTCCTTACGGCGGTACGCGCTAATAATAGTAATGTGTCAACTATAGCATATTTCCCGGAACATAAAAAAAATAAAGGTTTGATATCAGTATCATAACCTTGTATGATATCTACTGATATATGCTGATAAGAAAGTAACTCTTTTAAGGTGAAACTTCTATAGGGTGAAATTTTTATGGATGAAATGTGTGATTAAAGTAACAAAGAAGTGCAGTGTTATTTATGCTCATTCGTTTGATACCATTTGCCATAAAATAAAAAAATATTTCATAAATACTATTGTTTAGATATGAAATTCAAAAACAAAATTTAATTAATCATTTCTAATATTGACAAAACAACCACACAGTATTTTTATTTACAACTAGTAATTTGAGAATTCAATAAATTATTCCTATTCATTTTCCGACACTTTTAATATTTTAATGATAATTAAATGAATTAAATTCCTAACATAGTGTGTACTAAGTACACAAGCACTTTTGTTAGTGACTTTTCCCCTTTGGATATAGTATATTTTATTTTAATTTAAAATCAATATTGTTCGCAATCTCTATTGTATAAAAGAGTGTATTTTGTTAAACTTAGAATCCATATATATAAATATTAGTAAAATCATATAAGGAATGTTTTGTTGACTGTAGTATGTTTATAGTTGTTTGTATTGTTTTGTGTTTGTGCAATTAATATAAGCCCTGTGATTGGTGAATAATAGAATGCCAATCATATGATACACTTATTCGAGAATAAAGAGCCAACTAAAGTTGTTTGCTTGTCACAATAGTGCACGAGTGCCAGTAGTAACACGACATAACAGGAAGTCAATTGGGTGTAATCTTTCCTGCTGAACAACAGTTCGATCATGAACATATAACCTGGGCTGGTGACAAGTAAACAGCGGGGTATTGGGTGAAGAATCTGGTGGCATTCTTATTGCTCCTGAATCACAACTTTTAATTATTAATATTAAAAGCACACACCTTTTAATGTCTGTACATAATAACATATAGACAAACAAACATATAGTAAATAATCTTACCATTAATAAATACTGTCTCTTTATCATTCAGTGTTGTCAATAGCTGTTGTTCCGAGTTAAACACCATTAGACGGAAATTATTAGCTTCTCTAAGACGTTGGACACACGATACACATATAAGTCTACTTAGTGCATTATTTGTTGACAGCTGGAACATCCAAAATTAAATATTGATATCACATTGCATAGGTACTAAGTAAGAGATCACTTTAAGCGACAAGGCCTCATTTGTACGATAATAATATTTTAAGAATGTATATTTCTGTAAAGTTATGTACAAAAAGGTATTTTGTATTGAGTTAAATTACTAGCTGATCAGAGCAACTTCATAAGATAAATAGCAATCCATTAACATTCAACTGCTTGGTACAGGCCTCTTCACTTGTAGGAGAGAGGGATTTTAAAGTATAGACCCGCCACACTACTCTTTTAGGGGTTGGTGGGCTTAATACACAAGTGTACTCTCTATTCCATCACTCGCACAGTGGAATATGACGGGAGTACGATACGACCAGAGAAAGATCAGGCCCAGAACCGACGGCTTAACGTGCTATCCGAGCCACGGGGATGGAAAACAGCACCAACATCCCAACTTAAGGCAATGATTGAAAATTTCTTAATAGATTCGAACCCAGTACCTTAATATTATAATGAAAAAATATCAGAGATAGGAAAACGAAAAATGTTTTGCAATTCATTTTTGATATAAATAACATCTTATAAATCAGTGGTTAAAGAGAATATATCCCTTCAAGTCAATCAACTTACGTATAAATTGAAACATTCCATAAAAATATCAATGTAAACCTCCCGATTTCCATTTACAAAGTTTTCCTTCATTATATCTTTGTGCTGTCCGTATATCATACAGAAGCGACACTGGCCATATGTTGTATTAGTCTTTTTTTCCATTATATCTTTTAGATGTTTAATACAATATAAATTCAAACTGATTAAACTCTTAACAAAAACAAAATAAAGCTAAATAGTTTTGACATTAGTATTTAGAAATAACATACCACAGAGTAAGTATATATTTATAGTATGTTACATAGATAATACCTATATACTGGTTAGCCTGTTACATACACAGAGTACTTTCTTGTTTATACTTAACACTTAACATGGCAAGATACATAGATTACCAATAAATAAAATTGGAGTATTTATTTGTTACTTCAAAGCACCAACTTCTCATTAAATGCATATTATCTTTAAACCAGTAGGACTGATTTTGACGGAACTTTCGCTGCCAGATCGCTAATGTTACATGTTAAATGAATAAAACAGTCGTGGATTTTAAACTATTTACACCTCAAGAACATATAGTCGTGGTATGTACCTGTAAATAATGTATTAAGTACGTCGATAAACCATGAAAATTTCGGTTTAAAACGTTTAACCTCAAGAACGGCTTGACCGAATCTTGTGCGCAATTCACATTTGATAGAAGTGAAACCTTCAAAAAATTTTGGCTTCAACATGAGACGAATGTAAAATTTTGGCAAGACAGGCTATTGTAGGTTTAGTAGTGATTTAACATGAACTTCCTCCGTGCCTTGATAAACAAGAATGGAGGGGGCCTGAAGCTGAACACAAAGAGAACCACAAACATAATATAATGCTTCCTATCTCATTTTCTCCCACTTTAAATCTCATGAATTTATCTGCTTATCTCTTTTTACCGTCGCTTTTTCGATTTCACTTCAATACACAGTGAAATCTCCAAAACTATGAATTTGATTGACTTGAAATTGGCATAGATTTTCCTTTTGCGTCGTACACTTTGAATGGGATTCCTTATATTCCCACAGGATGGAGAACTGCGCCTCTATCAGCAAGTTAAAATTGAGTTCAAATGTTATATTTTGTAATGTCATTTTGTTTGAGTATAGTCTTTCATGTATATCAATTAGTCCTTATTGTACGTAAATTATTAGACTAACTACAAATTTCACATTTTAAAACAAATTTTACATTTCTATAAAAATCGCCTCTCCCCGTAATGTTTACCGCGAAGATCAATGGATCTCATCAACGGCTTACAGTAAGAATTCGGCAGGAAATATGACTGTCTGTAACCAAATAGCAATGAGCTTATGTTTGTTGCTGCATTGCAATATTTGAATGGTGAATTATGTGTGAAGCGGTGGTAGCAGAGTCTGGGGGAAGGGAACTTAAAAAATAACCGATCTGTAACGTATAAGGTTGTGGGTTCTAACTCGCGTGGGGCGGTACCTATGTAAATTTCACTTTGTAAAGTTGTTTCATTTAAACGGTGCTGCCTCTTATAAGTAACGCGTTTTTTAGGTGTACAAATATTCAAACAAATTAGTTAGTGTAAATAAATAAGTTTTAATAAAAAAGAACCGCCTTCAAAACCAAATGTAACAAATATATTAAAGTGCTCTAAAGAGTAAAAAATAATATACGTATTCTTTTTTAGAGTTCTTCGTATTCTTATATTCGGAGTCGGTGTCAGCCGTAACGTAAGCTCATTGCTATTTGGTTACAGACAGTTATATTTCCTGCCATAAACCGCATTCTTACTGTAGCCGTTGAGGAGATCCATTGATCTTCATATTTAACTACGACTAGCACTTAACCATACCGAAGTTACGGTAGGCAACTCAAATATCTGGATAGCCTATAGAAGATTCTGCCGAGTATCGTTAATTTGCTCCCAAGAATTCAAGAGTTCCGTCACTTTATCATGGATTCCATCATCAGAACCTAACCAAACTATCACAAAACAACCCTTGAAGTATATCCTTTCCAATAAAAAAAGAATCATCGAAATCGGTTAGCGTGATCTTGAGTTATTTGTCCACTTGCCGCGCACTTGCATAATGCATATTTAAGACTTATCCGGTTTTGTCATGGATGCCATCGGAACCTTTTCTTGAAGCCGGTTAAAATGGAACTACAATAAAATCAAATTATTCTTTATTCAAGTAGGCTCAAAAAGTTCTTTTGAATCGTCAAATATAAATAAATAAATACAACATTTTGAACTTTACTTGTTTCGTACTCTATAATTGACATAGGCACTTTTGTTTTACATCATTAATCTGTAGCACAGAGTAGAGTAGATTTACTTTCTAAATAGGTAGTGTATATGTCAATAAGTTGTTATTGTTGAAATCTTGATAAATGCTATAGATTTATATGGTTTTTTTCGCCTCTGCGGGTCGTGGTTGACGCACGTAGTTGTCATCCATTTTGATTTTAAATTTATTATATACCAATAATAGGTTTTTTTTCCCCTCTGCGGGTCGTGGTTGACGCACGTAGTTGTCATCCATTTTGATTTTAAATTTATTATATACCAATAATAGTGGGTATTTGTGTAGTTATTACAAGAATTGGCTTTGGTTAGTGCTTAATAATATTTTGTAGTATTTATATTGTTATAGTATTTAGGCAATAATGGGTAATAAACATCCTCCTGATCCGCCCGATCCTCCTGATCCGCCTTCTGACGATATTCCAATGGATTGCCCACATGCTAGGAGGCAAAGTCAGCCTCGCAAGCGTCCAAGCGATTCTTCTGCTTCTGCGGAAACTTCAAAAAAAACGATTACCGAACCAAGTCTATCAACGCCGTCGATAGAGACTACGTATATAAACCCAATTTTTACCGAGGGTATTCGTAAATACTCAGCAGAGGACAAGGGACCCTACATCGTATACGCCTCGAGGACAACTGCTGACCCATCTGCGGGTATTTCTATACGGGCAATAAAGTTTGGGCAATTTTTACACAATAATAAAATAAAAAATATTGTCAACGATGGTGTAAAGAATGTCGGACGGAACAAAATAAGCATTGAGTTTTCCAGTTTCAATTCAGCAAATGAATTTTTGAACTCTCCATTACTTAACATAGCAAATTATAAAGTTGTAATCCCAACATACAACATTACTCGAATGGGGTTAATTAAAGGAGTTCCTGTTGATTGGCCCATGGAGGAGTTTGTCACTTCTTTAGATTTGCCTGTTGGTTGTGGGGAGATCCTAAAGGCACGAAGACTCAACCGAAAAGTTACAGGTGATGAGGGTGTTAAATGGATTCCCACTCAGTCAGTTGTTGTTACTTTTAGGGGTCAGTTGTTGCCCTCTAGAGTGTTCGCGTATCATACCTCACTCCCGGTAGAAATTTATAAACTCCCAACTATTCAGTGTTACAGTTGTTGCAGATTTGGTCATGTAAAAACTATATGTAGGTCTAAGCCCATTTGTTATAAGTGTGGTGAAGGACACGTTGCGGACTCCTGTGGTGTTTCACAAGAGAAGTACTCATGTACTCTCTGTACTGGAAACCACATGGCCACCGATAAAAACTGTCCTGAACATTTAAGACAGCAATCAATCAAAATCACCATGGCCAATGACAATATATCTTATATAGAAGCTGCTTCTCGTTTCCCTCCTGTCAAACGTTCGTATTCTGAGGTTGCCAAGGAGATGTTTGCAACTCCTTCCTACGCAACAGCTAATCCCCCATCACAACGCTTTCCTTCTAAATCCTACAAAGAGACAGTTTTTCGTTCTCCGCGCCCTAGAGCAACTCCGTCGAAGGGTTTCGATCGACGCGCTCATAACTCTATTGTCGGAGAATGTCCTTCCCATTTATCAAATGGCTGCGCTCTACTAAATAACTCTTCCTCTCATAATGACATCTTAAGTAACCTGACTACTTTACTATTAAGTATTGTGTCTTCATGCAGTGATATGTCTCTACCGCCCCACGTTGCCCAAAACATTAATCAGTTATTTAAAATCGTTAATAATGGACCAAATCAAGATCCTTCAATGGAATGTCAAGAGCATTAGACCAAAAAAACATGAATTTATTCAACTAGTTAAATCACACAAGCCTGTCATCGCTGCTATCTCGGAGACATGGTTGGTTCCAGGGGCTCGGTTTAGGGTTCCTGGTTTCACATGTTTAAGGGATGACAGAAGTGATGGTTATGCTGGGTGTGCTATCTTTATTCGGCATTATATTCCTTTTTCCCTTATACAACTACCTCATAACAGTCAGCAGTTCAATATTGTTGCTGTGACCGCTCTCAATATGTCTTTTGTTTCTGTTTATATTCCCCATCCACATCTTTCCCTTATTCCTCAGCTACGCTCTATATTTTCCTCAATTCCCAGCCCAATGGTTGTGATGGGTGATTTTAATGCTCACCATTCGGTGTGGGGCAGTTATTTTTGTGATGGATTTGCTCTCGAGTTGGTGGACATCCTTGATGATCTAAATCTTTGTATCCTCAACGATGGATCGCCGACTCGAAGGGTATATCCAAATCAAAATCCCAAGTCCTCTGTTGATATTTCTTTCACTTCTCCCTCGATTGCTTCTAAAATATCTTGGAAGACACTTGAAAGTACCCATGGCAGTGATCACTTTCCTATTGTTATTTCATATATTCGTAAAGCTCTTTTATTTTCGGCCCCCAATCCTTTAATGAAATTCAAGTTAAATAATGTTAAATGGAATGAATATGCTGACTTGGTTGATTCCTTGATTGATTCTGACCCCTATCTAAATGGAGATGCTTTGAGTTGCTATGGAAATTTTATTAATTCAATAAAGACTTCTGCAGATGCTCATTTTCCAAAAAAAAATATTAGATCCAATCAGCTTTTATCTCCCCATTGGTGGGATGAAGAATGCACAAGTGCCATATTACAACGTTTTGATGCAGAACAAGCCTATTCAGCCCACATGTCACAGGATAATTTCTTGAGATATCAGAAAATAGATGCAAAAATTAAGAGAATGGTATCAAAAAAAAAGAAAAATAACTGGACCAATTTTTGTGAATCTCTCAGTCCTCGCTCTCCATCTACAATAGTTTGGAATAGAATTAAAAGATTTCGCTGTTCACTCGAAAATTACAATAACCCGAGTTCTTACAACCCTCCTCAGTGGCTTGACAGTTTTGCTGACAAGCTTGCTCCCCCATCTGTCCCTTGTAGTGAACTACTGAGTTTATGTTCTCCACCTTTCAGTTCTGATGAAATGGATGCTCCTTTTACTATTTCTGAGCTTAATTGTGCATTGAATGGTCTCAAAGATTCTAGTCCAGGGGAGGATGGTATCCCATATTCTTTTATTGTTAATTTAAATAATAAAGCTAAAGAACATTTTTTAAATATGGTTAATTCATTTTTTGTATCAGGTATTATGCCTGAGGCTTGGAAGTCCCAAATCGTTATTCCCATTTTAAAACCTGGCCAGAATTCATCAAAACCGGATTCATACAGACCTATTGCCCTGTCATCCACATTATCAAAAATTACTGAACACCTTTTGAAAAACCGTCTGGAATGGGTAATGGAAAGCAGAAAGCTTCTAGGAATATCACAATTTGGCTTTAGGAAAGGTTTCGGCACAATCGATGGTCTCAGCATTTTAACAACTGACATTAGAATTGGTTTTGCTAAGGGAGAGTATACTGTGGGTGTCTTTTTGGACATCGCAGCAGCATATGATAATGTTCTTCCTCAGGTGCTCAGGCAGAAAATGCAACAGCTAGGTTTACCTCCGAGGATAACATATTTCATTTGCAATATGCTATCCCCTAGAACAATAACAGTTAAGCATCACCGTTTCTCAACAGCTCCTAGACTGGTTTGGAAGGGTCTACCGCAGGGGTCTGTTTTAAGCCCCTTGCTGTACAGCATTTATACCCATGACTTAGAACTATCGGTGAATAGCTTTTGTAATATACTTCAGTATGCGGACGATATTGTCATCTATTATAGCTCAAAATCAGTAACAGAACTAACTGACCGTCTTAATTCTGCTTTGAATTACTTAGGCCAGTGGTTGTATATCCATGGTTTATCCTTATCTGTGGCAAAATCTCAGGCAGTAGTTTTCACGAAAAAAAGAATAATTCCAGGTTTATCGATTATATATGAGGGACAAACTATAAATATTTCAGATAAAAAGAAATTTTTAGGGGTAATTTTGGATAGTAAGTTAAATGGTTGCGCGCATGTAGATTATGTCGTAAAGAAAGGAGAGAGAGGCATTAACGTCCTACGTGCCCTGTCGGGGGTGAGTTGGGGTGCGCACCCTTACTCACAAAAAATTTTATTTAATGCTATAGTCCGTAGTCATATGGACTATGGCCTATTTGTTTTGGATCCAATTAATAAAAGTGCAATAGAAAAAATAAACAAGTTACAATATAAGGGTCTCAGAATAGTTCTGGGTGCCATGAAGTCCTCCCCAACTAATGCTCTGCAGGTGGAGGGCGTTGATCCCCCTTCACATTTGAGGCGACATTATCTTTGTGACCGTTTTGTTGGACAAAAGCTCCAGCTGGCCTCTCACCCCTTGTGGAATAAGCTTATCCTCTTGTCTCAACTTTATAAACCTCTCCAAACACATTCATTTCTTTTACAAAGCTTTGAGTACTTCACTAAACTTCCTCATCCTCATACTAGCTTTCCCTGTTATCCATTATACACTTTTTCATACAAGGCTCTCTCTTTTTTTCCTCATATTATAACAAATCTAGAATTAGTTAAAGGAGCATCTGATACAAATATAAGATTTCAGGATATAATAAGCCAAAACTGGAGAAATCATTTACTCATTTACACAGATGCATCTAAATTAAATCAACATGGTTGTGTGGGTTTGGCATGCTGGATTCCCAAGTACAAGATCATCCTGCAATTTAAATGTCCTCCAGAATCTTCTGTTTTCACTGGTGAAGCTATTGCGATATTTGAAGCCTCCCAGTTTATACTTTCCCATCATGTGCAACAGTCGGTTATATTAACAGACTCTTTAAGTTGTCTTAAAAGTTTACAAGAGAATCCCTTCCGTAGCAGGGTAAAATTCCCCATAATTTTTAAAATCCGGGAATCTCTATTCTCGTGTCATGAAAAAGGCTTATCTGTAATTTTGGCTTGGATCCCGAGTCATTCGGGAATCCGTGGTAATGAATCTGCAGATTCTTTGGCGAAAGATGCAATTCGAGTGGGTTCACGGGATCACTTTGGGAATTCAACTCAAGATCTGTGTATTCTTGCAAAAACGAATCTAGACAAGGCTTGGACGTTGTTCTGGAATAAGTCGAAGCTAGTTAAAGGCAAACACTATGCCAATATCCAGCCTGAAATCCCAAAGCGCCCCTGGTTTTTTTATTATAAAAACGCGGATCGTTGGGTTACATCCACAATCTGCCGTCTTCGTTTAGGACATTCATGTACTCCTTTCCATTTAGCAAAAATGAGGATAAGGGATCACTCAATATGCGAGTGTGGACTAGCTGAAGGCACAGCTTCGCATATTCTGCTTGAATGTAATAAACTCTCCCATCCCCTGTATGATTTTCTGCCGTTGCAAATCCCCCGTCCGGTCAATTTTAACTCTCTTTTAATGCTAGTATTTAGTAAATTTTGTAATTTTCTTTGTAAATATATTAGAATTAATAAAATTAAACTGTAATATCTCGTTTTGTGTGTGTGTGTAATGTAGTTGTGTTAGTGTATAATATGTATGTTTGTTGGTTTTGGGTTGTTTAAAGTAATTTAAAGGATTAGCATGTAGAAAGTACAAGTACCCCTTTTTTTTTCGCGTTAATTAAAAATATGTATAAACAAAAGATTCGTTTATCAAAAATCCTTATACGTGCGTCTTCTACTTCTACGTGACACTGGCGAAGTAAATTGTGCCAGTGTGGCACAGGAAAAAGCCATAAATCCAAAATAATAATAGATTTATATGAGAAATTTGTGTATATAATAAGTAATTTAACAACAATGATGGAGACAAGTGAAGACGGTATAAAATATGGTGAATGTAGATGTTGTTTCTCTCTCGGACATCATAGAGATCTTACGATGGAGTATGAATGGAATGGAACCAGTGAAGTTTATTTTAAAATATTCTTAGAATGTTTTAATGTATTCGTGAGTAAAAAGTCGCTTACATTTTATAAAGCGTTTAAAGTTGGATAGTATCGTTTTTTTTATATCACTTGGAAACCCATGAAATCAATGTAATAAGAGCACAAAAAATTTTTTTTTTAATTTTTATATATAAAACATGAAAATAGTTTGTATATGCCCTTTATATTGTTTCTTTAATATGGAAACATAAAAAACTACTCAAAATTTTAGAAAGTAAACTGTTATTAATATTGAATTTATAATTTGAGAGTGAGAGATTAAGTAGATTGAATACATTAAATTACATATACTGTTTACACCTTTCTTAAATTCAAACTAGACTTAATTTTAGTTGTTATTAAAATATAAATTGTATTTTGAGAGACAGAAAGTAAGTAGATTGATTCCAAAAAATAGCATACAACATGCAATTTCTGCAATACAAAAAAATACCATTCATTAAACTTGATATATATAATGTAATATTAGTTAATGATACAAAATATTTTGTAAACAAAAGTTTTTGTATAACCTCATATATATATATTTGTGCATGTGTCATACATGCATTTTTTTATCAACATAATGTATGTTTTATGCATACCATATATAATTTAAATGGGTTCAGTAGATTTGGTGTGAAAGTGCGACAAACAGACAAGCGCTAATTTTGCATTGATAATATTAGTAACTGTGTAGTTATATTTTTTATATAAATTATATCTGTTTTTGCACTCTTGTATCCAAAGCCTGCCTTCTTGTACTGATCTTTTTTTGTGGTGTATAATAAAAGTATTTTTTTTTATTGCTAACAATTTAGCACTTGACTGTGATCTCAACTGATGTTAAGTGATGATACAGTCCAAGATAAAAGTGTGCTAGTCTGGTAAGAGTTGATATACCCCTTACGGTTTTTACACAGCATTGTACTGGAACACAAATCTGTTTGTTTTGGTGGTACGTCTTTGCTGGTTGGGTGGTAACCAGCCACGGACGAAGTCTCCCACCAGAATCAGAGACAAATTAGAAAATACGATTACCTAAATTAGTCCTACTGGGGATCGAACCTGTGACCTCTGCTTGCAACACCTTTACCACTGAACATCAAATTAACATATTATTTCTCTTCTCTATATAAACTATAAGTGTAGGTGCAAAGTTTATGTTTTATTTATTAATATATAGTTAATTATATTTCAGCTGTATACAAATACATCTAAAAGTAACCTGATATGCACATCATGCATACTCAGATTGAGGGATGCGGTGAGCTTCAAGAAGCAAGTGCTCGAAGCGGAACGAAGTTTGATTAATGGTGGAATGAAACAAGAAGATAATTCAACCGGTAATTTAACTATATTTTTGTATTATATCTGTGGATTCAAAAATAAACAATGATAACTGAGTGCAGACAGACAGATTATTGTTAAAATACTTGCAGTTCATTTTTTAATAAAACTTTGTCATTTTTTATTATTTAAAGATCTTGAAAATATGCAATAATACAGTCTAAGATTTAGAATTATATCAGAATAAAAAGTTTTGTATCTATGAAGGGTAATTCCGGTCTGTTTATTGGTGAAGGATAGTTCTTTGTATAACAACAAAAGTTTTTGCATTAATGAAGAGTATTTCCTATTTGTAAAGAAACAGTTTTTGTATTAATGAAGGTCTTCTGTTTATTGGTAAAAAGTCATTCACATTTATAAAACAAAGTTTTTGTATTAATGAAGTGTAATTTTCTTGTTTATTGGTGAAGGCTAATTCCCTTTTACTTTATTTGTCCAAAACAAGAGCTTCTTAGAAACAACAGTTGAGACAGTTGATTTTTTTAGATCCAATAAAATCATCACCTAAAAATGATGGATTTGTGGAGGTGAAAATAGAAATGCCTGATGAACATTTTGAATCCAGTGATGGTGAACAGAATGCCATGACAGATGATGATACAATCCCTGATGATGATGAGTCAGGTAACTTGTTTAAAATAATGTATAGATCAAGGTTTATTTAATTCATAATGATTACTACACAGATTCGTTCGAATGCAGAAGAAGAATGGTAACCAGCTAGTGATGATACAGTCTAAGATGTTAATGGTGGTAACTAGCTACGACCAAAGCTTTCCATTAGTCCAGATCTAGACAACATAGAGGGTACAATTTAAAATAAAAAAAATTACCACAAAATCGAATCTAGGACCTCTGATAATGAAGTGATAATTATAATTTACAGGGAATGCGAAAAATTACACCGACTCAATAAAAGAGACTTTCTGCACAATAAAAAACAATAATAGAACAGAGAAACTCGGTTACATACACAACACTACCCTCATTTTAGAAAATTCCAACGCCACACCATTCAGACCTAAATGTCAGACCGGGTTTCCTTGCCTTTATTGTAAAATTAAATTTGACGATATCAATATAATGAGGGAACACCAAAAGAAACATACGAAAACCGAGTTAAAAAGAGTTTTAAGGTCATATGGAGCTGAGAATTTCATAGTATATGTAGACGTAACTGACCTTAAATGCACTATATGCAACAGTGAAGTCCCAAATTTAAACGAACTAAAGACCCATTTGACCAAAGAGCACAAGAAAACGATCCGGGACTTCCCCGACCGTATCATACCATTCAAAGTGACCCATAAACTCATCGAGTGTCAAGTTTGTAAAGGCAACTTCGAAACCTTCGGCTCAATAGAGCGGCATATGAACGTGCATTACCGTAACTACGTATGCAAAGACTGCGGTACGGGTTATGTGACAAAATGTCGTTTGAAAGTACACGCGAAACAGCATATTGGGGGTAGTTTCGAATGCGATACGTGCAAAAAAGTCTACACTACCCCCTCGAAGTTGAAAAATCACATAGACATCGTCCACAAGATGAAGAAACGGTTCAAATGTGCAAAATGCGATGAGAGATTCACTGAGTATTTCAGAAGGCAAAAGCACATGGTGGAAACTCATGGTGTGGCACCATTAGTATACAAATGCAACGTCTGCGACAAAAGATTTGATAGGAAATACATGCTATCAATGCACATGAAAAGGGACCATCTAGAGGAAAGGAATTTTCAATGTGAATTGTGCTCGTACACCTGCTTCGCCAAGAACGAGCTGAAGGTCCACATGATAAAGCACAATGGGGAGAGGATCTTCGAGTGCTTTGTTTGCAAAAAGGCCTATGCCAGGAAGAAAACCTTGACAGAGCATATGAGGATACATAATAACGACAGGCGATATGCCTGTCAGACATGTGGTCAAGCATTTGTTCAGAATTGTAGCTTAAAAAGCCACATAAAAGCTCATCATCCAGAGTTAATTCAAAATCCAGAATAATATGTTGTATGAAGGTAGATATGATCAGTGGTACGGACAGTCATTTGGTTAATGGAAGATCAGGAATAGGCTCAAACCTTTAACAGTTAAAGCGTAATCTCAATCATGTCTTATAGTCCCATCTAACCATAATTTAATGAGAGGAATGGGCAAAACCTATTAAAGAGGTCATGTTAAAACTCACATTGCTTCTGCATAATCTCAATATTAGTAGAAAAAGATCAGAGTCAGGCTAAAACATAGCATAACTAGGGAGAATAACGACAAGTCTTTTTTTATCTGCCATCCCTATCTATGGTCTGCTGATTACAATATAGAAGTATTATTTACTTTTTATAGTCTAGACTGGCAGTAATATAATTAGTGGAAAGAGACCAGATTCAGGTTAAAGCAGGCCAAAGATGATAAAAATACTATACTATAAAGATCCCTCACTTTCATAGACCAGTTTGCATGAGCTTTGATTAATAGAAAAAGAACAGAGGTTAAAAGAGACTAGATAAGGATACTATTCTCTCTCTCATAGTCCAGTCTGACAGTAATTTGCTTATTGGAAAAAGATCAGATTCATGCTCAAGCAGACCATAGATAGGGATAGGGGATAAAAAAGGTATTGTAATTATCCCTAGAATGTTCTAGAATGTGGTAGTGTTCTCTTACTCATATAGTAATTACTGGCAGTGATTTTATTAGTTTAAAAAGTACAGATTCAGGTTAAAACAGGCCATGGATAAGGATGATAAGGCTACTGTATTCTCTCTCTTAGTCCAGTATGACAATAATTTGATTAGTGCAAAGAGCCCAGATTCAGGTTAAAACAGACCACAGAAGAGAAAGATATTATATTCCCTCACTGTCATAGTCCAGTCTGCATGAAATTTGATTAGTTGAAAGAAGAGAGTCGGGTTAAAAAAGACTATAGATAAGGATACTATTCTCTCTCTCTCTCTCATAGTCCAGTCTGACAGTAATGTGCCTAGTGGAAAGAGATCAGATTCAGGTTCAAACAGGCCATACACAAGGATACTATTCTGTCACTCTCATAGTCCAGTATGACAGTCCTTGATTAGTGGAAAGAGATCAGGTTTGGGCTCAAAGGTTGTACAAGTTACAACCTTGAACTTTAACTTTTCAAAGTAAATTGAGATTCAGAACTAAGACATTGATATAGATATTCTAGATTATATTTGTCAGTGAAATAGTCAAGATTTTACTCCTGTGAAGTAAAATGAGAATAATCTACATCAATTAAATTGCTTTTTTTTTGTTAAAATGTGGGTAGTCATACAAAAAATGCATAAACAATCAAAGATTACTTTTATTCCTATACTTATTATACAAAGAAATATGGAAATGCATTATAGTTTATTTTACAATTATGTTGTTTTATTTAACCCCTTGTATTTATATAACTTGGGTACCGTCACATTGGCATTCCTACTTTGCTGCAATATATCGCCTTTGTAGATGGCTTATTTTTACATGAGATTGGCTGTCACTGTGATACCTTTAGGAGTATATAATTATATAAGGCTTTATTTGTAAATAAATAAGTGTAACTCATACTATTTATCCAACAAGTCGACGTAAGCACATTGTATCAAATCAACATCTTTCACACCAAGTTTGATCTGCAAATCTTTAGCAATTGCTTGTCCTTCTTCCGAGGTTTGTTCAGGTCTGAGTACCACTTCCAGCTCCATAAAATCACCGAGATTCAATACTTTGTCTATGTGAATACGGGTTTGACCGACCATATATAGTCTCCTGGAAACAGATGTTTTCTAAACTAATATTATAAGGAGGAAACATTTGAACTTTTGTAAGTATGAATGTTAGGTTTTACCATTACATAGCTACATTTTCACTGAGCGACATAGGCTATGTTACTTTCTCAAAAAAAAAAAAATAGGGATTACTAATAAAAATGCAATAATGTAACCCAAGGTGTGAAAAAATTGGTCACATAATTGGTCTGTTATCGCGTACACTGCAAATACTATTGAAGATAGAACGCAAATAAGTTCTACAATATTATAGAACATATTAATATCTACAAAAAAGTAAACGATGCCATATGTCCAACTACTGTAGTTATGCCACTATAACTACTTTTTTGCATTTTAAAAACTAATAAAAGTGTTGGCAATAATCAAACCACATTATTTATACCTCTGTATTATTCCTTATCCTATTAAATAATTCAAAACCTGTAAGATACTGGAGATATAAACTATTTAAATAATAAAAATCTGACATTTCATTCAAAACTTATAACGAATTTAACATAGTCGAACTACAAAGTGTCAAATCTTGTGTATGGGAAGGTCTGAGACAATAAAGTGTTACAAATAAATCTTTAATTTAATATTACAGAAGAAAGTGATGCATTTTGAATGTTTGTTTTTACTTTTAACAAAATATAGTAATCAAGCTAAAAATTCATGGGCCGATTTAAAAAATTCTTTCAATACCTGTAGACTATTTTTCATTTATTAATGACAGATATGCTACTTAAATGTTTTTATTAATTTAAAATGTATAAGTTAAAAATATATTCGTTGTAAATGTTAACGAAAATCAATCTATAGTCTGACTTAGGACCTTCCACTGCCACAAGATTGGTATCTATGGGGTGAAACAGTAGGGTGTTCCTAGTGTATTACAATTTTTGAAGTGAAACCTCTTTAGGCGCAAGAATGTAAAATTTTTACTAAACCTAAAATTTACTGGAATGATTAAAATTCTGTCAATACCTATAGAGTATTTTTCTATTGACTAGTGACAGACATTCTATGTAAATTTTTACTTAGATATATATTCGTTATAAAGTCAAACCCGTATATTGATGAGATCATGTGTGTGTATCGAATAATACAAACTAAGTGAAATAAAATTGTTATGTTAACAAAAATAAATCTATAGGCAGATTTAGTAGACTTTCCACTGCCACAAGATCTGTATCAACATGGGTGCAACCACAGTGCATAAGTAGTAATATTATATAATTGTTATCTTCCAGAAACGATATTTTTCTTATTAACTATCATAATGATCAATAGAATTATTCATTTTGATATTGTCATTTTATCAAATTAATTTTATTATAGTGATACACTACACTGATTATCACCATAATAAAATTAATTATTATATTATATTTAATTAATAATTATATTATTTTGTTAAATTAATATACATATCAATGTATATTAATTTAGCAAAATAAATAATTGATTTGTATAGCATACCACACCATAAATTTATATATTAATAATTGAATAGATGTGAGTGACAAAATTTTTTACCATTTAAACTTTAGTAAAGTTAGCATAAAATATGATCTATGTATCATATATGATGCATTAGGAGCCAGCTAAATACTACTAGATAAAAAAATGAATCCCCATTACCATCATTGCCTGAACTAATTTTTCCAATTCCTTTTTTGGTTGTATTTGTTATATTTGTGGTTGTAATTTCAGAAAAACTTAACTACCATAGTAACTTTGTGGCAAAATGTGTGCTGCACATAAATTATTGCAATATTATTATTATGTGTCACAAAATATATGTAGATAAACAAATTGCAAGTGCAAATTACTTGTGACATCACAGGCTATCCAGTCCTCTGCCATTATAGAGCAAGGCTCTATAGCGTGAAAAGAAATATTTGTAACAAGGTTCTTACTACCGTATCGATTGTGTTGTTGTTGTTGTTAAATAAGAATAATGTAATAAACAATAAGTTTTTTAATTATACCTTTTCTAATTAATTGTTCATAGTTAAAACAAGGTATGTTGGGTCCGCTAAGATAAAATAAATAAAAATTAAAACCTTTGTGGCCAAAAGTATGTATAATGAACCATATGAATACTTAAACATTTACCTTTCTTTAACAACTCGACCACGTATCCCTAAACATTTTTTCAGTATATCATCCAAATGTTTCGATGTTTCTCTTTCGTTAAGGGAAAATTGTAGAAGGTCATAGTCACAGAGTTTGGGACCATCTTGATCTTCACGATCATATCTTACTAGAGTTGCAGATTCATCGGCATAAACCCTCATTTTAAGACGACCATTGTTTACTTTGTAAAATGTATCATCCTGTTGAATTAATGTTGGTTTTCCTCCGCTGAGCTCCTCAGCAATTTTACAAATTGCATCGAAGTCATGTACTTTCGCTTTTATTTCTACGTTACGCATTATGTAGCAAATTCTGTAATGTCTAAAAAGTTGCAATATGTCGTTCCCGCCACCAATATTTGAATATAAACATAGATAATATTTAGGCAGAGATTTAAAAAAATATATAAAATCCATAGAGTTTACCGAAATTGTTGCATAGTGACAATATATTTTAATAATATTTTGTAATTATTATCGACTACAGTAATAAATTTAAGTAAATAACTAAGAGGTGAACAAGTATATGGTTTGGCGTATGATGTATCAGGAAATGTGTTTTTGTACTTGCTGTACAAAACATAATCAGTTTTTCTGAAACCACAATGAAAATAAACTCATACAAGCTATGGTTGTCACCATATTGGCTTTGACTGATCTGCCTTTCACTTTATCTTCTCCGCAGCCAACCGTAATGCAATATGCGATAATTGTGCGAATATAAGGTAGTTGATTTTACGAGGTATGTATAATTTATTCCTTTATTTCCTGTCACTAAATATAATAAAATCCAAACGCGTTGTAACGCCCTGTTGGGACTTCAATTGTAAATGTACTTGTTTGATGTAATAAATAAAATGTTAGTATAAATAGTTCGTATATGCGTCCATATAAACAGCCCGTATCATAAACAATGATACCATTTTGTTATAACTAAAATATCGTTGTTGTGATACGTATATACTTTAATTTTATTAAGGTATAATGAAAAAAAATGGAATCAAAGGCTCTACGGTTTTTAACCTTTGCTTTTCCCATTACAGAATATATAGAATGATGGAATTGTCAAAATGAATTTTATTAAATTATCTCTCTGTTTCTTTTTGCCTCATTACTGCAACGCGAGCCTAAAAAGAGATAGCATACATTTGTTTATTATAATTTATAAACAAATTATAAATTTAGCAGACTACACAGTATTTATTTTAAAATAACATTTAAAGTAATGGAGGTTAAAGAAAGCTGGGTGTTACAACCTGATGTATGTAGGTGCTGCTTATCTGGTAAGGGGACACGGGATATGAAAGGTGCATATATCTCAGATACTGGTATTAAACAAGTATTTACAGAGATTCTACAAGATTGTTTTAATATAAAAGTGAGTTGAATAATTTATAGTTATTTTTATTCACGCTTTTTATGAAAACATTAACGAATAATACATATTTATTATAAAGATATACGTAATTGCGATTTGAAGGTTAATCATTATAATGTAATTTTATGATGATGATAAATAAAAAACAAGATACCTGAGTAAGTTTTTTCTTGGATCTTCTCAGAACAGGGATTGAATGGACCCTCTTTATCATCTGTTGTGCATTGCAACTAATGTGTATAAAAAACCCATATTGGATGATTCAAAATTGTTGTAAAGGCCTAGTTGAATAAAAACATTTTGAATCTGAATTTATACTGAATAATTTTTATAATTATAGCTGTCATTAATGAATGAAATGGATTGTAGCCACTTAATATGTGATGTGTGTGTTAGACAACTATGTGATACTTCAAATTTTCACAAACAAGTTCTAAATGCTGAAAAATTGTTTGTCCGTCATTATACAGACAATAATGGTGAGTCATAATTCATTGCTGTATTGTTTTTATATAATCATAAAACTAACAAACTATTGCCAGTATAATTCTGGGTGTCCTTTTGGGTAAAATCAAAATAGCCTAACTCCTTCTAATTAGCTATCTGCTGGTGAAATCCATGTAGAAGTTAGTAAAGCCCTTTCAGTGATTAGCCAGAAACAGATAAACAACAATTTAAATTCAAAGTGTGTGCAGACAGAGTACGCATATCAGAAGTGAAACTTCTTTTCCAAAGAAGTTATGCCTTTAGTAAAAGAATATTTTTGACATATTTTTTTAAATTACCTGGTGGCAAATCTAAAACTGATTACTATTTCTTATTTAAAATGTGTATGCTTTCATATAGATCTATTTTATAATAACCTCATCATTGCAGAAAATACCTTGCCTGATTTACAGTCTGTAAGTGAGAAAAGTCCAGACAAAAATATAAAACAAGACACAATAAACCTTACAGACAGACCTACACAAAAACATGTAGATATAAACAATGACAGTACAGAATTGAACAGGATCACTTTAAGCCGGGATATCAAAAACAACTCTGATGAAGCATTGGGAGTTAGATTGTTTGGTGAGAATAAATTGGTACTTACATAATTTTTCTATTGGGAAAGAGCTGTGCCGTTATAATAACAATTTCAGTAAAAAATGTGGTCTTCTTCTTCTTTGATTTATGGCTCTTTATATTAATAGCAGTAATTCTGCCAATGTTGGTGTAGTGGAAAAGACAGCATGAATGAAGTTAAAAGACAAATGTCAAAAATAAATTTAAGAAAACAAAGTATTATTTTAAATTTAACTTGTTGTCTGAAGGACAGGACTAACATCGAATGTTTGACTAATAATCAAAAATAAAATATGTCTGTAATAAAATTGACTTTTATAGGATGGGACAAATAGCAAATGTTTGACAGTTAGGATTAGTTTCTAAACGAAAGTGGAATTGTTGTTTTTATTATATTGCAAGCAGTTTTTCCATTTTTACTCACTTTTCAAGTCTTCCCTGAACATCTACAAATAATTCAATACCAAAATTTGCTAAATCTGTCCAGCCTTTCTCGAGTTATAGCGAGAACTACAATTGATTTTTATAAGTGATAGGAGACAGCTTCCAAAAACAAAGACAGACGATTGTACTAATGACATGTTTCATGATGGGACGTAAAACAGATTAGGTACTGATTAAAAAAAATCATGTTTTTAAAACGCTTCATCATTTAGTAAAGGGGAATGAAATGATAGTTCATAAAAAAATACATTACTAATAAAAACCAGCAATGAAACACATAATCAGTTAATGAACTGATCAAACGCACGCACGGGCGCGGTGCGTGTTCCTCAATTCATTGACCCCTGCGTACTAACACAATGGACCTTAAATAATGCTAATAAAATGGTTTTTTTTTTAATAAGGATCAATTTTTTTTCCGGTGTCATTAGACATTACTATCGAGTGTCTTCGTTTTCGGAGGTGGTGTCTTGACACCCTATATAGAAGATATAATCATCACTTATGAAATCGAATAATTACATTTCTTACAGAACCCTTAGCAAAGCATGAAAATATAAAACAAGTTTCTGAACGGAGACAAGCAATATTAACTTGTAACACCGTCTTATTGGAAACAACAGCATGCCCTTTCCGCCATCACAAGAGCTGGTTCCAATGTTTTTATTGTACAAAAGATTTCATGGATATAGATTCCTTAAGAAATCATACAACGCAAATGCACTCGGATCCCGAAGCCGAATTAAAAAGGAAAAAACGCTATCCGCGTTCCCTCCAAATCGAAATTTCGAATTTGGAATGCCGTCATTGTTGCGTCAGTTTGACAGATGTCGACACACTGACAGAACACTTCGTCCGGAAACACAATAAAGTTGTACACAAAGAGTACATAGCAGACTTTAAAATTGACTGCAGCCCTTTCACTTGCCACATATGTAATAAAGAGTTTCACGTTTTCCGAACGTTAACAACCCATTTAAACGAACATTACGCGTATTGTATATGCGATATATGCGGGAAGTCTTTCCTTAATACGAAACGTTTGAAAGTACACAAAAAAACCCACGAAAATGGCACTTTCCCTTGTACTTTATGTGGGAAAGTGTTAAAAACTAAATCGTCTCATACAAATCACATGGAATCGCATACAAAACGCAAACTTAAATGTCAGATATGCTTTGAACCCATGAAACATTACAACGATAGGGTGAAACACATGTCCGAAGTACACGATATAACGAATAAATTCAAATGCACTATATGTAATAGGGAGTACAATATAAAACACTATTTAGCGACACATATAAGACAGACACACGGTAGTAAAAATAAAAAATGTACGTTATGCAACATGGCCTTTATAACCAATCACTCTTTAAAGAAACACATGTCGAAACATACTGGAGAAAGACCGTTTAAATGTTCTATTTGTTCTAAGTCTTATGCAAGGAGTTACACTTTAAAAGAACATATGAGGACACATGAAAAATGTTCTGCAGATTCAAAATAATTTAAAAATTCTAATAAACTATGCTAATAATATAAATTCAATAAGAAAAATGAGTAATTTTGATATATTTAGATTGAGATTTCTATAATAGGCTGCCAAAATATGAAACTACCCTCTGGTACACGTTAAAAGAACATACGAGAACACGATAATGATAAAGGTGTAGCAGATTTAAAATAGTTTGAAAAGTCTAATAAACTAGAGTAATAGTTTTAGTTTCATAAGAAAAATCGTGTTGCCAAAATATGAAACTACCCCCATTTTTTTGGGACTCGCTAGCTTAGCTAGAATACCCACTAAACCCAGCGACATCAACCTGAATTTGAGCATTAGCAGCACTTTCCCTTTCTCTCCATTGCCTCCTTCAACGAGATGACACCCTCGCAAAAGGAGGCAACTGCATTCCATCCTACATCACTGCCAAGCATTAAGTTTATTATACTTGGCAATGCGAGATCCTCTCCAAATGAAACTACCCCCTGGTAGAATAAATAACGTGACAGAGTTTTGTTTACATTATTGATGTTAGTATTAGTTTCATATAACAGTCAAATAAATACATTGTAAAGGATAATATCAAATTATTAATTACAACATGTCCACAATACGCTTACTTATGTTAATATTTGAGGGCCTTGCTGGCGCAGTGGTGCGAGTATTCCCTTTGCTACCGGAGGTCCCGGGTTCGATCCACGGTAGGACGAATTTAGGAGATTGTATTTTCTAATTTGTCTGAGTCTGGGCTGGTGGGAGGCTTCGGCCGTGGCTAGTTACCACCCTACCAGCAAAAACATACCGCCAAACAAAGAGATTTGTGTTCCGGCTCGATGCTGTGTAGAAACCGTAAGGGGTTATCGCCTCTTAACAGATTAGCGCGCTTCCATCTTAGACTGTATCATCACTTACCATCAGGTGAGATCACAGTCAAGCGGTAATCTCTCAGCAATAAAAAAAAATTTGATCTGAATGTAGATATTTTTGGTGCCATTTTCATTGTGCTTTTTTGATTTAAAATTATTTATTCAAATATAATAAAAAGAATTTATAAACGATGTTTTCTTTTGTCCGAATCCATCAGTATCTCGGGCTTTGACTTGTATCCTGCAGAAGGATCACTACGCCATAAGTAGGTGCTACAGACATTCGACGAGTTCGCAGTTGCCGCTTAAAATATTTTTCAAAACTACCTAACTTTTCCCTCCCGTGTACATATTTGCATCTGCTGCAATAAGGTGTGTTTCGCCTACCGTCTAAAAGTTCATACAGCTCTTCCAGAAGAACACACGAGTGCTCCGTTTACCGCATAGACGAGCGAAAATGCACAGTCCTGCTTCTAGAAGTAGCAGGAGTGCCCTACACTCAATGTATGGTCACGCGATTCCTTCCTCCTTCATCTAATATCATATCTTACGCGTAAACCTCATTTTGAATTCCAAATTTTTATTTTCCAACGCAATACAGTCTGCTTGCCTTCTTCAATTAGGTAAAGTTAGTCAAAAGCAAATCCGTCAATAAATAAACATAATATGTTACTCTATTCAACAAAATAATAAAAAAAATTAAAGATGATGCAAATATAAGTGTCTCTACGTTAGTAGAACCAACCCCAGTGAATAAATGAAGAAATCTGCACTAAGTAAACACCTACATTGCGAAAAAAGTCACAAGTAAATTGTGGATACTTTTTTATCTTTTTGTAAGTGAGTTTGTGACCTACAACAAGGCATATGGTTCTGATGGGTTCACATTATATAAGGGATATAGTTGAAACATTTGTGTTTCACATATTGTACATATATTTAATCCTATTTCGTAGTCTGCTGTACTCACAGGAAAATTGTGATTAAACGTCCTAATATTAAGTACTGAGAAAATTTCCTTGAAAGCAACGTTCAAGTAATTCTCTTAATGTATAGCCAGAGTAGAAAAGATTCGATTTCAAATTTATAACTCGAAATTAAAAATATTAAAAGTCCCGTATACAATTTCTTTCCGTAGAATATATTTATATTTCAAATTTCTCTAGTAACTTGTTTGACTATTTCAATGTACAGATAAGTTTTAATTTATATATAGACTTATTTCCAGTTAATAATAAATTATAGTTGAAAAACTAATACCACTCTTTTAGGGATTATCAAGCTAAAAAGTAGAAAATAATTCTTTGAACAAGAATTGTTCTAAAAGCGTGGAATACTTTGTATTTTAACTAACTCTACATTTCGAGATGAAACTAGTGAAAAATTGTAATTATAAATACCAGTAAAGCCATAGATAGATAGAAATACTAATATTATTTAACAAATGGCTTAAAGGGCTAGATGCTAAGTCCGTTAAACAATTAAGATAAAATTCCGTTTTACAGATTATAAAATGAAGGCTTACTTAAATAAAATAGAATGCATTGTCAAATCTTATTCTAGTAAATATTATCCTTGCTAGTTTATCAAATATGGATAAAAATAAAAGTTCAAATAATGTAGAAAGATGTAAATGCTGTTTAGAAGGTGGTGGATTAAAAGAACTATGGACAACGAATACAAACCATGACGAAGAAGAAATATATGGTCAAATGTTAACCGACTGTTTCGCTTTGCCTGTAAGTATATTTGAAATAATAATAAGCCTTTATCTACTATTATTTTAAAGAGGAAACGTCTGTGTTTTTGTAACGTTTTCAGACAAAAACTGCTGGAACGATTTTTTCATTGAGCAATAGGCTATATTACTTTTTCAAAAAAAGATAGGAATCCCTAAGAAAGATGCATTAATGTAATCCAAGGTGTAAAAAAATTGATCACAAAAAATCTGTCATCACGTGCGCTAAGGAAACTATTGATAATAGAACAAAAAAATGTTCTACAATATTATAGAAGGTATTAATATCTACAAAAACGTCTGCAATACCATATGTACAACTAATGTGCCATCTTTGGCGATCAGAGCTATGTGGATTGTTCGAAAGACTTGGTATCCAGCTGTTCCTCTACCTGATTGGACCATTGTTTGTGGTTTCTTCAACCTCTGTGTGTTTTTTCTACCATTTCGCCATGTAGGATGAGTTTCTCTAGGTTATTTCTGGGCCTTTTTTTTTATATGTGCAAAGAACTACATCACATGTTTTAAACGTATTATGGAAGTCCTTCGAGATACCTTAATCTCATCTAAACTGGAATCACTCATTATATCTGTAGTCCAGGGCATACATAAGTAAGTAAGTAAGCTGCCAATTAAAATGATATTATGTTAAAATAATTTAATTCCCATATCTAGCATAAACTTCTTGAACTCATTATAAATGAAAAATAATTCATCAATGGATGGTGGTGTTCAATAAATTAACATTAAGTGTAGTCCACTGGAGTGGATGAATGAAAAATATTGTATTAAAAAATTGTCAATTTAAACAAGAGTTATAAAGATAAGAAAGTTATAGTAAGGTAAGTAACAGCCCATTGTTGGGCACAGACCTTCTTACTCAAAGGTGAGAGAATTTTAGAGTGTTGGCTGGCATAGACCAAAGGGTATGCTCCATGACAAGTGAACCCTCTATTCCTTCATTCTCAAAGAGGTCAGAAAAAGTTTAACATGCTCTTAAAGGCACAGGGTTGGCACCACCAACACAACTTTCACAAATACTGAAACTTTCTTAACAGAGAACTCAATATAAATTTTTAATTTTGCCCAACCCAGGAATCTAATTCAGGATCTTATGTCTTTATTTTTTCTTTATATTGCTGTGAGATTAGCGCTTGACTGTGATTTCACCTGATGGTAAGTGATGATACAGTCTAAGATGGAAGCGCGTTAATCTGTTAAGAGGCTATAAAACCCTTACTGCTTCTACACAGCATTGTACAGGAGCACAAATATCTTTGTTTGGCGGTATGTTTTTGATGGTAGGGTGGTAACTAACCACGGCCGAAGCCTCCAACCAGTCCAGACTCAGAAAAATTACAAAATATAATTTCTTGAATTTGTCCTACTGGGGATTGAACCTGGGACCTCCACTAGCAAAGCGATAACTCGCACCACTGCACCAGCGAGGCTGTCAATGTATGTGAACAAGTTGACCACCAGGCCAATGAGGATTCATAAAAATATTGAAATTAAAAGATATTGTTACAGTGGGTACAACCATTTGAAACTACAAAAGAATATATATGTGATAACTGTATTATCAGACTGCGAGATGCTGTTGGCTTCAAGAAAACTATACTGTATTCAGAGCAGTTACTACTTGATATCGCACATAATGGTATGTATTATAATTTTAAATTCATCTATTGTTAAATGGCTTTCAGGCTTTCATAAAATTGCTGTTAATTCTAGTAGGTTACATAAAATTGACAAGTCATTCAAGGGTAACTGTATATGTTTCTATAACAAACTCCCAGCAATTACAAAGATGTCTATGAGTAAATTTAAATCTTTAGTTAAAAGAAAGCTAATAGAGAAATCATTTTATAATTTAAAGGAATATTTAGAAGACAAAAAACTGTAGGAGTGAATGAATTGCTCTAAATGTATCTTGTTTTAGAATAAATTAAAAATATATATTGTTAGATGATGACAAAAAATGAGTTTTTTGTGGGTTCTTCTCAGATCAGGCGCGAAGGAACCCTCGTAACGTTCTTTAATTTTATCATAATAGGCCTACTTGAATAAAGATATTTTGACTTTGAGGTGTTTTTGATTGTCTATTAAAAACTGACTAAACTAAACTAAGAAGACCTGTGCTTTATAGGTTTTGTGCCTTCCCAAATTTTGATTTTTAACTGGTAACATATAATTATATAAAGAAGATATGTATATATTCTATCGAATATGGAATTAAACAATAAAACTGATGAATATGTGGGTGACGTCAAATATACTTAGTATTTGTGTACATGAGTAAGTGTGTTGAGTAATCATGTTTGTATACATGAGTGAGTGTGTATATGAGTGATTGTATTTGTGTAGAAAGTAAGTAAGTAGCAGCCTGTTAACGTCCCACTGCTGGACACAGGCCTCCGCACTCAGAGGAGCGAGGGTTTTTAGAGCATAGACCCACCACACTGCTCCACTGCAGATTGGCAGGCATAGCACACAATTGCACTCTCTATTCCTTCACTCTCATAGTCCAATGTGACGGGAATCCCACACCACCGTGGAGAGATCAGGTACAGGACCGACGGCTATCGTGCTCTCTGAGGCACGGGGGTGGATCACACCGCCAACTTCCCAACTTCGGGCAAATATTGAGAAAGTCTTAATAGAAAACTCAATATTGACTTTTGAATCGGCCCGACCCAGGACTCGAACCTAGGACCTCATGCCTGTAGTCGAACAAGCTAACCACCAGATTTCCCCAAACTTTTTTGTGTCGTAGACCCCTTGCCTTTCTTTCTTTCGATTTGTTTAAATTTAGCCTTTAACGGTATTAGCCTTTTGGTTGAAATATTTATAAAGTAAGGTCCTAAATATGTGTATTGTCTGTTTGTTTGTTAAAAAGCTAAGCTCTGAAAGGGCCTAACAGATTTTAACCATTTCCAACATGGTAAATTCCGAAAACTATTTTGAACACTTATCTATTGCTTTATTGACAATTTACAGTTTTCTGTTTTCGAAAAACCTCTATTTCCATGCAAATTTGCAAATAAAAAAGTACGTGCGTTCAAAGTACACATGTCAGAAGTTGAACTTCATTGCCAAGCAAATTTTTAAGTCTTGTTTATATTTATACAAATTTAAAACTTTAGATTTCCGAGACTGAGAGGGAGGGAAAAGGGAATTCAGAAATTTAATGTATCTAAATGTTATTAAAACATTAAAAGTGTTCAAAATTAATATAATCGTTTCTCGAAATCTCAAATGACGAATTGTAAATAAAAATACCACGTGTTTTTTGTCATAATTAGAAATTATTAATTTGATTTTGATTTTGCATTTAAAATTTGGAAAAGAGAATTTAGGAAATGTTTATATTTTATGAAAAATAGTATATTAAATTATTAAATGACGTGTGGCAAGTTAAAATGCCACATTTGTGAATATTAAAGCTACTTAACCTTCAAACGAATTAGCATATATAACGCTGCACATCTTCGTGACGATAATCACGCGTTTCATTCGTAAAAATTTTACCCTCATTGCGCCTAAAGAAGTTTCCCTTCAAAAATTACAAAAAGTCTGGTGCAAACGGTTAACGGTACTTTTATTGGCAATCAGCTGATGTTAAATGTCTAATCCCTGCATGAGACTGGCCACTGTGGCCGAAAAAGAGGATGTAGATAGCAGTTTAATGTGGTTTTTTTTTCAGTTTGCATCGAGACAATTAAAGAAGAGGAGGTATCAGATGCTGAGATGGAGACAGAGTATCTGAGCATAGAATACTTGGATGAAGAGGATAATGAAAAAGACAAAAATAGTTTAGGTAAGTGTAGAAGATGTGGACATTCACCAGATTGATTCTCTATCACATGGAATCACGAGCAATTTGATCTTGGTGATGTCCACAAATTTAAGTCAGTTATTATTTATTTAATTGAACACATACAAGGAAAAGAAAATACAACTCATGTAATATAAGGAAAAGCAAAAATTATAGTGGTATAGGCGTTCTTATCACTAAGAGTGATCTGTTTCAGAGAAATTTTGGTGAGAGGAACAGAAGAATAGGAAGGACAGATTCAAATAAATTTACAAGAGAAAATTTGACACGGTCATACACTACCTAAACAATATATTTCATAATTACACCAACACTCCTCCATGCAAAGCCAGTCTGGCCCTTTGAATCACCATCAGGCTATTTATAAAGGTGTGCAGAGCATTTACCATATTCCCTTCATTCACTCTCCTTTATATATTACTTTCACATCTTCCACTTGTTTGGCATCTGTCTAAATATTGCCATTCGTCATAATGTATTCCATTAGCTTTTACTTTCGTTTTGGGGTTTTTGAAAAAAAAATTAAATGCAGTTATTTGTTATATTGAGGCTGGTACTATTAATGTTACACACATTACACACACACACAAACACACACACAACCACACACACACATACACATTCCCACTCACACTTATAAGGTGTGGCCAATATTAGATAGTACAACATAGAATTACCAGGATTGAAAAGGAAATTGCAAAACTTTTTTGTAAGAAAATGTTATTATAGTGTACATTTGTAAATGATGACCTAAGCTTTTATAATAAATTCCATTTACATAATATTACAAGATGCAGTTAAACTTAATCAATATGTAAACATCAATGCAACCTGTATATAAATTAATTTGGTTTTTGAATTTGTTAAGAAATATTCAATAACAATATATTTTGATGTTCCACTTCTCAATACCATTCTAGAACTAAAGACAGAGGTAGAAGATGAAGCAATTCCAACTACAGATAATGCAATAGCGACAAGAAGTAGAAGGCGGTACACAGAAGAAGACCTCAAGAAATGTCTTGAAGCTGTGAGAAGTAAAAAGATGACACAAACCAAGGCTTCAATTATGTACAGTGTACCTAGGAAGACTATCAGCGCTGCTTTAGCAAGTAAGTTTGATACTCTAACTCTTTGACCGAGGCTATAAGGTTGACTATAATAGCAATAACCTAAGTTTATTAGCCCTAGGGCTCTTAGGTTGACCCTTGTAGCTAGGGCTATTAAATCGATCCTTATATTTTAAACTGAAACTTTAATGGGCCGTGGTCGCGAAGAGACTAGTCATTAGTCGCGACGAGACTAATGTCTCGTTGCGACCACGGCCCATGCAATTGGGCCGAAATATCGACAAATTCACAAAAACATTATCGTGGTATGTAACCGTATATAGTATATTTTTTTTCAAATATGTCGATCCTTATAGTCTTATAAATTGAGGCTATTACCTTGAATCTTGTAATTTAATTCCTAGCGGTATATGTTTGACCCCTATAGTCTTATAATCTAGGAATATTAGGTTGACTCTTACAGCCATGGGCACTAGGGCTATTAGATTGATCCTTATAGTCTTATAAGTTGAGGCTCTTGTATTGAATCTTGTAATTTTATTCCTAGCGGTATATGGTTGACCCTTATTGTCTTATAATCTAGGGATATTAGGTTGACTCTTACAGCAATTGGCACTAGGGCTATTAGATTGATCCTTATAGTCTTATAAGTTGAGCCTCTTGTATTGAATCTTGTAATTTTATTACTAGCGGTATATGGTTGACCCCTATAGTCTTATAATCTAGGGATATTAGGTTGACTCTTACAACCATGGGCACTGGGGTTATTAGATTGATCCTTATAGTCTTATAAGTTGAGGCTCTTGTATTGAATCTTGTAATTTTATTCCTAGCGGTATATGGTTGACCCCCATAGTCTTACAATCTAGGGATATTAGGTTGACTCTTACAGCCATTGGCACTAGGGCTATTAGATTGATCTTTATAGTCTTATGAGTTGAGGCTATTGTTTTGAATGTTGTAGTTTTATTCCTAGCGGTATATGGTTGACCCCTATAGTTTTATAATCTAGGGATATTAGGTTGACTCTTACAGCCATGGGCACTAGGGCTATTAGATTGATCTTTATAGTCTTATGAGTTGAGGCTATTGTTTTGAATGTTGTAGTTTTATTCCTAGCGGTATATGGTTGACCCTTCTAGTCTTATAATCTAGGGATATTAGGTTGACTCTTACAGCCATGGGCACTGGGGCTATTAAATTGCTCCTTATAGCCTTACATAATCTAGGAATGTTAGGTTGACTCTTACAGCCATGGGCACTAGGGCTATTATATTGGTCCTTATAGTCTTATAAGTTGAAGCTATTGCAATGAATATAACCTAGGTTTGTATAAAAAGGATTATTGGATATTCTTACAGCACTCTGCCGTAGAGGTATTAGGTTACCTCTTATGGTCTTATTCCTTAGTCTTATGTGTTTTGTTTGTATAGCTATTATCCTAGGACTATTAGATCCATCCTTATAGCCATATACCCTAGGGCTATTGACACTTATAGCCATATCATCGATATTTAATTTATAATCTTATACCCTAGGTTTATACGTTTGAACCTTACAGCCTTCTTTAGTGCTATTACGTTTATTTAGGAGTAATATCTCCATTTCTTAAACCTTCTATTCGGATTTACCCGGATTTCCAGAACTGAATGTGTTATTAAATATTTGGCACCCAGTATATGGATGAAGAGGGTTCCGCTGGGTTTTAGTGGGTGTTGGGTCATTAGGTCCTCTTAGCACAAGTTTACTAAATACAATCGTCTACGCTTTTCTATTATAACTGTAAATGAAAATATTTAGTGCTAATTCTGGGCGGGAATGAAGGAGGGAGGATCCATTTTGCTAGTAGCCATAGTACTCTACTATAGTGATCTTTAAAATGAAGGTACTTAAAGATTGGTCCTATCAACAGATCGTTTCGCACCTATCAATGTTGTCTCGCCAGTCTTTAATTAATGTCTTACCTAGAATCTAGTTTCAAGAATATGTTAGACTCATGGAATTATATATAAAATGTCATGGGACAATTGTTATTCAAATAATAGCTACTGAGTTTCTTGTCGGTATCTCCTCAGTAGAACAACCTTCCGCAGCCGTAGGTAGACTTATGAGCAATGGGCAAACTTGTAGAATCTAAAAGGCTTGTTAAGTCTATTCAACAAAATGTATTTTGATTTCGATTTGGTGTCTAAAATTTGCGATTTTAAAACCACTTTCACAGCAATTTTTAATAACCACGTCAGAAGTTTCGCCACTACCAAGATGAAGCGTTGCTTCATAAATGAACTTAATAATATATTTTTCTAATCCATTTACTTCCAATTTAATAATTCTTTATTTAAATGCGGATGATATTTTTATATCTGAAAGTGGCGGATTTATATTTAAATCAGCAATGGCATCGTCTTGTTACTCCAAAGTCATCTAAATCTAATTTTAAAACGATCATGTTCGATGATTTTTTCGTAGATTATCAAAGTACAATAAAAAGGGGATTACCCATTTAGGACATTTAGGGAAGAAGAAACGTAACAAAAGCAAAGTTACTTAATGACAGAGAGGAAGTTGAAGCAATTGACGTTCACATTGACGTTTTAGACAAACTTTCAAGTGATATGGCTGTGTGTATGAATAACAGAAATTTAAACAAGCGCGTAAAGAAGTAAGAAGATCTTCTGAATTTTATGTCTAGAATGATTTAAAGCAACATTGTAATACCCGCTCATTTCGACGTGATTGTCAATAAAAACTACCAAATTTTGTAAATATCTCATATAAAACATTGTACCTGAATGCAATCTAAACGGATTTTAAGAGTACAAATTACATTTTCATCGTTTTGACGTTCAATAGACATTTGATATGCAGAGGAAAGGAAAAATGAATAATATGTCCTTTTCTTTGTAGGACGACAACACGGCGCCCGCAACAAAACGAGCGATAATAAAAAAACACGCAAAGTAACGGGTGACAAACAAACCGACGAATTAAGACCTAAACTGACAGATTTACAAAATAAAATGTTTCCAGAGTTTGCTAATTTCGGGAGCGACATTAGCGTTATAATAGACTGCTCTAACGCCACACCCATTCGCTGTAGAGGGGGTATAGGATACAAATGCTGTTACTGCCCTGAAGAATTCCCTGATGCAGCCGATCTTAAAACTCACACAACCGAAGTACACGACAACAAAACACGATGCAATCTAATAAAAGGAAAATACGGTGCTTCGTATCTCGTGAAATTGGATATAACGTCTCTGAAATGTGCCATTTGCAATCTAAATTTAGAAACATTGGAGAACTTAATAGACCATTTGATAGACTCACACGAGAAGACTATACACAGAAATGTAAAGAACTATATATTGCCATTCAAATTCCATGGCGAAGAACTTAGATGTGTGATATGTTACAGCCTTTTTAACAAATTCAAAGCACTTCAAGAGCACATGAGTACACATTACAGGAATTATATTTGTGATTACTGTGATTCCGGTTTCGTTACACGGACTATCCTCTTGAATCACATAAAGGGGCATGACATCGGCATGTACACGTGCCATTACTGCCCAAAGACATATAACACGAAGAGAAAACAGAGGGCACATGAGAGATTGGTCCACGTACACGGGAAGATGTTGAATAAATGCGGCTATTGCAACGAGAAGTTCAATAGGTTCCAAAAGAAGGAGGAGCATTTGGTGAAAGTTCACGGCGTACGTTCCGTCACATACAAATGTCAGGCTTGCGACAAAACCTTCGTGTCTCAAAGGGCTTTGAGAGATCACACGAAAAGGGACCATTTAATGGAGCGTCGTTATAAGTGTATTGTGTGCGATATGAAGTTTTTTAGACAAAGTGACGTGAATAAACATATGGTGAAGCATACGGGTGTCAGGTTGTTCCAGTGCGAAGTGTGTTTGAAGTCTTACGGGAGGAGGAACACTTTGCGGGAGCATATGCGGATACATGAGGGTGATAGGCGGTTCAAGTGTGAATATTGCGGGCAGGCTTTCGTGCAAAAGTGTAGCTGGCGTGGGCATATGCGTGCGAAGCATGGGGAACAAGTGTGAATAACCCAGATATATCAGTTGGACAGTGAGGACAATTCCCTTTAAATGTATATTTACCACATCGGTGACGTTGTCTTATCTGTTAAAACAAACCAGAATCTCGTAATCTCAAGTGGCATTGCATGGTTTAATTGATTTTTATCAATATTTTCGTTTATTTAAAATCGTGCGGGCATAAACTAAATGTTTTTATTTGTGTTGAAAATTCCAAGCGCTTAAGTGATAATTAGCTGAGCCACAGCTAATTGTGATCAGGTTATGTATGGAGTTTTATTTCACATGTTAATTGTGTAACTATTTATTGTACAGAATCTCTATTGCTCAGACTATAATAAAATCTATTTCGTTTGTTTGAATTCACTTTTATTTATCTATGTAATCAATAAACTACAGATAGATTATTTATCAATAGACAGATTTAGGTTGGTTTCTAATAAACTCATTATAATGATATATTCACACTGTGTACGGCATCCCTAAAGGTATGACTCAAGGTCCTATACTTTTTCTAGTGTATATCAATGGATCATGTAAATTATCTATTTCAAAATTTCACATTGGGATCAGGGTATATGTACAACTCTTATAAAAGTAAATGCCATAAGACATCCATAAATTATTATTAACGAACACTTACACGGTACAGCTATAGAAAAAAGCAGCCAAAAAATAAATTACGAAACGATTTAAAAACCCTCCGCATATTTCCTAATCCAAGATTAAACTCTAACTTTATGACTACACTCAAATTAAATTGATGGTAGATAGCAATTGCCTATTACTAGAAGGCACCATTTAAGATGCCAAAAATCAATTTTTAGTTAAAACGAAAGAATATGCAATAGCAATGATAATACATGAGCAATTGTAAAAATGAAGCGTCATGCAATGTAAATTACTCTTCTTTTTCTCAAGTTATCCCTTCTTTGTAGGAACACAAAGAGGAAAGAGAGTCTAAGAAAAAGACTACTCCAAATCAGACAAAAGAGGAGGAGATGCAAAAGCATGGCGATAATATTTATACAATATTTAAATACACAAACGCTACTCCGATACGATGCCAAAATGATTTAGGCTACGCTTGTTGTTTCTGCACTGATTTTTACAAACAACCAGACGAACTTAAAATTCATAACATAAAATGTCACATTAATGAAATGAAGGACGGGCTTATAAAAGGCAAACGTTTGGGAGATTACGTAGTAAAGCTAGACATTACTGGTTTAAAATGTAATATTTGTGAAATACAATTAGGAAATTTAGACGATGCTTTACACCATCTTAAAGATCACAAAAAGCCTATACATCTAGACATAAACAATCACATAATCCCATTCAATTTTAATGGCGATGATTTAAAATGTACTTTCTGTCAATTTATTTTCCACGAGTTTAAGAAGCTTCTCGAACATATGAACCGCCATTACAGGAACTGCGTTTGCGACATTTGTGGAGCGGGTTTTATTAACCGTAGCACTTTTACTATACATTATCACGGCCACCAGAAAGGTTGTTTCCCTTGCAAATATTGTCAGAAGGTTTTCGATACAAAAAAGAAGCACAGATCCCATGAATTGGGCGTGCATTTGAATGGTAACAAATCTTACAAATGTGTGTACTGTAACGAGTTGTTTAGTACTCATTGGAAGAAAGACACGTGGCTTAAATGCACGATGTTAATCTAAGGGAAATTAAGTGTCAGCTCTGTGGGAAGGCATGTTTAACCCCAAACTCTTTGAGGATACACACGAAGAGGGATCACCTTAAAGAGAGACGTTACGAGTGATTATAGATTCTTTGGTGCTAGGCAATTGTCTGATCACATGTTGAAACACACTGGTATAAAGAATTATCAGTGCGATGGTTGCATGAAGCGCTATGCCAAGAACTTTACTTTACGCGAACATATACATATACACGAAGACGATAGACGATTTAAATGCGATATTTGCAGTCAAAGTTTCATAGAAAACTCAAGTTTGAACATTCATATTCGGTCGAAATATAGCGATTTGCATTAATTTTTATTGAAACATTAACTTTGTTGAAGTTTAAAAGGTTTATTTTTGGTTTTGGGACTGTTAAAATTAGTTTGCTTTTATTAAAAAAATCGCTCGATGATAGCTTAGTCAATTATTCGAGCCAAATGATCGATATCTGTTTTTAAAGAAGTCGATTTTAATTTATTTTAAGTAAAACTTGTTAATAGTGTGATAAGGGAACGTTGTGGTATAAAAGAAGACGTAGTGACTAAAATTAAGAAAGGTATGCTGATGGTTTGGGCACAAAGAGAGAAAGAATGAAAGGAAACTGACAAAAAATATTTATGAATCAAGAGTGAATGAGACAGTTGGAAGGGGAAGACCAAGGCGAACGTTCATGGACCAAATCCATGACATTTTAAATAAGGGCTAGGTCAAGAGTACTCTAAACCGACGAACTTGTATGAAAGCTTTAATGAGAACGAAAGAAGCGAAGGAGATATGAAAGGATCGTGGCAAGTGGAAGGACGTAACCTACCCCTATGGGAATGAGGCTTGATGCTACGTATGTAAAACTTGTTTACGCATGTTTAGTTTGGGCAGCGAGCTGGTGAATGCGTTTATTCTTTTTATCATTATTCTCTTAATAATTGTAAAAGTACAGTAACTACTTCTTTGATGTGTTTTTATATATGAAAACTGAACCAATTTTTACTTTATAGAAAGTTTTGTTGCGAAAATATTACTTGAAGGGAAAGCAATACAGAATGAAAGTCGTTATGTAAATTTACGAAGTGTAGTGATATAAAAATAAAACACATCTATATGTTGTGTCTCTCTCTTTTTTCCTCTAAAACATTGCAAGTTTCTTCTTAATATAGATAATTCGCAATAAAATAACCTCATAACGAAACGCACAGAATATCGCCACTCAAATTGTCGTTTCTTTGTAGATCCCGAGAAAATGAACGCAACCAACGCGAAAAAAGGCGAAAGGAACAAACATATGGATAACATTACAACATTATTCAAATATACAAATGCTACACCGATACGTTGTCAAAGGGATATAGGATACGGATGTTGTTTCTGCGTTAAATTCTATAAAGAACCAGTCGGTCTTAAAGACCATACGAGGAAATGTCACAAATCAGATATAGAAAAGATCATGAGAGGGAAATCAATGAATGATTATATAGTTAAACTCGATATAACTGCGCTAAAATGCAACATATGCGATATCCAAATTGAGGATATGGAGGAAATGATGAAGCATTTGAAAGCACACGACAAACCGATACATTTAGATATTAACAACCATATAATGCCCTTCAATTTTAGTGGAGAAGAGTTGCGTTGTGCCATATGTAAAGTTGAATTCAATAAATTCAAGAAACTTATGGAGCACATGAACAGGCATTACAGGAATCGTGTTTGCGATGTATGCGGAGCAGGATTCATAAACGAGAGATCATTTCAGATACACTTTCAAGTGCACCAGAAAGGTGTGTTCCCTTGCAAATATTGTGATAAAATATGCGACACTTTAGGAAAGAAAAGGTCGCACGAATCCGCCGTGCATATCCACGGGCAAATGCTTAGCAAATGCGGATACTGTAAGAAAAAGTTCAAGTCCCACAGGAACAAGGAGAAGCATATATCCAGCGTACATGGAGTACGGCTTAGGGAGATCAAATGCCATATATGTGGAAAAGTTTGTTTAACTATGAACGCTTTAAGGGTTCACACGAGACGAGATCATTTAAAAGAAAGGCCATACGAATGCCATTTGTGTGATTTCAAGGCATATGGCAACTATGGCTTGAAGAGCCATATGTTGAAGCACACAGGAGAGAGAGATTTCGAATGTGACATTTGCTCTAAGAGATATGCCAAAAAGAAGACGTTAAGAGAACATATGAGGATACATATAAACGATAGAAGGTTCAAATGCGAGTACTGCGATGTCGCTTTCATACAGAAGTGCAGTTTGAAATTACATTTGCGTTCAAAGCACAGGGAATTGGGATTGGCAATTTGAAATTGAACATTCCGTTGTGTATATTGTTGATTAAAAAGTAATTTATTCAATAGCCCTTTCGTTATTAAGACCTTGTGGTAACTGCGTGTTGGTTTCATTAATTTAGGCAAATTGTTTTATACCACCACCACCACTATATTGAGAAAGGTATGCTTAGATGGTTTGGGCATGAAGAGAGAATGAATGCAAGGAGACTGACAAAAGGGATTTATGAGTCAAGAGTGAATGCGAAAGTTGGAAGGGGAAGACCAAGGCGAGCGTTTCTGGACCAAATCCAGGACATTTGAAATAACGGCCAGGTCAAGAGTACTCTAAACCGACGAACTTGTATGAAAGGTTTAATGAGAATGAAAGAAGCGAAGGAGATATGCAAGGATCGTGGCAAGTGGAAGGATGTTGTCTCTGCCTACCCCTATGGGAATGAGGCGTGATGCTATGTATGTATGTTATTGTTTTACGAATAAGAAACATACCTGCACCGCCCTTCGAAGGTGGAATTTTCTAAAATTTACTTTTAATTGCATTATGTCAAAAAAAATTTTGGCCAAGTTTTATATATACTTTGAAGTTTTTTTAATGTGACAATTTAATTATTTTTAAATTAACACTACCGCAATCCCCTTTGCGGGTGGAATTTTGCAAAATCCGTTTTTAGCTGACCTCTACTCGGCAAAAGGAATATGCCTGATAAATTTCAAGTCTCTACGCCTTATGGTTCCAGAGATATCGTTTTGAGTCAGTAGATACCTGGATATCTTTTATGCGATACGTGTTACTTGGATTTTTTTTTGCAAGATCTAAAAATTAGAAACTTGCAGCTTCAACTTACTTGCTTTATTTTACATTTTAAAATCGCCAAAAATTGAGATATTTATGTTCCGTTTCTTTTTTCCACTATCGTAGTTTAAAAGAAAAATGTATCGTAGTTTTAAACTATCAGTCATTATTAATGGATAGCACAACTTTTGGCGCGATTATTTAATGTCTTATTGAAACAAACGCTTGATTGTATAAAAAATGCAAAATGATATATAAGCATCAGTTTCGTCGTTGTTTTTGTCGCTTATCAAGTCAAATACATCCATCATTCCTTCACTCGATGCAAGGCAAAGGCCAAAGATTCCAAAATATTAAACTTTCATTGCATATAATAATCTGTTTCCAATGTTACAAGAAATCTAACAAGTAATTAGTTTTAAAATATAAAAAAAATTAAAATATTGTCTGTAGCTAACGTCAGGGTGTCGGTTTTTTGTGTCGGTGTGCGCGTGCACCGCAAAAATTTACTCCCGTCATTTTGCCCTAATGCGCCAAAAACTATCCCGAACTTCCTTTGCCAGGAGTCAGTATTACCATCAATCGAGTCATATCTACAATCTAGCTAACAAAAAATTCAATATATATCCTTTAAATTACCGGTCTTGTAAAAAATCTTTGATAAAATGGTTAAATGATTTGGATTATAATGAAATTGAATCATTGTTACAAATTAACTCGTAATTAGATGTTATATGCATGCTAACATGTTTGCATCACACATGCACACACGCACGCACCCACGCAAGCACACACACACGCCCACACACACAGCCATACCCGCGCGCACGCACAGACTTATTTTAACTAGTCTTGCTCATTTTATGTTTTTATTTAGTTTTAAAACTCTTAAGTGTTACTTACGGAATATAACTCGTAATTAAAACAATATATCCAGGAAGAGCGGTGTTTTCTGGTACAAGTATAGTCTCATTATACTTAAAAGAAGACACCAACTCATTACGTAGTTACATTGTACACGTTTTGGAAATAAATGAATTTTGAAAAATCAGTATCTTCTCCTTGAAGTGCCTTTCCATCTCTTAAAAGGCGAAATAGTTGGGGAGCACTCACGATTCCAGTACACTCTCTAATATTGCGTGGCCATTATATTTACCTACTGCCACCACTCCTTTTACCATTATTATAAGTTAAAGAAGTATCTTCTCGTGCCTGAGAAAGTGATACTTTCCTCAACTAGACTGTCTACATAAAAATTATAAGCGCGTGCGTATAAAGTACACATGTCAGAAGTGAAACTTCTTTGGCAAAGTCTTGTTTATATTTATACAATTGTAAAACTTTAGATTTCCGAGACTCAGAGGGAGAGAAAAAGGAAGGGAAGGGAAGGGAAATATTAAATGTCGAAAATTAATGAAAATATTTTATTAAAATCTCAATGACGTTATTTGTAAATATTAAAACTACCCGAATTAGCATAAAAAACGCTGCACATCTTCGTGACGTTTAAAGAAGTTTCACTTCAAAATACGCGTTGAATCTATCAATAACGACGGTTTATGAAACAATGTATATGTTTAATTCTTTTCAGAGCAAAACATGATGACTTCAACCAACTTTGAAAGGAGACTTTCTTCAGACATAGAAGACTACAGCGAGCTGGTTGTTGTAGAATATGGCACAGATACCATGGAAGGTAATAATATATTTATCACATAATTAGGTAAAGTGATTTCTATTTAACTTCTCCAGTCTTAAGTATCCAAAAATTACCGGGGGTACCGAAACAATCGTAATCGCGGCCGTACATTGAACTGTTATATATCTGTCTTGCTCTTTCTTTACGGCGGTAATGTTTGTTAGAGTGAGAGAAACATGCCGCTAGCAGACTAAAACAAAACTTGCTAGTAATAGAAATGTTGATGTTTGACTTTTTTGTTATAAAAACAATATTTTTGCGTTTTCGACAATAAAATGGGTAAACGTTTAATTATAATGGATTTATGATTACAAAAATTATGATGAAAATAACTCTTCTACTCAAGTTGTATATTAATTATTATAATTAAATTGTTCATGTTTAAAACACGAATTGTTAAGAATTAAAATATTCAATGTTGCCATTATTTTATATTAAAAATTCAATGTTGTAGACGTGAGCCCTTTCCTGACCCACAACTTTTATATGTTCAATACTATAAAGAGAATTAAATAAAATGAAATGAAACTCACTGACTAGGTTTGTTGAAAAAATATCGATACATCGATATTATTTTTCAATGTATCGATATTTAATAAATATGATATTCGGTGTATCGATATGAAATTCCAAGTATCGTAAAGGTATGAAAATCGATATTTTTTTTTTCTAAGAATAAAAAATCCTACGAAGAAATTTTATTTATACTCCTTTCTTTGTTACAAATTATATATAATGTATTTTTTAGTTTTGCTGTTTTATAATTTGGATTTTAAGTTGGCAACTTAATCTGTCGATTTCAACTGCCCGTGCGTATTGTATCCCGATATATCGATATTTTTTCATAAAAATATTTATATCCATATTGATATTTAAAAAATATATCGATATTTTATTGCATTTCCGACATCCCTATCACTGACTTTATTTGATAGCCGACGCTTACTTGTTGCATCGAAATCACGGAATAATTTCACCGCCTAAACGGACTCCTTACGTACGTCAGATGTGACTGACAAAAGTATAGTAAGCAACGAGCAGTGGCGGAACTATACCATCTGAGGCCCGTGACAAATCCTTTTGATGGGGCCCTACCTCAAAAATCGTCACGTACTTAGAATTTTATTTTCAGGAGCATGGGTTTATACATTTTCATTATACCACATTCACCAGCCTATATATGCCCCACTGTTGGGCATAGACCTCCTTTCTTACGCGAGAGGGTATGAGCTATAATCCCCACGCAAGCCTTTCGATGAAGGAACAACATCTTGAGGAAACTTGCATTTATTTATAATGAAATGAAAATAACAATTTAATTTCAATAAGGTATTAATTGAGAAATACGTTTTTCTAGAAATTTCTTTCTGAAAAAATATCTATTACATAATGACAGATTAAAGATCGGGCCATAGAATTTTTAATAGGCGGAATAACCAAGTCCCATAACCTGTCTTTAACTGCCTCATGGGTCTAGTGGTTAGCATGTTCGACTACAGACATGTGGTCCTGGGTTCGACTCCCGGGTCGTGCCAATTCGAAATCGATATTGAGTTTTCTATTAAGATTTTCACAATATTTGCTTGAAGTTGGGAAAAATTTGGCGGTGTGATCCACCTCCGTGCCTTGGAGAGCACGTTAACCCGTCGGTTCTGCGCCTAATCTCTCCCCGGTCGTGTCGAATTGCCGTCACGTCGTTCTATGAGAGTGAAGGAATAGCGATTACACTTGTGTACTATGGCTGCCAATCCGCAGTGGGTATACGCTCTAAAAACCCTCATATGAGTGAGGGTTTTTAGAGAGGCATGTGCCCAGCAGTAGGACGTTAATGAGCTGCTACTAACTCACTTACTTTTTTATAACCTGTCTTGTCCCATGTGCTTCGAGTACCTCTTGGGTCAGGAGCCCGTAGCATTTTGCCAGCTTTGCCACCCTATAGTTACGCCACTGGCAACGAGTAAGCGTTTCGCGGGCTTTACTTTTTTATAGGTTTCCTTTGCAATATATAAAGGATAAGCTGATATTGGTAAAAGTCACGAACACTATCAGTGAAATACCAGAACCCAGAGCTATATAAAAAGAAAGTAGTTTAACGAAATTTTTTTCGTTTCAGATGAACTTAGCACAACAGATGTAACTCTAAACGAAATGGACAAACATAGGAACAACATAACTGTTATTATGTTGACAACAAACGCTACGCCATTTAAAAAATACGGTTACATGGGTTACGCGTGTTGTTTCTGTGTAAAAGTGTACATGAATGCAGCCGATTTAAAAAAACACACAATAGAGTCCCACGATGATAACCAATTGAGAGAATTTTGCAAAGATACACCTCTGAAATCCTATTTAACGAAATTAGATATAACAAATTTAATTTGCAGCATTTGCAACGATCCAATTGGTTCACTGGAGGATGTGTTCGACCATTTGGAAGAACACGGCCTCATGATATATAGGGATATAAAAAATCACATAATACCGTTTAAATTCGACAGTGACAAACATATATGCGCGATTTGCTGGTTAGTTTTCCATAAATTTTCCATTTTACGCGATCACCTAAATAAACACTATAAGAATTATATTTGCAAACTTTGCAACGCCGGTTTCGTTAATAAAGGAATGCTGATGATCCACGAGCAGAACCACGATATAGACACGTATAAATGCGATCATTGCGATAAAGTTTTCAATTTATACAAAAGTAAAAGAAGTCACGAGAGAAATGTACATAACGATTATGTTATTAAAAATAAAGAAAAGGATGCTTCCGATGATGTTGTGATAGATGAAGGGGATGAAGATACAACTGCATTAACAAAATTCGAACAGAAGAGAGAAGTGGAGAAGCACAGAGACAATATATTCACTATATTGAGACACACAAACGCAACGCCGTTTGGGAAAAGGACAGATGCAGGATACGCATGCTGTTTCTGTAAAGAAGACGGTTTGGATTCAAAAGAATTGAAGGAGCACACCTTAATAACCCACAGGAATGCGGAAGACTTTAACGGAATCTGTAAATCTACAAGCATCAGGGGTTATATTGTTAAATTGGATATAACGTCGTTATTTTGCAAGATCTGCGGCCTCCATATAGACAATCTTGAAGAATTATTCGACCATTTGGAGAAGCATGGAAAAGTAATCCACCGGGACATAAAAAACCACATCGTCCCCTTCATTTTCAACAGTGGGACACACGTGTGCGCGATCTGCTCAAGCTCTTTTAACAAATTCAAACTCCTACGCGAACATATGAACGTCCACTTCAACAACTATATATGCAACGTATGCAACGCCGGTTTCGTCAACGAAAAGATGCTCATCTCCCACATGAACTGCCACAAGACCGGGGTCTACACCTGCGATCACTGCACGAAGACCTTCACCACCTCCAGGAGCAAGAAAAACCACGAATACATGGTACATGTCAAGAACAACTACGCCAGCAGCTGTGGGATCTGTAATCAGAAGTTTAAGACTTATCGGATGAAGAACAACCATCTGACTAAAGTCCACGGGATGTCCCAGGTCAAGGTCAGTTGCAAGGCTTGCAACAAAACCTTCGAGGGCCAATCCAAGTTGACCTTGCACGTGAAGAGGTACCACTTGATGGAGAGGAAGCACAAATGTGGTGAATGCGAGAGGAAGTTCTTCAGCAGACGAGATCTGAAAAGGCATTTGGTTAAGCACACTGGTGCCAAGAAGTTCAGCTGCGATATATGCGGTAAAACCTTCGCGTGGAGAAGAACCGTGAGGGACCACATGCGTATACACACAAACGATAAGCCCTACAAGTGTGAATATTGCAAGAGGGCTTTCATAATAAAGAACAATTGGCGGAGTCATATGCGAAGGAGACATGATGTCCACAAAAGTTAATCTTCTTTCATGAATCCAAGCACATTCTGTAATATCCTGGCTCATTTGAAACGTCATTAGTCTGTCCGTTTGATACAAGTCTACCGGCAGTTCCGGGAGTTGATTCAAGTGTTTATGTTGCTTTTCGGTGGATAAAGAAAGCCCTGAGGCCAGAGTGACTTCAGCTCATGATGCTAGGATGGTGGCTTCAGCCGTGACTAGTTACCACAATCTCTTAGTTTCTTTTTTAATTTAATAGAATGCTAAAGGTCTTTGCTCGCCGGGTCGTACCTAGCCACGGCCGAAACCACTAGTCCAGACCCTGACAAATTCGAAAGCCAGCCAGTTAATGGTCTCATCAATCACCATCAAATATCAAAGTCATTAATTTTAGTATGCAACTGTTTGTTTTAAATGTTTCTTAATTGGATTATCTTCTAGAATGTATAATAATTGAGTTTTAAATAAAGGTTACATTAAAAATGTATTTTTTATTACGCGATAGAGAGGCGCGATCAAGCCATTGTTACGACCACGATTTTCCCTCGATGTTTTACTATGACATCATCACGTTAAATTATCTCCCGTAACGGTTTACTGAACAAGCCGAAGAGAGACGCGATCGGCCTAATCACATTGTTTAATACAACAATTTGTCATCAATGCTTTCTGAGACGTCGTCACGTAAAATTATCATCCACAAACAGATTACTGACAAGTTATTTTATTGAATTTTTAAACTACAACGTTTAATCTTATAATTTGGTACACCTATCGCATGTCGCTGTTACAGCCGTTCGCGGAGTGTGGCAAGAGAAATGCGCTCGAAAGAACAACCAAAGCCAATATGGCGAAACCCATAGTTTGCGTCAGCTATTTCACTTGAATTATTACAGTCAGTGGAGGAGGGGGAGTAAATTAAAAGGCGTTCGACTGAGCTAACAAAGCCAATATGGCGGCGCTCATGGCTCGCATCGGCTGTTTCACTTGAATTATTACAGACGGTGGCGGAAGGGGGGAGAATTGAAAGGCGCTCAATATAGCTAATAAGGGCAATATGCTGACGCCCATGACTTGCATCAGCTGTGTTTCATAAAAAAATAGTTTTCTCTCTGTCCACATAGTGTAAGTGCTACTCCCTATGTTGCTGTATAAAAAACCCATGAAAAGGTTATACCTGTTTTATTTGCACGCTACTTTTTTAGGGTGTATCACCACTTACCATCTCATGGTAGTCATGCAATAACCTGTAAAAGTTAAAAAACGGCATTTCCTAGATATCATGGATAAATCAAACAACTTCGATATTATACAATTGTATATTTAAAAATCACTAACGTTAATGAGATCGAGTGTTATTAATTAAATATAATCTGTAAAAAGTTATTATGTAGATAAATAAGTTTTTATTCTTTATTCTAGTCTTTTTATAGTATTTTAGATACATACCTTTTCTAAAGTGTTCATTATGTATTTTCAAATTATTTCAATAATGAAGGTAGTTCTATAAATTTTGTACCAACTGTTCTATATATGTAATTTTCATCGAATTACTGTTATAGTATACAATTCCAGACTATTGAGAATATTAATACGAAGGTAGTCTGAAAAAAAATGTCTGAAGGTAGTTCCATAAAATCTGAACTAAAAGACTTATAAATGCGAAAATATTGGCTCCTCGTCAATATCGCAACAAAAGAAAATAGGAAGGTAGTCTGGAAAAAATCTATGTATGCGAAAGTATTAGCTTCTGATAGAATTATTGATGTAATCTATATGATGTGCTTTCATGTGTCCTTTCAAGCTGCAATTCTGGACAAAAGCCTGTCCACAGACAACACAGACGAACCTTCTATCGTTATTATGGATCCGCATGTGCTCTTTTAGTGTTTTCTTTCTAGCGTATGACTTTTTACACACCAAACACTCGTAGGTCCTTTCCCCGTTGTGTTTCACCATATGTGCCTTTAATTCTGTCGTTGTGTAGCATTTGTATGTGCATTCTGTGCATTGGATGTCTTTCACTTCTAAATGCCTTCTTTTCATGTGGCAGGAGAGGGCGTAACGTCTTTTAAATAAAGCATCGCATACGTTGCATCTGTATCTTAACGGGGGTTCCCCGTGTGCGTCTACCATGTGTTTGTGTCTATCGAAGTAATCGGAAAAACGTTCCGGACATTTTGGACATTTGTTTTTTTTAACCATTTTATGAACAGCGTCCACGTGCGATTTGTATTTGTATTGTGTAACGAATACTTTATTGCATACATCGCACGGGAAAGTCCCGTTTACGTGCGAGTATTTTAAATGGACTTTCAGTCTGTTTTTTGTTACATAGCCCGCTCCGCATTGATCGCAAACGTAGTTTCTGTAGTGTATGTTCATATGTCTCTCAATAGCTCCGAAAGTTTCAAAATTGAAGCCGCAAGTCTGGCATTCGTATTCGTTTAGTTTTGTCACTTTGTACGGGATGACTCTGTCCCCGTATTCTGTGTATAGTTTCTTTTTGTGTGTTTTTATCAAATGTGCTTTTAATTCGTTCAAGTTTATCAGCTTCTGGTTGCAAATCGTGCATTTTATGTCTGTCACGTGTACATAAACTACTAAACTCTCCGATGGATATTTGCTTATCAATTTCTTGATGTTTCTCTTGCAATGTTCTTTATCTTGATGTTCTTGTAGTTGGTCGAAGCTTTCGCATGTCCTTCTACAATAAAAACAAGGATATCCTGATCTCCTTTTAGTTTTAAATGCAGTGAGATTAGAATATTCTAGAATAGTAGATACGTTGACTATGTGAGCTATTTTCTCTGTTATATATAGTTTAGAACCAATCCTCCTCGAAATCGGTTCAACAAGACATCTTATTGAGTCAGCTGTGATTATTTTACCTAAAATTTGCATGATTATTTTTACTTTAACGTATTCAGTTGGTGTATCACATGGCATTGTTTTAGGACCAGTTTTTTTAATTGGTGTGCCTCAAGGTACTGTCTTACATCTACTTTTAACAGGCTCCTTGGCTTTTGTATATAAGAATAAATACAAAAAATACTATTCAATACAGTATTTCAATTTTATGCATTATATGTGATTCATGGGAAAGGGAACATGTTAAAGTTTGGTGTCTTACACCAATTTTTTTTAATTAGTGTTTCTCAAGGGGATCTTAGGGCCAGTTCTTTATTTATTGCATAGAAACGTTTGACTGTAATTTCATTTGATGACAAGTGATTATACAAACTAAGACTATAACGAGCAAATCTGGTGAGAAATAATTAACATTCTATAAGCTTTGCTGATAAAGATTCTGTGCAATTCAAGTCGTGGTTTCAAGGGATAGACTTAGGACCAGTTTTTTTATTGCATGCAAAAGCTTGCACGAGTTTAAAATGATTATAGCTAATTAATGAAGAAGAAACTAATCTTATTATAGTTTTTACTAAAAGGCTGTTAACTAATCACATCTAAAACTTCACCATAGTCCAGACCAAGATACATTTGAAAATACAAATTTCTGAAAGTTAAACCCAGAACTTCGGTTCAGCTGTCACCGTTGATATATTACATACAAGTGATAACATTTCACAAACAGGTGGAATTTTAACAGTAGTAATTAATATCAGATTATGTCACAGTAGAGAGGGAATATATGAAATATATCTTACCTTTCAACCGTTCCAGTTGTTTATAATATAAAGTGCTTTCTAAGTTCTGCCTATTCGGTAAAGGCTTCAATATATCAGGAGGAAATCGCGCTAATAATTCTCTCTCTCCTTCTATCATATCTTCATCACTTTCTGACAATACCTCAGAGAAATCTAAATCATTAAAAAAAATAAATTTTCTTCTTGATAAGACAATGTTTAATGCATTAATTTCGTGTATATTTTTATTTCATTCTACATCTTGAAAGAAACAAATGTTTTGAGCGAAATCTTCATATATGTAACCAAAATCTTTGTGTACGGTTGGAATACCTTACATTCGCGTAATTTCTTTACTTCAACGTACTTTGTTTTATGTGGTGTACCTCAAGGTATCATATTAGCTCCAGTTTATTCATTGATTATATGTTTGCGTTTATATCATCACATTTATACGTTTCCCCTTTAAATGTAAATGATAATACAATCTAAGACAGCAATGGGCATCTGTTGAGCGCCCTACAATTAAGAGTAATGCACCAGTACGCTTTAATGGTGTCTACAATGCATCTTATTTTGTATACGAAAAATTTCATCATTCTTTCAAAATATTTAAGGAGTTTATTTATTACTTTCAGTATACCACAATAAGATTACAATAACAAAATAAAAGCTTGCAGAACACATAAGGCGATCTAATCGCTTGATAGCGATCTCTATCAGAGAGATAGTTTTTATCGATGTGTAATGAGCGAGACTGCTTAATACTTAAACTCGTACTTTGCACTTGGAAGGATTTTTAAGGTAATTCGTTTTATAAATATGACTCCTTTGTCGATTTACTGATTGTTCGCCATGAAAATCAAACTACTCTTTAAGGTAAGGGGGTGATTTAGGATCGAATAGCACACAGTACCAAAGAAAAATGATATGTGCATCCCGGTGAAGGCGTATAGGAAGCCATTTGAGCTTTTGTTGAATTTCAATAGACACATGGTTATATTTGCATAACCCAAATATGAATCGAATAGCGAGATTTAAAGACGCTCAAGTTCGTTAAGTTTAGCTACATACACATATTTCTAATGTTGATATAGACAATTAAAATAAGTGTTTTCATTCTTACCATCACAATCTTCAACGCTAATATCGTCGGCAGTTGATTCTAAATCTCTCGTATCATCTAACACTTCACCATCTTTTTCTTTTTTAATATTATCGATATTCCACACATCCACTGGTATTTGTGTCACTGTATTGAACAAAATATTCTTTATTCGAGTAGGTTGAATAGGTTTTTCTGAATCATCATTCTCTCTGGTGATACCAGCGCTAATGTATCTTCTCAAATAAAGAATATTAAATTTATTTATTGCCAGGAAAAAAAGCTTGGTATGTCGAAACAGCTGTCGAATTATACCAAGCACAAGCTGGATCGTTTATGGAGTACTGCAGCCAGCTTTGGCACGGGTTAGCCAAGTATCAGCGTGATGCATTGGATTCGGAGACTCATAGGCGACGAAAAACTCAAGACAAGTCATCGACGTTAACGTTACTATAGAACATCAAAACACAGAAAAGATTGGCATCCGTATATGATGGTCATCCATCAAGTTTAGCCAATCGTTTCTGATCCGCACCGCTAAGGAGTGGAATACCTTACCTATTTCTCTTTTCCCACTCATATGATCCATACATAAATACGTGGTCTCTGACACCGCGTCCTTCCACTTGTTACGACCCTTGCATATCTCCTTCGCTTCTTTCATTCTCATTAAACCTTTCACACAAGTTTGTCGGTTTAGAGTATTCTTGAATTGGCCCTTGTTCAAAATGTCCTGGATTTGGTCCAGGAATGTTCGCCTTGGTCTTCCCCTTCCAGCTTTCCCATCTATCGTCCACTCATAAATCCTTTTTGTCAGTCTCCTTTCATTCATTCTCTCTATGTGCCGACAACATCCAAGCCATAACTTTCTCAATTTTAGTCACTACATTTTTTATACCACAACATTCTACAGTATATTTAAAGTCCTTTGGCTGTATCATCTAATAATAATAAAAAGGCCAAGACTTTTTATACAAAAGCTTGTATTCACACCATTGCACTAATGATGCCTGTGTCAATTGCCTTCTACAAGTCAAAAGTCAAAAGTTAACCAAATCAAATGCAAAAAGTGTTTTTCAAAATCCTTCTCCCAGGAGATTTTCAATAGATATGAATTAACAAATTTAAATTCTTTATTAAAAAGAAAGCTTATTGAAAAATCTTAATATAATTCCAATCGTTGTTTAAACTATAAAAAGTGTGGGAATGACTGAATTCCTCCAATCTACATAAAATCAAATTTAAATAGTATTTATGATAAATATTAAAAGGGACACCAGACTGAGTTGGTTGTGGTTCTTTAATATCATCATCATGCATTGGAAGTAATATATGAAACAAATGATATTTTAGAATTACAAGCATGATATTAAGAATGTTCAAATGAATGAAGAAATTCTGTTAATTTATAATATTAGTATAGACATACATACTGTTTATGAAACATGTTTCTCTGTCGTCAAGTGTGTTTAACATTTGTTTCTCTGCGTTTATGACCATGCTGCGAAATGTGTTCGCTTCCCTCAGCTTTTGTATACATGTTATACAAATAAGTAGACTTTTTGATGAAGTAGTACATATCTATGAAATAACAATATTTTTAACTAATTATAGTGTGAAATTGGGTGGCCTTATTACACTTACATACACAAATTCAAATTTATATTACGTAAGGTAAAGTAAGTTGATTAACATCCCACTGCTGGATACAGGCCTCACACATACCTCCACTGCAGACTGGCATGCATAGTGTACAAGTGTACTAAGGAAATCCATCACAACCAGAGAGAAATCAAGCACAGGGCTGATGGCTTAATGAGCACACCACCAACTTCACAACCTCAGTGAAATACTGAGGAATTTTGAACAGAAAACTCAATATCTCATTTCAATTCACCTGACCCGGAACTTTTTGTCTGTAGCTGAACAAGCTGACTGCTAGACCATTGAGGCAGTTAAAAGTTATATAAGTTAAGAAAGAAAGTATATATGCATATATATATAATATAGAGCAACAACTTCTTTCAGCTAATATGCAGTTATATCAGTTATTAATATCCAAATATCAGCTCACATATTATGTTATAACAGTGAAATAATGTAATTAATAGTTCACAACTGGGCATAGTATCCTAGCTCATAGGAGAGCGGCCTGTTAGAGTATAAACCCACTATGCAGCTTCACTGCAGTAGGCCACAGACCAAGAATTGCTCCCAGGAAGATTTCCACCTTTACTGGGAACTTTAACCAGTACCACTTTATTGCTCATAACCCAGAATAGCTATCCAAATATGCCAGACTTCTCAGTTATGTCACACCTCACATGGTTTTAATGTTAGGTTGAACACAGTAAAGGTTAATAGTAACCCACAGCTGGGCATAATCTTCATTCATAAGAGTGTAGTTTGTTAGGGCATAGACATGCTATGGAACTCCACAGTCAGTTGGTAGGCTACAGACATCAAAATCGGAGCAAGACTTTGGAATTTTAATCGAACACAGTAAGGTATATCTTTGTTACTGAAACACATGAATTGATACAGAATTTCTCGCTCTATAGTCTTCCATGAGTGATGTTCTGGAGCTAAACCCCCCCACAGTTTTCTAGAGTGGGTTAAATGTCTTTGTTAGTCATATGCCAGAATTGCTACCGATCTATACAGGATTTCATACTCTATAGTCTTCTATGAGTGTTGGGTTGGTACTTAAACCAATCCAGCTTTTCTACATTGGGTTGTATGTCTTTGTAACCCATACACAACATCTGCTACCGATATATATATAGGATATTTCCCTCCAGAATCTACCATGACTGATGATTTGGAACCTAAACCCACTACTATTTGCTACTTAAAGCTTATTAACTCAAGGTGGTCTGAAAGAAATCGCTATTAAGCGAGAAGACCGCCTGTTATACTTTTGTTTCTCTATTTAAGTAAGATTAATATTAAATTATTTATGTACATTAAAGATGCAATAAAATGTATAAATAAATACGTTTTTCTTCAGTAATTTTACCCACAATATATAGCTTTCCTTACAATACTTTCTTTCACTGCACAATAATTAATTTTAAACAACAACAAAGCAATTTCATGAAGAGATCTCTGTGGTGTTTACTAAGAATTCGGAACTTTTTACAATAATAAATTAAACTTATAAAGTTAAGGTATGTAACAGCCCATTAACGTCCCACAGCTGGGCACAGACATCCTCACACATAGGAGAGAAGGTTTTAAATATACTTACATATAAATTAAAACACTCCTGAAATAAATCGTAGTAAACTTCGCGCTCTCCGTTCCATTCGTATTCCTTCGTGATCTCTCTGTGATGACCTTTTATAAGGCAAAACCTGCATTTGCCATAACTTGAACTATTTAAACTGTTTTCCATCTCTATTTAGTATTATGTGGCTAAAGAACGGTGTTTTTAAAAAATAAAAACAAACCTTTTTTTTTAATTTAACTTTTTAAGGGACTGGCAATGGTTTTAATACCACACAGTCTCTGCTTCTGATTAAAAAAATGAAACTGTGATTTTTTTATTAAATTCTGTGTTATACTTTATTTACTTGTAAATTTTAAATGTCTTTTAATAAAAAAATTATCAATGTTAAGAAAAAAGAACTCAGTTAAAATGGTGAATTTAAATTAGCGCTTGACTGTAACTAGGTGGTAAGTGATGATACAGTCTAAGATGAAAACATACTGATATTTATCAGGTCGTTAAGTGTGCGAAACAAATTAAGGTTTATTATTAATCCCAATTTTTTTTAACAAACTAACTTCAATGGTCCTTTAACCACATACCACTAATGACATTACTATTTGTTATATTAATATGCATTTTGTTTCATTCATTTCTTTAAAGATAAATAGCCTCGTTTGCAGTAAAATAAAAGGCAGAGCAAATTTGTTTATTGAGTTTTACTTTATATATGTAACGATTTACTTTATATACTTCGTTCATATAATTTAGAATAGTTTACGTTTATTTTTATAAAAAATGTTTAAATATAATTACATTTCTATTAGAATGAGATAAATATGATAAAAACGAGCCTGTAAAAATGAAACTGCATAGTTCCGGATAGTTGTGGGCCAGGAATCTCATTTTTTCAATTTGCAATATTTATTTCCTATCGTAAGCTATCCTTTTATTAATAATACCTGTGTAATATAATTAAGCTGTATTGAGTGTCTTTATATATTCTTATAAATTAAAAGAAGACTAGGTACTTTAAGTTTATTTATCCATAACAACTCAAAATGGCGGCAATATTTAAAATAGGCATGACAATGACGTATGAAATGTCGAAGGTGACTTAGATGACTGTTGACTGTTCGCGTGCGCGTCTCTGCGACTGCTCCAGTGTGACCAGCTAGCAACCAGTGTGGTCAGCTACAAACTGGGGTGGCCCTCTATAGATCGGTGACATTTCTAACAATATGTTAATTCTCAATAAACATTATAACTCATTCATTTTCATTTCAATTCGGAGCCAAAAGGAGCTGTGATTAGGCGGTAATTGAATGTATTACAGACTAACCACAAAGCTCACAGATACATAACAATCTGTGCAAAAATATCGATATTTCAACTCTGTCGATACCTGGACGACCTCACCAGAAGCTAGTCCTAAGGGGGAAGACGCGCTTCGTCGCCCCGGGTTCCTACGACGGAGGGCGTGCGCGGCGGGATCCGCCTGCTTCAGCGTCAACACCTCGTCGCTCAAGGAAGCCACCGGATTCCAACACTCCCTCTACTCCACCATCGCTCTCACAACGGTGGCAGAGGTCGGTCGACCATAACACGACAACTAGGTCAGATCTTTGCTCATCCCAACTGGGGCACACCGCAAGCGCGTGCTCCGCCGTGTCAACGGCGGATTCGTGGCATTCCTCAGTGGGCGGGCCACACGGCGTAGATACTTCCGAAGCACCCGTGCCCCGAGAGGAACTGCACCAAGTGGAAAGTAATCACGCCGTGATCTCAACCGGTCCCGCCACTCAGTTTGTAGGATCGCCTTCACCAGGCGCAGCCAGTCCCTTTCGTTTCCTGGCGAAGGGGGTCGTCTCTCTGACGGGCGTCCGCCCTCCGCCAATATACGTCCGAGTTTAATTGCGCGTTCAGCTCCCAGGGGGCGGTACTCGCTAATACGCATCCCGCCTCCCAGGACATGGTGCAGTATCCTCGGACGATCCTGACTGCCACGGGTCGCTGCGCGCCTCGCAGCAGATACTTCGAAAGTGATGGACGTCCACTTGCTTCAGCTTACTTGAACCTTGTATTGGAAGCATCTGGGAAGCCATCTGAGTAGAACACATGGGGAACTTCTGGCCGCCCAGCCATTAGATGTAGAGGGTTCCACGGGGTTTTAGTGGGTATTGTCCAGAGTCCCACACTGCCGAGTAATTTTAATTCACTAAGCATGCCTAAATGCATTTCCCTGAGACAAAAAAAAATGTTGGGTAAACTGCCTCATTGGTCCAGTGGTTAGCATGTTCGACTACAGACATGAGGTCCTGGGTTCGAGTCGAGGCCCGGTCGGGCCAGTTCGAAATCGATATTGAGTTTTCTATTAAGATTTTCTCAATATTTGCCCGAAGTTGGGAAGTTGGCGGTGTGATTCACCCCCGTGCCTCGGAGAGCACGTTAAGCCGTCGGTCCTGCGCCTGATCTCTCTCTCCGGTCGTGTCGGATTGCCGTCATGTCGGACTATGAGAGTGAAGGAATAGAGAAGTACACTTGTGTACTATGCCTGCCAATCCGCAGTGGAGCAGTGTGGTGGGTCTATGCTCTAAAAACCCTCTCTCATATGAGCGAGGAGGCCTGTGCCCAGCAGTGGGACGTTAATGGGCTGCTACTTAACTTACTTGGAGTTGTAGTTGGGTATAATTGGTGTTATAGGTGGGTTTAATTGACATTATAGTTAGACATAGCTGAGGGTGTAGTCGGATATAGAAGAAAAACTAATAATCATCATATTTTTATTAATTTAATATTATAGTCATGTACATTACCCCAATTTACATTTAAAAAAATAACACCAATTAGTTCTTAACATATCCATGCCCTTCCAAGTGTCTCCTCAAAGAAATAGCCCGCTTAAAACTAGAGGGGCAGAGTTTACACAAGTAATTCTTCTCGTTTGTATGCTTTATGGAGTGCTCTTTCAGCTCATACTGCATCAGAAACTTCTTGGGGCAAAATTCACACTTGTAATTCTTCTCTGTGGCATGTTTCCTTCTCTTATGCGCGAGGAAGTAAGGTTTCCACGTGTAACCTTTGCCGCATATTTCACAAGTGTACATCTTTACCTTCTCCTTATGCTTCTCCGTGACATGTACATGTCTTTGGAATGGCCCGACAAACTTCTCCGGACAATACAAACACTTGTTCGAACACTCCTGTTTGTGGACTAAATTGAAATGCTTCGTTCTGTACTTCTCCAAAGAGAACACTTTATCACACATTTTACACTTGTAACTACCCACTTTGTGCACTTTTAAATGTTTGTCCAAGCGGGAAGCTGCTAGGAATGTATCACCACACTCGTAGCATATGTAATTGCTGTAATGGTTGTTCATGTGGCTGTCGACATGTCCAAAGTTATGGAAGCTCTTGTGGCATAGGAAACACTGGAGTTGAGAGGTCAAGGCATATGGTATTATCCTTGTATAAGCTTCGCTGAACTCTATATAGTGTGCTTCAGCGAAATGTGTGAACATATAATTCCAATCTGGTAATAACTCCAGGCATTCATTGCAATGTAGGCCTTCGACATCTATCTTAACAATTTCATGCATCCAATGAGGCTTCATGAACTGCTCAATGTTTTTTATATTGATATCATCATCAAGATGTTCGGTCTGTGTGTGTTTTCTCAGGTCTTCTGGTTCTTCGAATATTGGCCCATCTGTTGAACAGTAGAAACAGTAATATCTGGTTGTTCTCGTCTTGAAAGGTATAGCATTTGTATACGTGAGGATCTGTTGGAGTTCTTCTACCAGTTTGTAGTGCTTCTGTGTGGTTATTGATATTTCTTCTGTGGGAAAACAATTGGAAAGTAATTAATAATAAAAATAATAAATAATAAAAAATTAATGACGTTTGGCATTCTATATGTATCCCAGGACAAATCTCGAGATATACAGTATTCTTCACAATTACTTCTTTATTACCTTCACCAAAAAGCACAATAATAGCTTCAATTTAAAATATTTCAACTGGTAGATTTATGGCCAAAACATAAAGAAAATATCAGAATCCACAAATATTAATTGACAAACATAAAGAAGTAGAAGCAGTTTCTATGTCTGTTGTCTGTTACATTCAAAGTCATAGAAATGCACATAGCAACAAATTCTTATATGTTAAATAAGTCAATAGTAGTTCCTTCAATATTAATTAAGTTATATCATTTAATTTATATATATTTTGGAAGTCATAAAGAAAAGTTGAAAGTGCTCCATTTTCATCCTCCCTATTAGCAAATTCATCAAATAACTTACCGTCATCATCCTGGTTGACCTTAATGCTCAGGGTGTACTTGGGTATCCCGTACTTCTTAGCTGCGCCTACGCAGGTCATGTCACCGTTCTTCACCACTTCTATCGCCTCTCTTAATGCCTTCTGGGTGTATTGTTTGTAGGTTTTGTTCCTTTCGCTTCTTATTTTTTTCTTGGGCCACTTCCTCTTCTTTTGCTCCGGTTCGGGAGTAGTAGGTTGCGATGTAGAGGGTAGTTCTATAATAACATTAATTATACAGTTGCCTATTAGGCATTTCACTACAACTGGCGTATTGTTACGTGGCACCTATATACAGAGGGATCTGTTACAAAGGTTTTCATATACAGGAAGTTTAGAACACAAGACGCTTTGAATGTTACGAGATATTTAAATATGGCAACATGTTGAAAAGATATAATTATGCCTTGCTAATTCACATCTAATAAATATAGACAAATTAAATCTAATAAAAAATTAAGTAGTGGACCTGGGATGCTACCCTAAGGTACACCAAAGCTATTTATCATTGAGTACTTAGCCAAAACATTAATTTTATTTTATTTCACCAATAATTCCAATTGCTTTAATTATTTTCTTTGAAATTCAACAATAAAGCAATCTATAATAGTCGGAAGTATATAACAATAAAACATGCGATACACAATCAAATGCCTTAGTGAAATCCATAATATTATATCTAGAAATAAATGGCTTAAAGCAACTAGGCAATTACAAGACTATTGAATCGTTAAATATAATGAAATTTTCTTATATTCCTTCAATACATGACAGGATTTTCAGGATAGAAAAACCTCAATCAAGTATCCTTTTAATATCATTAACATTACAATATTATTTAGCATAATCAAGTTATAATAGTAATTCTTTCAATAAGACATTTTTGTATTGAGAATTTATACATTAGAATTATAATGCCAAATTTCAATTAGTTTTAATACCACAAACATTTTAAAATGATTAAGACATTTACATATACCTTCATCGGGATCACCAGCATCAAGGTATTCAATACTTTCAAACTCATCAAGCTGTGAATAGCTCTCTTCTTCTTCCTCGATTTTCACCTCAGCATCAACATTTATGATGCATACACCTAGAATGTTATTTTATGTTTTGTAGACTTTTATCACATGATTTAAGCTTATGAAAACAAAGAAAGTAAAAAAAAATATTGTAAAATCGTATAAGGAATGTTTTGTTGACTATACCATTTATATATTTGTATGATTGTCATTTCCAAGAATAAAGTAGTTTGTACAATCAATGTAAACCCTATGATTGGCAAATAATAGAACGCCAATCATAGAACGCCTTTATCTACAAATAAAGAAACAACCAACGTCGTTTACTTGTCACAGTAGTGCACGTTTGCCAGTCGCAAACATCGCACAATAGAAAGCCAATTCGGCGTAAACGTTCCTGCTGAACAACAGTTCCATCGCGATATATCATATCCTAGTCTGGTGACAAGTAGACGGCGGAGTGTTGGATGAAGAATCTGGATGGCATTTTATTTAGATCCTGAACCAGCAATCTTCGCAAGTGTGAGCTGACGAAGGGGCTCACAGATATAATAATAACTTTTAACATGCAAAGGTGGTATTATGGCTATAAGCAATACTTGTAATAATTATGCAACTTATTATGTCACCTAAAACCGAAATATTATACAAGCAAGACTATATAAAAGATGTTAAATCAAATGAAACGAGAAACTGCTGTAAAAAATTTTTTTATACCTTCTTTAAATAACTCTTGCGTTGCTAGGATCCTCTCTTTGAAACTAACCGCATCATGTAACCGAGCTATACACTCTGCACATATCAACTGTGGGAAATCAGATGGCTGCCACTGCAAAATAAAAAAAAATATGTCGGAGTGCAATAGTCTGTGGAACACGGTCGACATCTGTCTATCGGTGTGGGGCAGAGTCAATAGTGATAATCCGGCGTCGAGTTCTCGGGTGACGGTCTTCCAAAGCGGTCGACTATTGAAACTGTAACGTTCGTAGCTATTATTACTAATGGGTTTGTGTTAATTGATATCGGGAACATTACGTGATTGGCAATTATAATCTGAGTTAATTGATAAAGTGTTTGATTGCACCAACATTACCCACCACTGTGCACAATATGGAAATTGAATTATGGATGCCATTAATGACGACGTCATCGGAGAACCCTACGCCACTATGCTAGTTCTTCATGCTTTTGTCCAAATTGAACAAGAATTGAGAAATTTTAGCGAGAAAGAGGCAATCTTATAGAAGCTTACAAAATCATGAACAGTTTCTACAACATGTCAGGGTTTGAAGAAGTATTTTATAAATGAGTAACCAAGCTAAGAGGTAACAATTTTAAACTTGGGTACTAGCGAGCATGATCAAATGCATTTAGGTACTTTCTCAGTAATAGAGTTGGACACCAGTGGAACAAATTGCCTGAGAGTGTGGTGACTGTGAGATCGCTAAATCATATCAAAAATAGACTGGCCAAACACAGAAATGGCAAAAAGCACAATAGGCACATCAGCAAAAAGCTGCATAGCCTATTATAAATAAATAAATAAAATAAAAATGTTTCATCATTAATTCATTGTCCTAAAAATGTTATGAAAAACATCTAAGATCAAGAGCAAAGTGGCATGAAATACTTATATTGTAAACATTTCACTAAATATATTTTGCCTCATTGGTGTAGTGGTTAGCATGTTCGACAACACACATGAGGTCCTGGTTGATCTCTCTGAAATAAGACACAATACAGAAGAGAAAGTATATGCATATTCTGGCGAAGCAAAGCTGCTGACGAAAGGAAGATATATGGTCATATTTACACAAGCCAAATAGGAACCAGATTGCAAGATTATGAAGTCACTCAAGTTTATTTTATAAGTCCTCGGTCAAATTGAGAAAGCTTGCATAAGCATAATCAAAAATAGAGAGGTGCAGAGAATGTACCAACATAATTTTAGTAGGAACAGGCAGAAAAGATTGCAATCTTCATAATGACCCAATTGCACCAAAAATTTTGGAACTTACATGTTCAATATGTGGCAACAACAACAATATTTGGTCTACATGCAGACCTAAATCTACCTTTTTTGTAGATATTAATACATTCTTTAGTATTGTGAAACATTTTTTTTTTGTTCTATCATGAATAGTTTCCCTAGCACATGCATTACACATCATTTGTGACCAATTTTTTCACACCTAAGGTGACAATAATGCATTTTCATTAGGGATCCCTATTTTTTTTTGAGAAAGTAATATAGCCTATTTCGCTATGAAAAATGCAGCTTTCTAATGTTGAACAAAAATTTTAAATAGATGCAGTAGTTTTTGTGTGACAACGTTACAGACATACATACATGACTATAAGCTTTCTTTCTTATGAGACCCATAGTTAGTGACACGCACTTGTCGCAAACGAAGTAGCGCGGGTTGATACGTAAGTGTATAAAGATAACAATTTTGAGTTATATTTTTTTAACACTATTAAATATTGTGATTTAAAAAAAATGTTCATCACTTGTATTTCAAATTGGATAATGGTTAACAAAAAACCGCTAGCAAACTTACCGTAATAGCAAAGCACTCTTGGAGCATAGCACCGTAAATCTCTAGTACGCCATTACGCTCGTATTCCGACCATATATTCAATAAATCAACATCACTAAAACAACACTGGCACCTGTCCAAAGTTTTCGATAGTTTATATATTTCGCACATATTTATTTATTTGGATTCGGAGAAACGTTATTTGAGAATATTTTTTCTGATATTCGAATTTGAGTTTGGGATTGAAAACGAGGCCTTTGCGAAAAGATGTCAATGGCTACGAGTGCAGGTCACAGATTAGATATTATTTACTTAAATACAGATTATATAGTATAGTAGTTAGAATTTTATAAGTCTGAAGTAAATCGATATTGTTTTATTCGGATCATCTCACAATAAAAATAAATGGGAACGATGATCCTGCAGAAGTTTAAACTGTGTTGTAGTGATGCAAGCTCTTCTTTGCGATGTATGTACATTCTATTTGAAGTGTAACACAATATTTAAGACTATTGGCATTGCTGTTGCTTGCGTGGGTATGTGTATGTATATTGTGGTGATAAAATTATACAGCGGACTTAAATAACTCTTCAGTTTTCTCATATACAATTTTCCTTGCATTTGGTTTTTGTCAGTGAATAGACTGCCTCATTGGTCTAATGGTTAGCATGTTCGATTACAGACATGAGATCCTGGGTTTGAGTCCCGGGTCGGGCAAATTCTAAATCGATATTGAAGTTTCTACTAAGATTTTCTCAATATTTGCCCGAAGTTGGGAAAAATTGGTCGGTGTGATCCACCCCCGTGCCTCGGAGAGCACGTTAAGCCGTCGGTCCTGCGCCTGATCTCTCTCCGATCGTGTTGGATCACCGTCACATTGGACTATGAGAGTGAAGGAATAGAGAGTGCACTTGTGTACTATGCCTGCCAATCCGCAGTGGAGCAGAGTGGTGGGTCTATGCTCTAATAACCCTCTCTCATATGAGTACGGAGGCCTGTGCCCAGCAGTGGGACGTTAATGGGCTGCTATTTACCTTTACTTACCAGTTAATAGATGTTTAAAATTTTGTTTCATTTGCTTTATAGTACGCAACTAAAATAAGTATATTGCCGCCTCGAAACTGCAGTTCGAAGTGATTTTATTGGACATACAGAGCGTGAAAGGGGCTTTCTTTTATAAATATTATTTTAGTACGTGAGCTCAGAATGCTTGCACAAAACAGTATGAAGTATACATAAATGTCTCATCGTCAGTATATATACAATTTTGAGATAAAAATAGATTTTGAAAATTTCTTGTCTAACATATACAACTCATACATTTAAGTTAATTCTTTAAATGTGTTCTACACATTATATAATAAATTTCAACATTTCACACGTTAAAATATACATTATCATTATCACACAGACATTAAATAAGTTACACCAATAATGTTCATTCAACATTATTATTAGATTACCAATATAACCATAATTATTATTTATTTAAAATATTGTGATATAGGAGTATTAGTTTTATATTTATTTCACTAAAATGAACACGATTGGACTTTTGAAAAACAATATGATGAAATTCAATATGCCATGGTTTTACTCTATTAAATCCACTATATATATATATATATATATATATATATGTATATATATATATATCCAAACATTAAGTATTTCGTCGTGAATGTATTTTAAATATTAATCTATATAAATAAAGTAAAAAACTGCAATATTAACCCCCAAATAAATATCGATATTCATTAGTTTCACATAAAAATATATCGACATTTTATGCAGCGCAAGGGGACACTAGTAAAGCCATAGACTATAATAGAGCTAGTTAGTATTTAATGTTTTGTCGCTTTGCCAATACTAAAGCAACTTGAAATAATATATTTTGTTTCTTGAATGAAATGAAACGATGCTTTTTATTATAATAAAATGATGGTCTACAAGGAAAATACATAAACTGTAAGAAAAATGATGGAGAAATCATTTATTTACTCACTATTTAAAGAAGTCTAAGTATTGTTATTTTGATAGTAAATATTCGCAATAATAATGGCTTTAATAAAGAATAATGGGCCTCTGATAGACCCAGCGCTATGTAGATGCTGTAGAGCGATTAAAAAGTGTAGAATATTAACTACGGAATACACCTGGATGGAACAGAAAGAGGTGTACGCTGACATGATAATGGACTGCTTTGGTATACTTGTAAGTATGATATTAAAATACACGGTATCCTTACGTCTTACGAAACTACAGATTTTCATATCATTTTTGAAAGCTTAGGTAAAGACCTGGGAGCTTTCGTTGAAATTACTGATTAATGCATTAGAGATATAGCAAAGCAATGCAAGGTGGGATCTTTTGGGGAAGGACAGCTGACTATTCCCATTGTCTCCAAATAATTTAGTATAATCATTTTTATGCTTTTTGATGCCCACAATTGCTATTATCAAATATTCAATGGAAATTTACAATTTAGATGCTTACTAATGTTAATATATAATAATAAAAGTGCTTTATCAATGATAAATGTGGTGTTAAGTCGTACCAATATCCTTAGCCTATAGGCCAAGATGTTAGATAGCTTTTGAACTAGAATGGTTTACACATTTGATTTGAAGGAGTCAAAAAGACAGGCCCTTACTACATATAGGTCATAATTAGTGTTAGTCCTAGTATATATAATATTTTTTGTTGAGATATCCTCATGGATATCTCGCACACCAAAGATAAGGCATTGAGAGTTATGCTGGAGTTTTACTGCCAAAAACCTGACAGTGCTTCTCCTTATGTTCTTTAATGATCTGATCTGATGATCTTTCCATCTGGGTGGGAATAGGTCCCCCTCGTATTACCCAGAGGCTATCCCTAGGGAGGCAGGCAATAGTTGCACTACCCCTCTGTGTACTATGCACCTGTGCACTACCTGTCTATGCGATATCCTCCATCATCATATGGGAGGAGCATCTCTGTCCAATAAAAGACAGAACATAGATTAAGTTTGTGTAGTTATTAAATTAGTATAGCAAGTAGTTTTTAAGTTTCTAAAATATTGTTATAGATGAAATAGATTTATAATATGATTACAGCTTTCACATGTGGATGATGATGCTAAAGAGAGTGGAGTCTGCGCTACATGTGTTGTCCGTTTGCGGGATGCTTGTGCCTTCAGACAGCAAGTATTGCAGTGTGAGGATCTGTTCCTCAGTGCGAAGCTGGAGGATAAAGATGGTATATAATTCTTTTTCTAAATTCCAGACTAAAGAATTATTTACAGCTTTCATCCATTTTCTATTTCGCTAACCTTGGTTGAATATTCCTCTATTTAACTTCTCCCAAATTTCTTAAAATCAAGATTAAAATATTCTTTATTCAAGTAGGCTCAAAATGGACATTTGAATTGTCAGCAGTCCGTCCATTGTTAATTCCATTGAGAAGAAACCAGCTAGAATGAGTTTCTTACTCTTTTAAACATAGTTTTTGTACATTATAATGTGTTTAGCTTTCATGCACAACTGCAATCAAGAACAAACAACTTTGTCACTGAAATAATTTTCAATTTTAAATTAGGCTTTTTGTAATAGTGTTTTTAACATGTTTGTTAAAATTATAAGGGGGCAAACTCGAAAGTGATTCGAGTATCTTATTTAAAATGTGTAAGCGCAACCCGACAAATAGTTTCTGGACTAATTACTAAACAATTTCACTCTAAAATATGGCATTACAAATCTGTTTTTATGTATCATAAGTCATAAATTGCATATTTAACAATTACGAGTTATTATTTTTGGAAACTATATTGATATTTTATTGTTAAACATATAGCAAAACGACACATTTGCTTTCCTGCATCAATATTTTATTTTATTTATTATCAAAACATACACATAAATTACAAATATAAAAATACCTTATACCAACACTACATATTTCTTTGTATGATTATGCCATAAAATAATATAGCTACTCTAAGTTATTATTAATATATATTTTTCATTTTGAGAGAGAGATGAATTAGTTTGAATCTAGAGATCTAATCTAATTTTATATTGTTTGCTACTTTTTATAACATAATATAAAATTTGTACTTAACTACGTTAAATAAATAAATAAATAACCTTTTATTTTTTACATCACACTTAACTACAGTTAAAATGATTATATATGTATGCTAACATAATGCAAGTAAAGTAGCCTCAGAAGAAATGTGATGCCGATAAAGGTAACACCACTCAGTTATAGTTGGGATTTGTCCCAATGCTGGTTTTCAGTGGAAAATAAAATACATGTGAAACTGAAACCAACATAAATACAATGACAACAATCATGCAGCAGTAATTTTAATAATGGAATTAAATTATATTATATATTAACTATATTTTCAGAGGCTAAAAAGTTGACTGAGATTGAGCTCAAAACTGAACCCAAGGATGATGTTAGCGATCACAACTCAGTGGGACACATAGAAAACAACGACATGCCCACTGAATATGATGTTATAGCGAAAGGTTAGTGCAAATCACACTAAAATATATCATAAACATGTTACTCAAATTTCTAGATATAAAAACATTGTTTGACCACGATAAACTCCAAAACTATTTAGATTTTTTTTTAATTCCTGATTTGCGATCTACTTACTTGTAACAGGTTATGGAATAAGTTTCATTGAAATTTATAATTTTTTTGTTTTTTTTTAATAATAACTGATTGTTAGGTTATGTTAGGTTAGAATCTAAAGTTATGAGGAATCCTTCGCGCCCTGTTTTGAAGAGAACTTCACTCCCACGCTTTTTATCGTCTCAATCCTTTTAAATTATAGTACCATCTTTCAATGAGCTGATTTAATAAAGGATTTCATTTTATTGGGGGACATCTCTAGAACATTGTTCGTCGTCTTCCTTTATAGATAGCGTATTCCCTGATGTCAAACCGAAGAAAGAAGAAAAAATAGACACAGAGCCCCAAAACGATCTCCCGAAAGAAATGGACATTGACAATGACGATATAGATGACATTGACTATCTTGACAACAGCGTTAATGACTACTCGGGGTCATCGTCCGACTCGGACAAACCTATCAAGAGGAAAGTTAAAGTAAAGAAGACGAAGGTTAAAAGCACTGCAACAAAGAAGAAGGTGGCGAAGAAGAAAGGGACGAAAGTGAAAAAGAAAAATAAAGATAAAGGTACGTTTTTAGTCGAACTTTTAAGTTGGAATCTTTTTTTTTCATATAATTTTATATAATGTTTACTTTATTAGAATTGTATCAGATTTTACTAAAAACAATTTGATTCCAATAACATAGAGATAATTGTTAAAAAGAGATAGATATAACGAGTGACACAGTTTGATAAGACGCTTGCTCGTTGACTATCTTACGGTTGTCAGTCGCAACGAAAATAAGTATAGATAGAGGGTCAATGATGAGAACTTGGTTGCAGTAGTGCAGCGTGGGGGGTTTATGGTACAAAACACTCTTCTATAAGCGAGGCTTTTATCCAGCAGTTGGACGTTAAAAGCCTTCAACCTATATTTAATGTAATTTTCAGAGTCATCAGTTGAAGAGGACTTAAAGATCAAAAAACAGCAGGTGGAGAAGAAGAATACCTACGACAGAGACTTAGAATGTATGTCAGAAGAGAACTTGTTAACAATCATCCAATACTCCTACGTCTGTCCGTTCAAGAACAGAAGAAACAACTACTACTGCTTCTATTGCAAAGACTACTACCCGAAGCCAGAAGACCTAAGAGAACATACCCTATCCCATGACACAAAGCCGTTCCAACTCTTGATGGGCTATAAGAAGATGCCGAAGCTGGATATAACAAGGATAGACTGCAGACTTTGTCCATTGAAGATAGACAATCTGGAAGTCTTCAAGAACCATGTGGACGAGGTGCACAAGAAGAAGATATACTTCGAAGCACCAGACAAGATGCTGTTGTACCGGTTGACCTGGAATGACTTAGTGTGTGTTATGTGCAATGGTGTCTTCGAGGACTTTAATACCTTAAACACACACATGGTGGAGCATTTCAGCAATTACACATGTGATATCTGCGGGCTCTGCTTCCTGGAGAAGCCTCGTCTTGATGCCCATCTGAAGAGGCACAAAGATGATGAACGGCATACGTGTGAAGTTTGTGGCAAAGTGTTCAAATCAAACCATTACAAGGATATGCATGTGGATATAGTGCACAAAAAGAAAGCAATAATCCGTTGTCCGCGTTGTGATGAGTGTTTTATGTCTTATGCGTTGAAAAATAAACATTTAACCGAGGCCCATGGGCAAAAGCGTACTTATCCGTGTAATTTGTGTGATAAAGTGTACAACAGACAGAAGACCCTCACCGAGCATCAGAGGCGGAACCACCAGAAGGTACTGAAGCACCAATGTGAGTATTGCGATCAGAGATTCTATTTACCATCTCGTTTGAAAGAGCACATTGCAACACACACCGGGGAGAGGAACTTCAGGTGTGAGCACTGTGACAAGAGTTACCCAAGGCTCAAGTCACTCCAATATCACATACGTACCCACACAAACGACAGGAGATACCGTTGTCATATATGTGGGCAGGCTTTCATACAGAATGCAAGTCTCAAGTCTCACATTAAGAGTCACCATCCCGAGTGTGATGTTGAAGGGTGTTACTTCTAACAAAATTAATTAATTTAGTTAATTTATCTATCTATAGACAGTGAATTTACTTATCTATCTGTATGATACATTTAATTTATATATATGTCTGATATATAGACAACTTATTTATGATTTTATCTATTTTATAGATAGTTAATTTGTCTATCTATAGGTAATTTATTCATCTATCTTAAAGATAGCTAATTTATGAATTTATCTATGTCATAGATAGTTAATTTGTCTATTTATAGATAATCTATTTATCTATCTGTCTTAGAGGTAGCTAATTTATGAATCTATTTTATAGTCAGTTAATTTGTCTATCTATAGGTAATTAATTCATTTATCTTAAAGACAGCTAATTTATGAATCTATTTCATAGATAGTTAATTATAATCTATCTATAGATAATTTATTTATCTGTCTGTCTTATAGGTAGCAAATTTATGAATTTATCTATTTCATAGATAGTTAATTTATCTATCTATAGATAATTTATTTATCTGTCTTATAGGTACAAAATTTATGAATTTATCAATTTTATAGATAGTTAACTTATCTATCTATAGATAATTTATTTATCTGTCTGTCGTATAGCTAGCAAATTTATGAATTTATCTCTTTCATAGATAGTTAATTTGTCTATCTATAGATAATTTATTTATCTATCTGTCTTATAGGTAGCAAATTTATGAATTTATCTATTTTATAGACAGTTAATTTGTCTATCTATAGATAGTTTATTCATCTATCTTTAAGATAGCTTGTTTATGTAATCTATAAACAGTTAATTTATGTCTTATAGATAGATACATTTAATTTATATTTCTACCTGTCTATAGATAAATTATTTATACAATGGTTTATTTTAAGTATGTATATAGTTATAATTGATCAGCAAATTGTATGGTCAGCAGAAATAGGTAGAAGAAACTGTATAATCTGTTGTTAAAAGGTATGATCAGCAAGAAAACATACACTGTATGAGCATGAGTCTTAACTCCAATATAAAGAGTTGCCATGATGTTATTTTTGACATATTTTATAAATTTAGTTCATTTTATATGTATTTGTAAGGTACAGCCAGCAAAAAAATATACAGTATATAAATCTGAGTGTTTTTAAATCAATTAAGTTAATTTATACAATGTTCTGTTTTAACTATAATGACTTCAATATGTAATTCAATGGTATCGTCAGCAAAAAAAGATACACTGTTTATATATATATACACGAGTCTAAAATCTCGACTCAGAATTCACCATATCGAGTACGATATATAAGAGTGAAGCGATCAATAACTGTAATGCATTTATATTGTTAAAAGTTACAACCAGCAAAAAAAGATGAGCTAAATAAGCATGTGTATTAAAGTCACCATGGTGTTATTTTTTACGTAATTACATAATTTATACAATGTTTATTGAAAGGTACGGTCAGCAAAACAGATTAACTGGAAACTTCTCTCTGTGTGTGTCCATTAATTCTCGTTTACTGTCTCCCTCTCTCGTTATCTCTTTCCCTTTCTTTCTAGTTTTTCTGTTGTTTTTCTTGTAGGTTTCCCTGCCTCCAGCTTTGTTGGATTTCTGTCTCTTTCTCTTCTTGTTTTCTCACTGTCTCCTCGTTCCTTGTCGCCTCTCTCGTTTTCTCTGTCTCCCTCCCTTTTGCGTTGTCTGTCTTTTTTTCATTTGAATTTCCCTGTCTCTTGCTGTGTTGGTATTCCGTCTCCTACTCTTCTTATTTTTTCTCTAACTCCTCCTCTTGTTTTTTCTTTCTCCTCCTCTCGTTTTATGTCTTTTTTTGTGGTTTCTCTATCTTTTTTCTTTTGGATGATCCTGTCTCCTGCTGTGTTAGGTTTCTCTGTCTCCTTCTCTTCTCATTTTCTCTCTGTCTGTCTTATTCAAAGCCAGAGACTAGCTCAACAGTGACCAATAGAATTCGCTATTGCCCCTTTTACTCTTTAATATCAACAATATAGCTTTAATAGACAGAACATCACACTAATTTTAAAACAATATATACAAACAAATTTAATTTAATATTTTATATTTTTAAATAAAAAATAATATAATTCTCACATCCCAGCAAATACAGTGTAAACTCTCTATAATAAATCTCATTAATAAATAACTAATATAATGAAGAGGAAACATTTGTGTTTTTGTATGTATGTTTGTGTAATATTCACACAAAAACATTTTTTCACCATTAGAAAGCTGCATTTTCACTTAGCGATGTAAGCTATATTACTTCCTCAAATAAAATAGGGATCCCTAATAAAAATGCATTAATGTAACCCAAGGTGTGAAAAAATTAGTCACAAAAAAATCTGTCTTACCATTGAAGATAGAACAAAAAAATGTTCTACAATATTATAGAAGGTGTTACTATCTATAAAAAAGTCTGAGATACCATCTGTCCAATTATTATAGTTATGCCACTATAACTACTTTTTTACATTTTAAAAGTTTATAAAATTGGCGACAATAATCAAACCATATTATTCATATCTCTGTATTAATCATTATCCTATTAAATTAACTGATAAATTGTTAATTTAAATATACACACATATGGACTAAGTGAAATAAAATTTTAATACCATACAATATTGTCTTTACAGAGAGTTTATACTGTATTTTAAACGCTTTCAGAAATAATTGAAAAAAACTAAACACTTTGGGCTTTATTAAAAGATCTAGATTTAAATATAAAGAATTTCATACATTTTAAGCCGAGGACTAAGATTCCTGTCAGGAAACTAGCAACCGCAGCTTGTTGCAGACTGACATAAAACCGAGCCGCGGGATTTTTGACATTTACTGTCAGTTTCAGTCAGTCGATGACTCACTGCATTCTTAACGCGAACAAACTGTAGTTAGTCATGGTTTAGATCGCTTACTATAATAAGGCCCATATTGTCTTAGTATTATCTAATCTTTTTATTTAAATTATTATTCAAAATAATGAAAACATGAAATAGATTGTAATTTTGTATAGAAAAATATGAAATATTATTATACAGTCTGTTTGAAGAGAGTGAAATTTACCTCTTAACAAAATCCTTATTATTTTTTAATTTATTTTTTTGTAATAAAATATAATGTGAGTAATGGTGTTTTATTTTATTGCAGTGAAAACTTCTTTAGCATTAAATAGTCTCAGATGGTATCGCTTAACGGGTAAAAGGTAATTTATCTTTTAATGATTTCCAAACAAAAAATAAAGTAAGTTAGTAGTTAACGTCCCACTGCTGGGCACAGGCCTGGGTTTTTAGCTACGCTTTAAACCCACCACGCTGCTCCACTGCGGATTGGGAAGCATAGTACACAAGTGCACTCTCTATTTCTTCACTCTCATAGCCCGATGTGACAGGAATCCGACACGACCGAAGAGAGATCAGGCGCAGGACCGACGGCTTAACGTGCTCTCCGAGGCACGGGGTTGGATCACACCGCCAACTTCCCAACTTCGGGCAAATATTGAGAAAATCTTTAATAGAAAAATCAATATTGATTTTTTTGTTGGCCCGAACCGGGACTCGAACCCAGGACCTCGTTTCTGTAGTCGAACATGCTAACCACTAGACCAATCAAGCAGTCAACAGTGAAGTAATAGACCGCAATTTTTTTCTTGGCAGCACTTTTTCTAATAATGTGGTAACTAACCTCGACAGTTCCGGTAAAGCAATCGCAAATAGTATTTAAGATCTCATAATGAGTCAGTGAGTGAGTTTAGAGATCTAAAATGATCGAATACACTGAACTACAAAGGAAAAATCCATTACGAACATTTTTCTACAGAAAAACAATTATTATTATTTTGGAGTTATGGCTTTTTCCTGTGCCAGACTGGCACAATTTACTTCGCCAGTATCACGTAGAAGTAAAAGACGCACGTATAAGAATTTTTGATAAACAAATCTTCTGTTTATACATATTTTCAACAGACATATATACTCAGAAAAACAATTGGAATATCTTCGATACTTAAAGTATTTTTATTTCACTACGAATGAAAAAAAGCAATACATTAGCATAAAACAATCAAAATGTACTTGAAATTAAAAAAAAATGCACCGCAATCCAAATTATAAAAAATAAGGTTTTTAAAACGATACTTTTCGACAAAAAATATCCTGTTTCAGCTAAAGGCCACTTATAAATATTAAATTTTAAAATTCAATGAATTTAATATCTATTACTTTTCGACACATTAATTTCAATTATTCTTACGTTTTTTTATAACGTTGTTAGCACTTAAAATATTTCTAATCTGGCAACATAGGTTTTATAAATGTCATTCTATTACTAGTTGATCTGTGGTCATTCAACATTTAATATAAACAATTTAATCTCCTAGTTTCGTAAACTACAAGTTATAATGTTATTTTATATTAAAAACAAGTAGAATATTAAAAAATGAATGCTAAAAAAGGAAAGGGTCCTATTGTTGATCCAGGCCTTTGTCGATGTTGCGGTGCCATTAAAAAATGTCGTGTTTTGAATGTGGAATACGAGAGTTTGGGTCAGAAGGAGATTTATTCGGACATGATGATGGACTGCTATGGTTTGTTGGTGAGTTTTATATATATCATTATGTTAGCTTTCAAACCCTTTATGTATGTTTTATTAAGTAAATAGCGCAACATTGGATATTAGTTCTTACAAATACACAGATATCGCGATTAGCAAATGGGAAAGAAGGTGAAAAATAATTAACTTTTTGACGTGAATACGTCTTTAATATAGCATCCATAGGGAGGCAATTAAAAAAACGAATGATAATATCGTGAGATACAGTTTGGTGTTATAGCTACTGTTACTTTAAGGTCTAGATCTCAAATAAATTAGTAGCTAAAGACATACTAAAGAAGTGTACTTTAAATTGTAAATGGTAAGTAGCAGCCCACTGATGGGCACACTCTTCCTCAATCATAGCCGAGAGGGTTGTTAGAGCATAGACCAACTATGCTGCTCCACTTCCATTCTAAATTCAATTACACGACTGGATAGTTAAAGTATCAAAGATTTCTTAAACTAAGTAAAGACTGTAAAACATCTACCGCGGCAGTGGGGATGAACCCGTAACAAGACTTATTCACATACAACAAACAGCTGCATCCATAACACCACAGTTCACAAAGTTAACAAAACTATAATATCTGTGTGATTTCATTATATTTAAATTTCTATTTATTATATACTAGCTGACACACACAACTTTGTCTGCAAAATAAAAACTTTTATAAAGTTTGAATTTCATATTTATTTTTATCGAATCAACAGCTTAAATCATAAGTTTCAAGCTTTGAGCTCTAATAGAAATGACATCCATTCTTTACAACCATTTTTTCATATTAAAAGTAGTCTATGTTCTTTCTCGGTTCAGTTTTGTCATGAAAGGATGACAGACAGCTACTTTCGCATTTATAATAACAGTAAGGATTGTATAGTTTAATTTTATTATTAATGTAAACATAAGGTTGTTTATGTTGTTTTTAAGAGATGGCTATAATGATAACACCTCCTTTTGTAGATAGATAGAATACTTTTAATTGTACACCACAAACATGATATGAGTGCTTTATAAACGAATATGAAAAGATTAGTATAATTAGGCGAACTTATTACTTATTAGAGATTTCTGCCGGACAACCTTAGGGTTAGAGAGAATAGAGATTAGAGAGGTTGTGGTAAAAAGGGTAAATGGTGGTATATATATATATATAATATATGTACTTAAATAAACATTATAAATAGATACATAATTATTAATAAATATATACTTGATAAACTTAGAACAAATTAATGTCGTCATTGAGAACATAAAGAAAGGTAATAACTCTTTACCTGGTTCTTGAGCAATGATTTTGTTTCTCTTATTGTCAGAGGTAACTCATTTCATCATATTGTGGCCTGAACTGTAAAAGAGTTGGCAATAAATCTGGTTTTATGTTGAGTTTTTTACTTCAGTATCCACAATGTCGGATATGAGAGTTAAACTCAACCCTGTTCCAAGCAGAGGTTCTGTCTTGCAGGAGACTCCCCAGGACTAGCGTTACCAGTAGGGCGAACAATTTTAAAGGCTAGACCTCAAATAGATAAGTGGCTAAAGACATAAGGTAAGTAGCAGCCCATTAACATCCCACTGCAGACTGCAGGGCACATACTTCCGGAATTATAGGAGAGGGGGTTGTTAGAGCATATACCTACCAAGCTGCTCCACTGCTTAGCAGACATTGTCCACCAGTGCACTCTATTCCTTCACTCTCATAGTCCGAGGTGACGGCAATCCGACAGGACCAGTGAGCGCAGGGCCGACGGCGGAGAAAATTTTAATAGAAAACGATTATTTATTTGGCCCGAATGGGAGCTCGAATCAAGGACCACTAGACCAATGAGGCAGGCTAAAAAGTTGTACTTCAATCTAAAATTGTGTACTTCATACTAAAAAATTGTACTTCAATCTAAAAATTGTACTTCAAACTAAAAAATTGTACTTCAATCTAAAAATGTGTACTTCAAACTAAAAAATTGTTCTTCAATCTACTTTTTAATGCAGCTCTATTTTTATGTTATTTTGTAATTACATACATACATACATAGCGTCACGCCTCATGCCCATAGGAGTAGGCTGAGACAACATCCTTCCACTTGCCACGAACCTTGCATATCTCCTTCGCTTCTTTCATTCTCATCAAACCGTTCATACAAGTTCGTCGGTTTGGAGTACTCTTGACCTGGCCGTTATTTAAAATGTCCTGGATTTGGTCCAGGAATGTTCGCCTTGGTCTTCCCCTTCCAACTTTCGCATTCACTCTTGACTATTTTGTAATTTATAATAAATAATATTTCCAGTTATCACACTTAGATGATAAGCCATCTGAACGACTAGTATGTGCTACGTGTGTGCAAAGGTTAAGGGAGGCATTGGCGTTCAAACTTCAGGTGCTGAAATGTGAAGAAGCCTTTTTGAAGGTTAAAATATACGACAATGAAGTTAAAGGTAATTTTTTGAAATAGATGGCACTTGGGGCCTTATTTTAAGAAGTGGTCTAAACCAAAACCAAGTACTTTAAAATTGAAATTTATACCTTCATTTGCATATTGATTTTGTTATGAAAGTCCAATCAATCAATTACTTCAGGGGTTGGCAATCTTTGTTTATAAAAGGGCAGCAAATTTTGGTGTGGTACACATAGAGATTTATACATATATGTCGGAGAATAAGAGAGAAGGAGCATATGGCATAGGGGCGTAGGGTTCTCCGCCGACATCGTCATTAAGGGCATCCATAATTCAATTTCCATACTGTGGGCGTTAGTGGGTAATGTTGGCCCAATCAAACATTTTATTAATTAACTAAGATTATAGTAGTTAGGAACGCGACAGTTTCAATAGTCGACCGCTCTGGCGGACCGTCACCCGAGAAAGGGAGGGACGCGCGCCGGATTGTCACTATTGACTCTGTCCCACACCGACAGACTGATGGCGCCAGCGTTCCACAGACTATTGCACTCCGACATATATACATATAAAATGTGAGTACTCAATATTCACAGATGATGATGACAGATTTGAAACTAAAGACCAACAAATGGATAAAGTAAAAGTGGAAGTGAAAATGGAGCCACCAGAATTGGACAACACAGATGATATGGAAACCTCATCACCACCAAGAGATGCACTGGCTGATGATGAAGATTGTGAGTAATTGTTTTAACTCTATGTTTCAGTTTGAAAAGTCTAATTTTTTACTTCTTCAAATGGATGATTCCTGATTGAGCTAATTTTTTATAATTTGCTGGTACAAAAATTCTTTGTTCCGTATTAATTATTAAAAATTATGAAAAAAAATAGGTACAGCTTTAAAGAAACATTAAAAATCTTAAGTTATGTAAGCACTGAAAATTTATATTTATTTTCTTTTTTTTTAAAGTCACGCTACACAGCGCGGACACTCGCCCACACAGACACGCAAATACACATACAAATACAAGCACGCACGCACAACCACAGAGGCAGGCACATACACAAGTTTAGGTAGAGACACAAACACACAGGCAGAGACACACACACCGACAGCCACAAAGTCACCTGCAGAAACACTGTCAGAGACATACACACACGCAAGCAGACTGACACAAACACACCGACAGACACAATCTCACCGTCAGAAACACCCACACGCTGTCAAAGACAGACACCGGCAGAGAGACACACTCATATAGGCAGAGACACACACACCGACAGCTACAAACTCATGGTCAGAAAAACTGTCAGAGACATACTCCGGTAGAGGCACACACACGCAAGCAGACTCACACAAACACACCGTCAGGAATACTCACACACGCTGTCAAAGACAGACACCGGCAGAGACATACTCCGGTAGAGGCACACACACGCAAGCATACTCACACAAACACACCGTCAGGAATACTCACACACGCTGTCAAAGACAGACACCGGCAGAGACACACACACCGACAGCCATAAACTCATCGTCAGAAACACTGTCAGACACATACATCGGCAGAGACACACACACACGCAAGCAGACCCACACAAACACATCGACAGACACAATCTCACCGTCAGAAACACTCACACACGCTGTCAAAGACACACACGCACCGGCAGAGAGACACACCGACAGCCACAAAGTTACCGGCAGAAACACTCACACACACTGTCAGAGACAGACATCTGCAGACACATAATAGTTTATAATAAGCAAATAAATAACCTTTTATTTCACTTTACACAATTAAGTTGACACATTGTTTATGTAGCAGCAGTCAAACCCAAAACAAACAAAAAAAAAAAGATTTCCACGTTTCCTTTCACCTAATTTATATCACCTTTATATGATGATTTGTTATGTCACTCCATCTTCAGATGATATGAAACCCTCAGTAGTAATCCAAGATACGTCCAACTGTGATATACCATTAGAATTAAGTGCTGAGAAAACGGAGAACATATCCTCAAAAAACAATGGTGATGTCTTACAAAGGAAAATTGTTGAAAGACCAAGTGAGTAGAACTATTTATAAATAAGTCTATTTACAAATTGAATTACACGAATTTATAAGGCCTAATATATTCAGGGCGAATGGGACATGAAAACATATTCACAAAGCAATTTATTTAATTTGAATTAATAGAACTTATATTCAATGTGACATGAATATGATTTATTTACAAGCATAAATATTCAAGAGTGAATTGGACATGAATAGAATTTATTCACAAAGCAATTTATTTAATTTGAATTAATAGAATTTATATTCAATGAGACATTAATATGATTTATTTACAAGCATAAATATTCAAGAGTGAATTGGACATGAATAGAATTTATTCACAAAGTAATTTATTTAATTTGAATTAATAGAATTTATATTCAATGGGACATGAATATGATTTATTTACAAGCCTAAATATTCAAGGGTGAATTGGACATGAATAGAATTTATTCGCAAAGTAATTTATTTAATTTGAATTAATAGAATTTATATTCATTGAGACAGTTTGTATACTAACTTATATATAGGATTTTAGAATGATGATACAGTGTGTTAGACTATTAGAAACATGTATACAGGGTTCTCACTAACTAATGTATACAGGGTGTCAGAAATATGAATACAACTAGTTCATAACGAATTCTATACAGGGTGTAACAATCACAGATACAGTTTGTATACTAACTTGTATATAGGATTTTAGAATCATGATACAGTATGTTAGGCTGTTAGAAACATGGATACAGTGTGTTCACTAATGTATGCAGGGTGTCAGAAATATGAATACAACTAGTTCATAACGAATTCTATACAGGGTGTAACAATCACAGATACAGTTTGTATACTAACTTGTATATAGGATTTTAGAATCATGATACAGTATGTTAGGCTGTTAGAAACATGGATACAGTGTGTTCACTAATGTATGCAGGGTGTCAGAAATATGAATACAACTAGTTCATAACGAATTCTATACAGGGTGTAACAATCACAGATACAGTTTGTATACTAACTTGTATATAGGATTTTAGAATCATGATACAGTATGTTAGGCTGTTAGAAACATGGATACAGTGTGTTCACTAATGTATGCAGGGTGTCAGAAATATGAATACAGCTAGTTCATAACGAATTCTATACAGGGTGTAACAATCATAGATACAGTTTGTTGACTAACTTATATATACAGGGTGAAAACAAAAACACGAATGCACTTTATTCGTATACCAATCTATTTAAATAATAAGAATAATTTTGTAATACTTTACAACCATATTTTTCTTCGACTTTCCAGAAATACCAATGTCAAAGCTCCAACAACGTATGCGTGAAAGGGACCCCTCTTACATAACAGAGACAAACATACTGACAATAGTCGAATTTTCTTATGTCTGTCCGTTCAAATGTAGACACAACCATTTATTATGTTTCTATTGTGGCCAAAACTTCTCTGATCCCCAATTACTAAGAGATCACACTCTAAAGTCCCACCATCCGAAGAAATTCAAAATAACCGAACATAAGAACATGCTTAAAGTAGATTTAACTAGGATCGACTGTCGGCTTTGTCCGCAAAATATCGTGACGTTGGACGAATTCAAAACCCACGTGACAGACGTACATAAAAAGAAATACTATTTCAATAATCGTGATCTAATTCTCCCGTTCCGTTTGTCGAAAGATGAATATAAATGTGCTTTGTGCGAATCGGTTTTTCCATATTTTCACGCTTTGAACAAACATATGAACGAGCATTATAGTAATTTTGTTTGTGAGACTTGCGGTCTCGGGTTCGTTGACCGGGGCAGGTTTCTCATGCACCAACAAAGGCACGAAGAAGGGGACTTCCCCTGCGAAGAATGCGGGAAGGTTTTCAAGGCTCAATACAATAGGGAGTTACATGTCGACAGGGTGCACAAGAAAAGAGGTGAGTTGTTATTAAATCATTGGCGAAACCAACTTTTGTATTTGACAAAACGTCAAAACGATTTTTTGTATTTGACAAAACAACAAAATAGTTTTGTATTTGATAACATATCGAAATGACTTTTGTGATTGAAGTAAAAGAAGAAAATCAGAAATAAATAACCTATTTGTACCATTGTTTTTGGTTATAAAAAAAGAACAGTTTTTGTATTTGTAATTTTTTATTTCACTGTATACAAACTTTAATATTTGGCAAAACACCTAAACAATTTTTGTATTTGACAAAACACAGATAGATAGATAGGTAGAAATGCTTTATTGCGCATGAAATTAACTATACAGAAATTTAGGCCAAAATTTATAAAATACAACTATACATATATATATATATATATATATATATATATATATATACATAATGTGAAATATATATAAACGTATTACTGCGTTGACAAGTAATCCTCCTTTAGGAGGTATACAAAAATATTTTTTTGTTTTTAACATATTACCAAAACAATTTCTGTATTTGACAAAACATCAAAACGATTTTCGTGATTGAAATAAAAGAAGAAAAATGAGAAATAAACAACAAATTTCTTATTCTGTTTTAGAAACCAATTGCCAGGAATCAAAACTACAAATAGTTTTAGATTGACCTCCGACTTTACACACAAAGCACATTATAACAGAAATGAATAACAAACCTCTTCCATTGTATTTAAAAATAGAAATCATTTGCCAGGTTGAGCGTACACATTTTTAAAAATAAATAACAAACAATTTTAAATTGGCCTCTAGCTAATAAAGAATATGTCAAAGACCTTCTTATACACAGAAACTATTTGGTAAAACAACAAAAACGATGCTTGTATTTGGCAAAACATCAAAATCTCAAACAGTTTTAGATTAACCTCAGACCTTACTCACAAATCACATTATGACAGAAATGTATAACAAACTTGCTCCATTATTTTAGGTTAAAAAAGTTCAAAAATCATTTGCCAGGTTGAGCCTGCACATTTTTAACAACAAACAGTTTTAGATTGGCTTCTACCTAACGCTAAGGGATATGTCAATAACTATCTTACACACAAAAACTATTTGGCAAAACATCAAAACGATGTTTGTATTTGACAAAACATCAAAATAATTTTTGTATTTGAAATAAAGGATGTAAGCAGAAATAATAATTAGAAAACTTGTTGTATGTACATAAAAACATTGACTCTTTTAATTAAAAGAGTGAATGTACATCATATAACTGACGAAACCAAAACAAACTTGTTATAAATTCTAGTAGGCTGCATAAGATTAACAACTCATTTAAGGGTAACTGTATACGNATTGGCCCGACCCGGGACTCGAACCCAGGACCTCATGTCTGTAGTCGAACATGCTAACCACTAGACCAATTTGACAGTTTGTATTTGACAAAACATCGAAATAATTTTTGTATTTAAAATAAAGGATGCAAGCAGAAATAAATAACAAACATGTTCTACTGTTTACGCTTAATAGACGTTCAGAAATCATTTGCCGGGTACATACATGTACATAGCATACACATATTTTATATACATGCATGTACATAGCATACACATATTTTATATACCACAAACAGTTTCAAGATTTGCGTGTTGTCATTTTGAGAAATATGTCCAATGCATATGCTTAAAGTTTAATTAAACAGCTCAAGGTCATACAAGGTCAACTCATAAAAAAACTACGTTTAAAAGCGTTTTCAACATCCCAAACCCATAGGGGATTCATTACCAAAGCCTCATATTCCCACGGCATAAGAACTACGTGAGTGACACTATAGGGACGTGCAGTACATATAAACTAATTACTATGTTGTTCCAGGTAGGGTGTATTGTCCTAAATGTGACGTGAGACTGATGACCTACCCTCAAAAGTTGAAACACCTTGTGGAAGTCCACGGGGAAGAACCTTTGTCATTCCCTTGCAATGTTTGCGAGAAGGTTTGCGAGACAAGAAGGAAGTTAACAATACACAGACGGAAGGAACACTTAAAGGATTATAGGTGAGTGATTAGACCCCCAGAGATAGTCGAAATTCGACCGTATTTTACTGTAGACGAAATTAAACAGTAATGTGTAATTGAAGGATTACAAAAAATGTACTTTGTACAAATAATAAAATAGGTAACCCTAAACCAAAACAATTTTTGTGTTTTTCTGCATTCAAACATTTTTTTTTTGTATTTGACAAAACACCAGAACAATTTTTGTATTTGACTAAACACAGACAATTTTTTGTTTAAATACAAAAATTAGTTTTTTTGTGTTTAAGTCAAATACAAAAAGTATAAAAATTATTTTTATCAAATACAAATTTTATTGCTTTCTTCTAATTTGTGTTTTTTATTATTTGTATTTCTCATATCTGCACTCGTACAATGCAGGATAAAGATCTTTTTATTCGCCTTTCTTTTCTTTCCAATATAAATATAGTTTTATATATTAAATAAAAAAAACGCGTGTGTGCACTTATGTACTTTCGATAGAAGTTATACTTCTTTGGTGTAACAAGATAAAAATCTTTTCAAAAACTAAAATGTTGACTATAGCTAACTTCATGGTGTCGTTTTTTTGTGACGGTGTTCGCGCGCATCGTAAAAATTTACTCGCATCATTTTTCCCTAACGCCACAAAAGAAGTATAACTTCAAAAATTGTCTGTGTTTTGTCAAATACAAAAACTGTTCTGGTGTTTTGTCAAATACGATAATTGTTTTGGTGTTTTGTTAAATACGAAAATTGTTTTGTCAAATACGAAAATTGTTTTGGTGTTTTGTCAAATACGAAAATTGTTTTGGTGTTTTGTCAAATACGAAAATTGTTATGTGAAATACGAAAATTGTTTTGGTGTTTTGTCAAATACAAAAATTGTTTTGGTGTTTTGTCAAATACAAAAATTGTTTTGGTGTTTTGCCAAATTCGAAATTTTTTGTAGGTGTTTTGTCAAATACAAATAAAAACAATTCATCCCTCCATCTCTTAACCAGGTACGAATGCCAGTGTTGCGGCCAGAAGTTCTTCACGCGTTTCGCTTTGACCAATCACATGCCGACTCACACTGGGGAGAGGAACTTCAAGTGTAAAGTATGCGAGAAAGCCTATCCACGGCTCAAGACCTTAAAGGACCACATAAGGATACACACAAACGACAGGCGGTACAGGTGCCACATATGCGGGCAGGCTTTCGTGCAGAACTGCAGTCTGAAGGGGCACATGAAGACTCAGCATCCGGAGTATAGCTAATTGCATTGGTGCCTGGAATTTCCCCTTCCCCTAACACGACAACCGAGTAACAAAGAAAAAGGCAAAAGATACGGGGAAATTCCCATGGAAAATTCCGTTTATCTGTCGCCTGAAGGGGTATGTGAAGACTCAGCATCTGGAGTATAGCTAATTGCATTGGTGCTTGGAATTTCCTGTTCCCCTAACACGACAACTGAGTAACAAAGAAAAACGCATAAGATACGGGGAAATTCCCATGGAAAATTCTGTTTATCTGTGCCTGTAGAGGCATGTGAAGACTCAGCATCTGGAGTATAGCTAATTGCATTGGTGCTTGGAATTTCCTGTTCCCCTAACACGACAACTGAGTAACAAAGAAAAACGCATAAGATACGGGGAAATTCCCATGGAAAATTCTGTTTATCTGTGCCTGTAGAGGCATGTGAAGACTCAGCATCTGGAGTATAGCTAATTGCATTGGTGCTTGGAATTTCCTGTTCCCCTAACACGACAACTGAGTAACAAAGAAAAACTCATAAGATACGGGGAAATTCCCATGGAAAATTCCGTTTATCTGTCGCCTGAAGGGGTATGTGAAGACTCAGCATCTAGAGTATAGGTAATTGCATTGGTGCATGGAATTTCCCGTTCTCATAACACTACAACTGAGTAACAAAGAAAAAGGCAAAAGATACGAAGAAGTTCCCATGGAAAATTCCGTTTTACTGTCGCCTGAAGGGGCATGTGAAGACTCAGCATCTGGAGTGTAGCTAATTGCATTGGTGCTTGGAATTTCCCGTTCCCCTAACACGATAACCGAGTAACAAAGAGAAAGGCAAAAGATAACGAGGCAGTTGCAATAGAAAATTCAGTTTAGCTAAACGGTCGTCTGAAGGGGCATATGAAAACAGCATCCGGTGTCTAATTGCATTGGTGCTTGGAATTTCCCCTTCCTATACCACTACAACCAAGTAACAAAGAGAAAGGCAAAAGATACGAGAAAGTTCCCATGGATAATTCAGTTTAACTAAACTGTTGTGTGAAGGGGTATATGAAGACAGCATCCGGAGTGCAGCGAATTACTCAGATGCTTGGAATTTCATGTTCCCATAACACGAAAAGCCATCTCTTTTCCTAGTAACGGTGAAGTGAAAACGTGGTTAAATTTAGCCGGTGTTGTTCATTGATGGTTTACGTTGATGATCGCGCTTAGTCTGATGTCACTCACGAGTTTTGAATTTCCTGTTCCCGTCGGAAAAGTTACGGTAAATGCTTCAAATATGTTGGCAGGCTTACGTACAAAATTGCAGTCAAAAAGGACATATGAAGACTCAGTATCCGGAGTATAGCTAATTGCATTGGTGCTTGGAATTCCCGTTCCCATGGCACGAAAAGCCATAGACATAGCCGGTGACGTTCATTGATGGTTTACGTTGATGATCGCGCTTAGTCTGATGTCACTCACGAGTTTGGAATTTCCCGTTCCCCTAATCACTTGTAAACAATATATTAAAAAGCCTATAATACGTTATCCCTCCCTTTTATAAAATAAGAGAGTGAACAAGATGAAGACGCAGCATTCCGAGTGTAGCTAATTTTAGGTGCTTTGAATTTCCCGTTCCCATAACAACGACAAATTATGTCCTTTCCCAATAACAATAAAGCCAGATGGGAGGAAGTTTGTGTATGAATTCTGTGTACTGGTTTATTCCTGGCCGTAGGTCAATTACAATAGCGCGCGTAGAATTTCCCGTTCCCATGATAAAAGGAGTCGTGTTTATCTTTATGTTGTCTAAAAGGGTATATGAAGACACAACATCCCTAGTATAGCTAATTGTTTAGGCGTTTGGAATTTCCCGTGGCCGTTGGAAGAGTTATTACTCATACCATGTTAAGTCTTAAGGGACGTACTCAATATTCCCAGAATAGTTAATTTTGACGCTTAGAATTTCCCGTTCCCATCACACGACAAACGAAGTTCCTTCTCTAGTCCGTCTAGAAAATTCTGGTTAAATGAACTCCTATGTCGCTCCCTACTGGTTCATTCGTCACCCGGTACGCTTGGAATTTCCCGTCCCGTTGAAAAAAAAAAATTTTGTTTCTTATCATATGCTTTATATGTCAGTGATAGTTGTCAATGCGATCCAGTTGTTTTATTTTGGAGACAATACCGGTTTAATTATAATATAGTCAAGTTTTAATTATGCGCTTGGAATTTCCCGTTACTGTGGTAATTTCCACGTGAGGCTTCAGAGATTATTAGTAAAAACTATTTTAAAATGTTAACACACCCTATTAACCAGTAAAGGTCCCATCAGAATTAAAAAAGTTTAGATGGTTCGTAGATTAATCGGAGCAGACAAACTCACAAAGAAAAGCTATAAATATCGATCACTAAGTTGTTATTATAAATAATATTATTTATATATAGATTATATTGTTAAGAATAAATGTGTGAAGATTTTATTGCTAGTGTTTTATTTAAATATTTGAAGTTTCTTTACTTGGGGAGTCAGCTGCTGAATGCGTGACGAAAACTGTGATCAGGCGAGGCGAACGATATTAAACATACTATACAAATAATTTGTTTAAATGTCAAATTAAGAATTGTAAATATAAAGTGCCTCGTGTTTTATTGTCAATATTAGATTTTTTTTTAATAAAAATTTCGAAAAGAGAGTATGAAATATATTTATTTTCTATTTTATGAAAAAAAAATTTGACGGTTCTAACGGTTTTTGTATCTGACTGTAAACAATTGTTTTTTTTGTATTAGACAAATACACAAACTGGTCTTGGTGTTGTACCAACAACAACAACCAACTTGGTCGAATACAAAAAATGTCTTGATGTTTTGGTTAATACAAAAAATTAAAAGTGCGCGCTTACAAAGTACATGTCAGACGTGAAACTTTTTTGGCAAACATAATTTTTAAATCTCTTTTATATTTATGCAAAAGTATAACTTTACATTTCCGAGACTTCCGAGGGGAAAAGGAATGTTAAGAATTTTCATTTAAATTCAATTATCATTGAAATATTAAGTGTCCAAAATTTAAAAGAATTAGTATTAAAAACGCTGCACATCTTCGAGACGCTAACCACGCGTTTCATCCGTAAAAAAATTTACCCTCTTGCGCCTAAAGAATATCGTAATCTATTCACATCACTAGTATATGACAGTCGCTTTTTTGTGTTGGCAATAATGTTTACAAAATGTCAAACTGAAGTTACAGCTGAACGGTAAAAACCTTTGCGTTTCCTTTAAAAGCAATAAATAAAAAAAATGTAACACGTCTAGGTGTTTAATATTAAATAAATAGTTTTGAATTAAAATTAAAAAGAAATGGCTAATGTGAACACAAAGAAGACTAAAGGACCTATAATTGATCCAGCCTTATGTAGAGGTTGTCATTCTATTAAGAAATGCCGTCTTCTCACTGTGGAATACGAATTCATGGGAGCGAAAGAAATTTATTCTGATATGTTTATGGATGTTTTCGGTCTACTTGTAAGTAAAATGATGCATTTCAATAGATTTATTTTTCACATACGACTACAATTTAACGATATCCTTCTCATCTTCATAATAATACATAAATTTATTCAATTTGTGAGATTTTATGCAGAGATTAAATATTACCTATTTCGTAAGTATAATGTGATTGTTCCTGCAAAAATGACATTAATTCCTCGATCCTTCTCAATTTAATGCCCAAAATCCAGAACTCTTTATTTTATGAGCGAAATTATGTGTAAAACTACTCAACTAATTTGGTTAGATAGGTAATACTGTTCTGATTCTTCACAATTATATGCCATCAATTAATACAGACATGAGGTTGTCGGTTCCAGTCCTGGATGGGGCCAATTCAAAACTCAATATGGAGGTTTTCTCAATATTTGCTCATAGTTGGGAAGTCGGCTGTGTGATCCACCCTCATGCCTCAAGGAATATGTTAAGCCACCCTTCACCTGATCTCTCTCTGGCTGTGTCGGATTGCTGTCACATCGGACTATGAGAATGAAGGAATAGAGAGTGCACTTGTGTACTATGCCTACCAACCTGCAGTGGAGTAGTGTGGTGGGTCTATACTCTAAAACTCTTGTATGAGTGAGGAGGCCTGTCCCCAGCACACACTTTTTAATTACTACACAGCATAATACCTTTAGTAAGTAAGTACTAGCCCATTAACATGCCACTGCTGGGCACAAGCCTCCTCACTCATATGAAAGAGAGTTTTAGAGTTAGCCACCACGCTGCTCCACTGCAAGTTGGTAGACATAGTACACAAGTGCATTCTCTATTCCTCCATTCTCATAGTCCAATGTGATGGCAATGCAACATGACCACAGAGATATCAGGCGCAGGACCGACAGCTTAACATGCTCTCTGAGGCATAGGGATGGAGCACACTGCCAGCTTCCCAATTGCCAGGCAAATATTGAGAAAATCTTAATAGAAAACTCATTATGATTTTTGATTTGGCCCGACCCAGGACTTAAACTCAGGGACTTCATGTCTGTAGTTGAAAATGCTAACCACTAGACCAATGAGGCAGTTGCCACTAGACACTAGGCACTAGACCAATGAGGCACAAATCTCTTTGATCGGCAGTAAATCTTTACTGGTAGGATGGTGACTACCAAAGGTTGAAGCCTTCCAATCTAGACTCAGGCTGATTAGAAGATGCAAGGATCTTAGAATTTATGTTGGTGGAAATTATACCTGTGATCTCCAAGCAAAGCCAAGTAATGCTGTGACACCATCTATTTATATTTTTAACTGACTTAAAAAAAGCAGGAGGTTATCAATTCATCTGTATTTGTTTGTTATCTGATGTCTCCCACCTGGGTGGACCGATCTTGATGATTTTTTTTTAAATGAAAGGTGGTGCTCGTCATTGGGTCCCATTTTTTTGAAAATCTAGTTCTGATGATGGAATCCATGAGAAAAATTTTTTGTTAAAATTTTTATTTATGTATTCTTATGTAGTATAAGTATCGATTTTTTAATTAGCCTGAGTTGGGACTCGAACCCAGGACCTCATGTGTGTGGCCAGAAATGCCAACAACTAGACTAATAAGGTAGTTGAGTTTTCTATTGTGACTTTCTCAATATTTGACTGAAGTATCTCTCCGCAATTGTCAGATTGCCATCACATCAAAAAATGAAGGAATAAGGAGTGCACTTGTATACAGGCAAGTGCCCAGCAGTGGGATGTTAATGGGCTGCTTAAGTAGCAGCCTTTCTAATATAGGTATACTACTCATTCATGACATGAGGGGCATGAATACCAGCTCCTGACCAATGTGTCGAGCTTTGTTCTTTAAACCTGAAGTATATATGATTTTTCTCATCTTTTCAGTTGTCCCATTTAGAAGGTGATAGCATGGATTGTTGCATATGCGCTACATGCGTGACACGATTGAGAGAGGCCTGTGAGTTCAGGAAGCAAGTACTACAATCCGAACAGATGTTTCTAGAAGCTAATTTAAGAGGGAAAGATGGTTTGTATTTATTTTACTTCTGTTATTTCACAGCCATATATACTTTGCACAGATAAATTTCATTTAAAACAATTATCAAATGCTAACACATTCTTAATTAATATCTGTGAAATTGTGAAGTATGTGTGCATGCAGTGTGTTGTGTGTGAGAGAGAGTGAGAGTGTGTATGTATATATGCATGAATGCTGTGTGTGAGAGTGTGTGTGTCTGCGGTGAGTTGAATGTTTGCGTGTCTGCTGTATATGACAGAGTGCGTGGGTGCGATATGTGAGTGTATGTGTGCGCGGTGTGTTGTACGTGTGAGACTGTTTGTGGGTGCGGTATGTGAGTGTGCGTGCGCGGTATGTTGTATGTGTGAGTGTGCGTGCGTGCGGTATATGAGTGTGTGTCTGCGGTGAGTTGAACGTTTGCGTGTCTGCGGTATATGACAGAGTGCGTGGGTGCGATAGGTGAGTGTGTGTGCGCGGTGTGTTGTATGTGTAAGTGTGCGTGCGAGCGGTATATGAGTGTGTGTCTGCGGTGAATTGAACGTTTGCGTGTCTACGGTATATGACAGTGAGCGTGGGTGCGATATGTGAGTGAGTATGTGCCGTGTGTTGTATGTGTAAGTGTGCGTGTGTGCGGTATATAAGTGTGTGTGTCTGCGGTAAGTTGAATGTTTGCGTGTCTGCGGTATATGGCAAAGTGCGTGGGTGCTATATGTGAATGTGTGAGTGCGGTATGTTGTACGTGTGAGAGTGTGCGTGCGGTATATGAGTGCGTGTCTGCGGTGAGTTGAATGTTTGGGTATCTACGGTATATGACAGTGAGCGTGGGTGCGATATGTGAGTGTGTGTGCGCGCTGTGTTGTATATGTGAGAGTGTACGAGCGTGCGGTATATGAGTGTGTCTGCGGTGAGTTGAATGTTTGCGTTATGTGTTGTTTCAGAGAGTGTGGGTGTATGTGGGAGTAAATGTGTGAGCGAGAGATTGTGTTAGTATATAGTTTTAAACTAAAACGTCTCATTTTGATTTCAGGTAATGAGAAAACTGTGAAGATAGAAGTAAAAACTGAACCAAATTGTGATTCTGATTCAAATGATGTTGTCGATGATGTAGCTGACCATAATGATGGTGAGTGTTTACCGCGTAGTTCCCAGTCCCGCGAGAACATGGGGAAATTTGAATCATTCGCGAAAAAGAATGAAATCGAATGCGAAATAGCACATAATTTTTTTATATGTAAAAGATAAAAATGGTCACCGTGGGTTACCCTTTAGAGAGAAAAATATACTATCCTCAACTTTTTTATTAATCTTATCATGGTGTACAATTTGTAATACATTAATTTGATCTATCTCGTAAGGTTTAGTCAGCGTTTGCGATTTAAGCGCACAAAAATTGTTTATTACAATTTTTTAGATTTCTCGTCTTTTCTGTACTTAATTATATATGTATTATACATATAAAGCTTCCTCTTGAATCGCTCGATCTGTTGCTGGAAACTGCATTAAAATCTATTGAATAATTTAGAAGATGTAAGGGAACAGACAGCAGAAGCGACTTCATTTTATCCTATGTAAAGAATTGCCTACTTGAATGAAGTGTTTCTGAATTTCATAGATATGGGAATGGACGAACCGACCAACATAACTGACGGTGTTAATGATAAACCCTTGAAAAGGACTCGGAATGGTTATAAAATTAAAAAAGTTGAATTAAACACTGGAAAAGTTCAAAGGCTTCACAGGAAATTGGATAAATTATTGAAACCAGGTAATAATTAAAGATACACACGAAAACATACATACATGCATGCCAAAACGCGTATTCATACGCGCACTTATAACCACGCATACATACATACACACCCATGCAGATACACAAAATACACACACGCATGTATATATACACATGCAGATACACAAAATACACACACGCATGCAAACATACTCATGCAGATACACAAAATACACACACGCATGTATATATACACATGCTGATACACAAAATACACACACGCATGCATACATACTCATGCAGATACACAAAATACACGCACGCATGCATACATACACACGCATGCATACATACACACGCAGATACACAAAATACACACACGCATGCATACATACACACGCAGATATACAAAATACACACACGAATGCATACACAAAATGTACACAGGCACACACATTTGTACGTATATACACACACACATATACAAACGCGCAAGTGTTTTGTCTGAGTCTGGATTGGGTGGCTTCGGCCGTGGCTAGATACCACCCTACCAGCAAACAAGTACTAAACAATTTTGCTCTGTACAAACCGTGAGAGGTAAACTGCCTCTTTAAAAGGTTATCGCGCTACCATCTTAGACTGTATTATCACCATAGGTCGAAGTAAGTAGATGGATTTAAGATCGTTGACATCAAACGTAGGGGATAATATGGATATGCCATCCAAAATACCGGAACTTCATATTAATTGTGACATTTGTTCTGGAATTTTGAAATTGTTTAAGATAAAAAAACTTATTAATAATAACAATTTACGCTGCAAGTGCTAGGTAATGGTGAAAGAAATCAGTAGTTTATTTTGTAAAAAAACACCTTGAAATAGTTACACCGTATTGTGTCCCTATCTGTTGAACCAGAAATGAGGCGTGTCAGTATGAGACAAAAATGATCTGAGATCTTATTTTAAATATGCTCCATTGAAGTCTACAGATGTTGAACGATAATTTTCCACACATTATTGTATGTTAGACGTCAAAAATAATATTTTGGAATTAGAAAAATTATGATTATTTATATTAATTGTAGTAATGTTGACAGTTAACAGCCTCATTGGTCTAGTGGTTAGCATGTACTACAGACATGAGGTCCTGGGTTCGAGTCCCGGGGCGGGCCAAGTCAAAAATCGATATTGAGTTTTCTATTAAGATTTTACAATATTTGCCCAAAGTTGGAAAGTTGGCGGTGTAATCCACGCCCGTGCCTCGGAGAGCACGTTTAGCCGTCGGTCCTGCACCTGATCTCTCTCTAGTCGTGTTGGATTCCCGTCACATCGGACTATGAGAGTGAAGGTATAGGGAGTACGCTTGTGTACTATGCCTGCCAATCCGCACTGGAGCAGCGTGGTGGGTCTATGCTTTATAAACCCTCTCTCATATGAATTAGGAGGCCCGTGTCCAGCAATGGTACGCTAATGGGCTGTTACTTACCTTTTTTACCTTAATGTTGACAGTCAAATTATAGATTTTGTTAGCCTATCTGTATGTTTTTTATATTATTTTATTTCATAGTTCAAATCCCGTAAAATTTTCCGGTATTGGATAAAATGGCATGCCCATATTATGATATCTTGACGCAAGTATATAAAATCAATCTACCTACTCCGACATATGATTATCACTTAACATCCTATCAGCAATAGAAAAGAAAAAGCTACAATTTATCATCAAATTGTTTCAATCCATACTAAAATCATAAATGCGAATGTAAATCTGTTTGTCGCGTTTTCCCGTTGAAACTACTGAACGGATTTAAATGAAATTCGGTACACAAAGTTAAGAGCCTCATAGCTTATTTGTAAATTAATTAGGCTGTTAAAAATGCTATCCAAAAATGGCTACTATTTACCTTACCAAAAAAGAAATGTCGACAAAACATATTTTTAAAACGTTTTATTAGCATTATTTACGCTCCTTCGTGTTAATACAGTTAAATGAAACGATAGTTTAATAAAAAATAAATTACTACAAAAAACACCAGTAATGAAACACAAAATCAGTTTGGTCTCAAACGCACGGGTCAATGAAATGATCACCGCGCGACGTGCCCGTGTGTTCGCGTTTTCAATAATTCAGGGTCGATTTTTATGCGTCCTATCCTCAAAAGTGTTATTAGTACTATCGTTTGTCTTTATATGTGTATATGTGGATTTAAATCCAAGCATTATATTGAAATATTCCACTGTATGTTTAGGATTATCTACATATATTTCAGATCCACAAGAGAAATCAAAAAAACAATCCGAACCCCTCGACCAACATCGCATGGCATTAACAAACACAATAACTATAGTTAATAATTCGTTTGTCTGTCCGTTTCACAACCGTATTAGCTTCTACTACTGCTACTACTGTAGGGACCAATTCACTAATCCAGTAGAATTAAGAGAACACACTCTCACACACGATCCGATAGAACTATTCGAGAATTCGATAGAGAATAAAAAAATTCCAAAAATCGATATCACCAGAATCGATTGCCGTTTGTGTACAGAGAAAATCGATGATTTGGATACGTTCAAAAGTCACATCACTAGCGTACACAAAATGGTGCTACATCCGGTCGCTAACGAATTCCTAAAATTCCGTTTGACCTTGAACAATTTAACTTGTACGGAGTGTAATAGTGTTTTTCCATATTTCGATTCGTTAAAAAAGCACATGATCGATCATTTTGGCACATACACTTGCGATATGTGCGGCACGTGCTTTCTGGAGCACGCTTCTCTGAGAACGCACATGAAAACACATAATAAAGTCGATGCCAACTTCCCCTGCGAGATATGTGGTAAGAATTTAAAATCCAAATATAGCATGGGTTTACACGTTGCGACGGTACACGAAAAAAAACCCACGATAAACTGCTATAAATGCGACGCCGCGTTCCTATCTTACGCATTACGCAATCGGCACTTGATCGAGGTGCATGGCGACAAGCGCACGTTCCCTTGCGAATTATGCGATAAGGTTTACAATCGTAGGAAAACATTAATGGAGCATCACAGACGAAATCATTTAAAAATATACAATCACCAGTGCGATTTGTGTGATCAGAGATTCTATCTACCATCGCGTTTGAAAGAGCACATGGCTACACATACCGGCGAGAGGAACTTTAGGTGCGAATTCTGCGATAAAAGCTATCCGAGATTACAATCTCTACAAGAGCACGTTAGATCTCATAGTAACGATAGGAGATTCAAATGTGATGTTTGTAACACTACCTTCACTCAGAGTGGTAGTTTAAAAAGTCATATGAAAAGCCACCATAATGTATTCGGAATTGAACAAACTTTCAATAATTGACTGGATTTCATAATTTTTATTATGACTGAATATTCAATGTTCACATAGTCTATAAAACTGTCAAAAACTCATTATAATATATTCAAACTATCGGAGACTTTCAATTATTGACTGGAGATCATAATTTTTATTATGACTGAATACTCAATGTTCATATAGTCAATAAAACTGACAAACTCATCATAATTTATTCAAACTATCAGCTACTTTCAATAATTGACTGGATTGTTCAATGTTCACATAATTGACAGACTTTCAAAATGCCATCGTTATATTTCAATGTTTTACGTTATCATTTATATAGTTATAGTTCTGTAAATATTCTACACAATAATTATGTAAATAAATTGTAATATTAAATTAAATTATTAACTTGATTGTATTTTATTTTACCTTTTAAATTAATTATTAGTTTCGACTGAACGGGAAATTACTAACTTGGATATGCTGGACAGATTTTGATAAAAACGGTTTTTATTGAAATAAAAGTTCACAATTTGATAAATATAAAAAAAAAATTGTGCCGTGAAATGAATGCAGCTAGTATTTGTATTATTTTGAATAATTTTGTGATATGACATTTATTGCACTCTGGAGGCCGGAAGTGGATTCCCGGGAGGACAAATTTTAAAATTGCGTTGATATTTATCTTATAATTTAATAAGATACCTTGTAATTTAACCATTTATCTTAGACTTTAATGGCTGGCAAAAAATCTTAGCCATTTTAACCGGCTCCGTTATATCAATTCCACTGGTCCTTAAAATGATTGTGGGTACTTAAAAAAAATTATAGATTGGTGCTGGAACTCCATTTCATGAGTTCCAGTTGGCTATATCAAGAAAATAGCTTTGAAAGAAGTAAGACGCGTTAAAATTAATTGAGGCTATTAGGTGAAAAAACTGACGCAGGCACCAAAATACGGACACCTTCAAACTTGAAGAATACGACCGAGAAGAAGAAGAGGCTATTAGATGAACTGATTGCATTTTCCGTGAAAGCCAAAAACTCATGTTAAAGTACTACAAAATAATGTGAACGTAACATTAGATCATAGTTTACACCATCGATATAATTAAATTAAATTTTATGAGATACTATTAAATAATATGATCTATGAAATACTATAAAACGTAACTTTTAAAGGCGTGGCCATGAATTATATATATAAAAAAACATTGAAAAGCTATTCACCGCAGGTAAAGAATATCTCATATTCTTGACACTTCAAATTAAAACAAACGACAATTACTCAGATGGTAAAGATCTTGTTTAAATATATTAGGTAAATTAATTCAATTTATTCTCTATTAAATAATTCAGATAACATTCACAGATTATAAATTATAAAATAGTAACTTTGGGATGTATGACCTAAATCTTTGCCGTTCCCATTAAAGGAATAAAAAAAATTATAATGACAGAAATACAGATCATAGAATTGTTTTACACCTAATCTGGCTAGCGTTTTGCAAAACACTAAAATTGCAATAAATTGTGTGGTTTATTTGAAATATACTATTGTATACTGTAAGGAATGAATGTAAATACACGCAAAGGCCCTTTAATCGACCCTGGACTGTGTAGATGTTGCGGTGCCATTAAGAAATGTCGTATATTAAATATTGAATACGAATGGAACGGACAAAAGGAAATATATTCGGATATGTTCATGGATTGCTTCGGTTTATTGGTATCTCTTCAATTGCTAATAGTTTTAATATTACCAAGAACCATAACATGTACAATGGCTTTGTTAATTTGTATTGGATTTCGAAGAAAAATATTAGCAACATAGTTCTTGGGAAACTTATTCAATACATATATAATAAGTGATGAGCAATACATATATAGTAACAAATGTAAAGGGTACGCTATAATAGTAAAAGCAAACTACAGTGTCCGGAATTCGAAGTCTAGACAAATATCACTAAGTTTCTATAAAAAAAGGTAAGTAGCAGCCTATTAATGCCACACTGGTGGGCACAAGTCTTCTCATTCACAAAAGAGAGGGCTTTTAGAGCATAGACCCACCACTTTGGTCCACCGCTTGGCCGAAATAGTACACAAGTTTAAGCACTAACAGTTACACTCTCATAGTTGGATGTGAGGGATATCTGTCAAGACTGGAGAGAAATCAGTCGCAAGAAAGGTGGAATTCTATAACAGAACAAGCTGATCACTACACCAATGAGCCAGTTAAGGTTTTACAAATGCCTGCCTGCCTAACCTGCCTATCCCTTAAGTAACAGCCCTTCTATCATAGGAGAGACAATATTTAAAATATTGACCCACCAGTGTGCTCTACTGTAGATTGGCAGATATTTTTTAAGTGAAACTTCTTTAGGCTCATGAGTGTAAAAATTTTACGGATGAAATGCATGATTAGCTTCATAAAGGAGTGCAACATTTTTATGCTAATTCTTTTGAATGTTAGGTGGGTTAATATTTACAAATAACATGTTGGCTTTTTTATTTACAAGTTGTAATTGAGGTTTCAATAAATTATTTTCCCTCCCGCTAAAAATTAGTTTGCCATACTGGGTTTTTTAATTTAATTATAGTTGTCACATTTGGACGGTGAATCAATAGAAAGGCTTATATGTGCCACTTGTGTCTCTCGTCTCCGTGAAGCCACTTGCTTCAGACATCAAGTTCTCCAATGTGAGGCAAAATTATTAAATACAAAGATACAAGAAGAAGGTACGTTAAGCTTGCAGTTAAATAACAATTTTGTTTAGAAATGTTTACTAACATACCTAACACGAAAACATTTTCTGACATTGAGATCAAATGTTTACTAATGTTTATAAACATTTTTAAACAGCTGTGTGGCAACACCATAAAAGATGAATAAAAGCCATTGCAGACTTATTGCCCTATAAAATAGGAATATTCCTCCTCTGAGGTATTGGGGAGCATTTTCTATGAAATCTCAGAGTCAACTTTTTTGACACTTCCAAAATTTATCTCTATAATTCAACCAATTAACAAATTATACAAGGTGTTAAGAGACTGCTCCCTGTAACGAAGATAGACGATAGCACTAATGACACCTTTGATTATAGGACAGATAAAAATTGATGCTGATTAAAAAAAATTATGATAGTAAAACGGTGCCGGCTGCGTGTGCTTGTAAAAGAAACGAATAAATTGAGCGAAAGTGCGTTGACTCGTGAGTCCAAGGGCGCGACGCGGTTTTTCAAATTTCGTTTTCGCTTTGACCCGAGCGTCAGCTGATATTATTTATTTATTAAGGAAAGTTATGATTTTTTTAATCAAGATCGATTTTTCCATCCCATCATCAAAGGTGTCATTAGCACTATTGTCTGTCTTCCTAACCTTTTATACAGAAACATTATTCGCGAATCAGTCTATATTTTGGTTGAAAATACATATCATGAATAAACAGACAGTTTTAAGTTTATTATATAGTCGAGGAATATTTCAACACCAGTTAAAGATGGATTTGAATCCAGTTATACACAATATAGCTTTAAGTGTAATGATTTTAACAAATTCTTATTTCAGTTGAAGTGAATAATGAAGTGAAAGTTGAAGCCAATGTTAAAGAGGAAATAAATGTTAACCCAGAGTCAGATAACCATGATTATGATGAACCAACAGACCATATAGACAATGGTGAGTGTTTAAAAGAGCCTACTTTAACAGTTTCGATTTAAAGTTTAAAAAAAATTACGCATCAACCGAACGGGGGTACCAAAAGATCCCAGTTCATTTGTAAGGAATTTTGGAAAAGTGTCAATAGAACATAATGTAAAAGACTTTATATTAGATTCAAAAGGCGAACTTTAACCATTAAAGTATAAAAAATTACACGTCAACCGAACGGGGATACCAAAAGACCCCAATTCACTTGTATGGTATTAGACTATTCAGAAGTCCTAACCGTTTTAAAGTATAAAAAATGACGTTTAAGTCGAACGGGGGCGCCAAAAGACCCCAGTTCATTTGTATGGAATTTTGGAACAGTGTTATTTGAACATAATGTGAAAGACTTTATATTAGACTATTCAAAAAGCTTACTTTAACCGTATTTATATAGGATATTAGAATTTGTGTAGGATTTATTCTTATTTCTTCTTATATTCTTATATTCTTCTTATATACATTAAAATTTAATCAATATTCTTGTTAGATAATGGATTGGACAAAGATAAATATATTGTGTAATAATAATAAGATGTTGTAAATAATGACACGCCCACGAGCGTTTACTTGTTGACTAACGAACGTTTGCCCGTTGCATAGGGCATTTTGGAAGCAAGATACCTAGATTTAGGTAAAATGTGAATGCTGTTCCTAGTCGAGGTTCGGTCTCACAGGAGACGCCCTTGAAGCAGCATTTCTAGTAGGACTAGGCTTTTAAGGGCTAGCCCCCCTCTCCCCTGTAAAAGCCAGTAGAGCTAATAACACACAGAACAAAAAAAAGAAGTAAAATCATTCTGTGTGTCTGGAATGGTCTCGCTACTCCATATTAAAATTATTTTTTTCCAGATATCGAAGAGGAAGTGCCTCTGAAGAAACTTAAAAGTAAAATTCGTGTTTTGCACGAGAAAAGCAAGAAAATAAAAGTTGGCAGGAAAAGAAAATCTAGAAAGGTCTGTAAGGAAGAAGCCATTGAATCAGCTGATAAATATGATATACAAAGCGAAGAGGAGACACTCAAAGCAATACGTGATTTCAGTAAGTATTTTTCATTTATATTTACTATGTTGGTTCAGTAGAGATACTGACTCACTGACTTTACTTGATAGCTTGTTGATTTGGAATTCTAAACAAACGAAATATATATATATGTCGGAGTGGAAGAATCTGTGGATCGCTTGTTAGTGTGTAATAGTCTGTGGAACGCTAGCGCCATCTTTGTATCGGCGTGGCGGCAGAGTCAATAAGTGGCAGTCCAGCCAGTCTCTCGGCAGTTCTCGAGCGGCGGTCGGCCGGAGTGGTCGACTATTGAAACTGTCGCGTTTCCAGCTATTATTCTTAATAAGTTTGTTTAAATTGATATCGGGAACATTAAGTGATTGAACATTATAACTCGAGTTAATTAATAATGTGTTTGATTGCACCAACATTACCCACGAACGCCCACAGATTAAGAAATGAAATAATGGATCGGAGCGGAGAACCCTACGCCCCTGTGCTTTATGCTATTATTTTATGCCGCGGGTTTCGTATGGAGTTTATAGTAAACTCTATTTATCGTAGCTTGTTAATATTTAGTTTCTTCTCTTAATATACATAGATTAATGTAAACTTCGTATTATTGTAGATATAATGTAGTTGTAATGTAGCACTATGAAATAAATTGTAATAGATATAATGTATACGTAGATGTAGCCACGGCCGTGATATTACTTGGTAAAGGCTCTCAGTGAAAACCAGCGCTGCAGCATCATGCTGACATGGGAGACCTTATTTGATCACGCTAAATAGATAAGCAAATTGTTTAAAAATACGGTTGAGATCAAATAAAAATTTTCTTTCTTCTTTAAAGAATGAAATGAATTTGCTGCCAACAAGGTGTTAAGAGACCGCTCACGAAAACTTGGATATATCATTAGTAGGTGACATATTTGGTGATGGAACGGACAAAAATAATGTTTTAAAATCGTTTTATTAGCATTTTTAGCACAGCTAAATGAAACAGTAGTTTTACAAAAATGCATTAATTTAAAAAAACCGACTATAAAACATAATCAGCAGACGCTCAGGTCAACGACCGGTGTCGGTGTGTATGTAAAATAAACGACTAAATTGAGCGAAAATGCGAAAAACCGTTTCTAGTTTGTCTTTCTTCGTTTTCGTGACCGATCTCCTAACACCTTGTATATATATAAATCAGATGTGACTGGCAAAAGTACGGTATGCAACAAGTAAGCGTTTCGAGGACTTTATTTATATATCTATCTCTTTCATACATTACATAATTCTTTGTAATTAATACAATGTAATGAGAAACTAATAAAAAAACCCCTTGAAAACTATTCCATGTATACAAATAAATAAAATCGTAGTTTTTGTTTGTAATTTCATTTTAACAACTTTTTACTAAATTCTTATGAAAGTGTATATGGTACCTATATCATTAAAACTATTTTTTAAATCAGTCGGTTTGTTGATTCTGATTAATTTCTGAAACGGCTGGAGTGATTTAGAAGAAAACAACACTATTATTTTTGTATTTACCAAAACATGTAGTAATCGGATTTTTAATGTTATGTGGGTAGGATGAATGTTTCATAACAATTCAAGTGTCCCGAAGCTAAAGAGCTATAAATATTGTTACAGAACTTCAAGACTCAACACAAACACCTAAAAATGGTTATAAATCATCACCATCACTACTACATAATATATTAACTATAGTAGAAAATTCATATGTATGCCCTTTCGACACATCATTCAGTGACTACTTCTGCGTATATTGCAGACAAGTATTTACTGATCCGAACAAACTTCGAGAACATTCCATGACACACGACCCGAAAAATTTCAAAGACGTACTGACAAACGTACAAAACAACAAAAAAATCCAAATAGACATACACAGGATAGATTGTAGACTATGCCCGGAAAATATAAACGATTTAGATCATTTAAAACAACATCTAATCAGTCACGGGAAGACTTTAAACTCCCAGACAGACGACTACCTAAAATTCAAATTAACCTCAGGTACACTTATTTGCATGGAATGTGGGGGTAGTTTTGGATTTTTCCATGCGTTAAAAAAGCATATGGCCGAACACTTCGGTACTTGCATATGCGATATATGCGGTGCTCATTATTTCGAAGAGAGAATGCTCCTTCTCCATCAGAAGACCCACCAGCGTACAGAAGAAAGGTTCACTTGTAAAGAGTGCGGGAAGTCTTTCAAATCTAAATACACAAGATACATACACATAGCGAGAACACACAAAAAGGAGGCAGCATACCAGTGTAATAAGTGCGATGAAGTGTTCTTCTCCTACACTTTACGGTATAGACACATGATAGAAGTGCACGGAGAAGAACGTATGTTCAAGTGTGAACAGTGCGACCGCGCTTATGACAGTAGGAAATCGTTAAGAGAACACAATAGACGTCTACACTTGAAGATAATGAGACACCAGTGCGATTTGTGCGAAAAAAGATTCTATCTACCCTCAAGGTTGAAAGAGCATATGGCAAGTCATACCGGAGAGAGAAATTTCCGGTGTGAGTTCTGCGGGAAGAGTTATCCAAGATTGAGAGGGTTGAAAGTACATATGCAGTCGCATAGCACGGATAAGAAGTACAAGTGTGCACTTTGCAACGCCTCATTCACTCAGAATGTCAATTTGAAGAATCATATAAAAAGGCAGCACCAAAGTGTTGAGTTAGATGAGAATTATCATGTATGATGAAGTCTTTCATTTCAAGATACACATAAGGAATACATAACAGAAGTGTATATATCAGTGTTGTGTTGAACAAGTGTGCACTTTGTAAAGTGTGAAGTTAGATGAGAATTGTCACAACTAGAAGATTTTTAAATAGAAATACACAAGACAGAAGAAGAGACAGTATATCAATGTAATAAGTATTCTTCCACACTTTATAGGGTATAGACCTATAATAGATGTACACGAAGACAAATGTACATTTAAAGTGAACAGTGGGAAGACCCAAAATGTTAATTTAGAGTATCTTGTCAAATGAGACGAGAATTGTAATGAATCGAAGTCTTGCAAAGTGAAATAGATAAGTGTTATTTTCAGAGACAGGAAATACACAAACAGAAGAAGAACCAGAACAGTGTAATAAGTATTGTTCACGCCATCTATGGGCGTTGCGGGGCACTACCACCAGTCTTTCAAAGCTCGCGTGATGAAGTTCTGTGCGCCGGCGCTAGAGGGCGTCGGCCATATAGATAGCACTGTAAATTGCGGGCCCTGGGTTGTCGGACTATGTTAACCCTATTTGGGCTCCTGATGGGCCCGGATCCTAAGTCCGCGGTCGATTGATATGCCAACCGACGGGCTTAAACAAGTGTGATGAAGTGTTCTTCTCCTACACTTACAGTCATCGTTTTCCTTGCCCTTATTCCACTAGGTGGGTTTCCTTTCGCCACTTAACTCTATCAGCTGTCATTTCTACATTCACACCCCTTACACACATATCCTTCTCCACACTTTCTTTGAAAGCTCTCTCCCGGCCCTGCCATCATATTTATGGCACACTTGCGTACATGGCTATCCCCCCTTCTCGTGACATACCAGGTTAGCCTTCTACTCCTTAACTTCTCGGTCACTGGTGCTACTTCCACACTTCTTCTAATATACTCATTCCTATTCTCCTACACTTACAGTATAAGTTCGAAAAGTGTTTACACTTTACGATATCGACACATGATACGTACACTGAGAAGAAATAATGTGTAGGTTATTTTACGTTAGTCAAGATGTCTTTTAAATTGAAATAGACAAGTCATTTAAGTGTGTACAGTGTACACACTTTAACGACATGTAATAGCAGATATGATATATCAGTGTAGTAAGTGTGATGAAGTGTTCTTTTACACTTTACAGTATAGGCATATACTTACTGGAGACATATAAGAAGAGAACATACATCAGTGCAATAAGTGTGATGAAGTGTTCTACACTTTATAGTATAGGCATGTTCTTCTCCATTTATATATTATATATGGAGAAGAAAGTGTTTTCCAAAGAAATTATTGAGAAAACATTGAAAAACGTGAGATACCACAGATATTTGTGTGAGATAATATTCTATCTCCCTTCGAGATTGCCTCGCGAATGTAAATATGAAATTCAGAGGCAGTGTAACATCACTTTTAATGATGAAGTCTAAGACAGTAACACTCTTGAAGTGGTAAGGAAAAAGGATAGATGACATATTTATGGCGTATCGTTGGAAAGTTAAATAAACAATGTATACAATAATTTAGTTCTTTTATTTACAACAAATACTATTAGTGTTTTAAAGATACATTTTTAGTTGAATCCCTCCAACCATCCGTCTATCCAATTTATCTCCTAATGACTTGAAGGTAGTCATTCAATTCCTGTGTAATTTTTTCAACTATAAGACACATTTTGTTCATATTTCCACGGGATTGAGAATTGCGTCGGTAAAAGTTATTTTACAGAGAGTATTCGTCTTAATGTGTCGAAGAACCCGAAGGTAGTTTTGAAGTAGTAATAAAATTTACGTCGAATCAAACTTTCTCATTTGAGGGTAGTTTAAATTTTTTTTAATAATTAGTAAAACGAATGAAATTAAAGTTTCTTTAAACAATAAACTAATAAATGTTTTAACGCTGATATTAAAAGCTATTTATATTATGTGTTTCCTTAAAACCATGCTGATACAAATACACTTGATACAAAAAGTTTTATAAAATTGAATTCGAAGGTAGTTTTGAAATACAAATGAGTATTTTTTAAGTGATAACTGTTTTTAATATTTTTATTAGATGTGCTTTTATGTTAAATTATAACGTGTTTTCGAAGGTAGTTTCAATATATCATAAATAAATAAATCAAATTCAAATTTTCTATATCCAATAACTGTTAATGTTATTAAAATCTTTTTATATAATATGTCTCTGTGTCAACATAACAAAGGATATAATTGAAGGTAGTTTATATTTATTACCCGACCTATCCACATTTATGTCAACATTTGAAAGATATTTTAAGTAGTTTTAAAAATCACAAGTAAAATGAATCTAATTCAAATTTTCTAGATCCAACAAATGTTTTAAGGGTTTTAAGTGTATTTGTGTCAACATAACAAAGGGTATAATTGAAGGTAGTTTTGTTGTATTTACTAAACAACCTACCAGTTTGTATGTCAACATTTGAAAAAAATTGTTGGTAGTTTTATAAATCACAAATAAAATGAAACAAATTCAAATTTTCTATATACAATTACTATGTATGTTTAAACTTAACTGGTTTTTAGTGAAAGCCCTCGTCGATTTCCATACTCTGATGCTGTCTTTTGATGTGATTCTTAAGACACACTTTTTGACTGTAGGATGCACTGCACATGTTACATTTGAACTTCTTCTCGACACTGTGAGATTGTATGTGCACTTTGAGAGATCTCAATCTCGGATAGCTCTTCCCGCAATGCTCACATCTGTAATTCCTCTCCCCCGTATGACAAGACATGTGCTCTTTTAACCGACACGGTAGAAAAAATCTCTTATCACATATATTACACTGGTGTTTCAGGAGTTTCAAGTGGATTCTTCTGTTGTGATCACCCAAAGTCCTTTTGCTGTCGTAGACTTTGTCACAGCTTTTGCACTTGAATATATATTCTTCGTTATGTGCTTTTATCATGTGCCTTCTTCTCAACGTGTCGGAGAAGAAGGTCTCGTCGCATTTGGGACATAAGTAGACCGCTTCTTTTGTGTGTAGACGAGCTGTGTGAATAGTGAGATTATATTTACACTTGAAAGTCTTCCCGCATTGATTGCAAGTGTACAGTTCCTCGGATGGTTGGTGACTCTTCAAATGTGCTAATAGCATTCGCTCCTCAAAATAGTGAGCTCCACACACATCGCATATGCAAGTGCCAAAATGCTCCGCCATATGCAATTTCAATGTGTGGAAGTTCGAGAAAATTCTATCGCACTCCATACACTTAATAGTAGAATTTGTTAATCGGAATTTTAGTATCACAATGTCATTTACGAGGGTAGTTGTGAATATTTTTAGACCGTGTGCTTTAGTTATGTGACCTTGAAATGTGTCAAGGTCGTTGATTTTCTCATCGCACAATCTACAGTCGATTCTGTGTAAATCGATTTGGCATTTCCTGTTCCCGCGACGGATTATTGTAAGTAATGCCTCTTTGTAAGTGGATGGGTCGTGGGTTAATGTGTGAGTACGCAGTTTCTTGGGGTCAATGAACTTTTGTCTGCAGTATATACAATAGTAATTGTTAAAGAACGTATTGAACGGACAGGCATACGAGTTTTCGACAATAGTGATCGCGTTTAAAAAGGCTTTGTCTTTAACGGTTCCTTTTGGTTTTGGTTTTTTATCTGGTGGTTCGGTTTTTTCTAAAAAAAAAAAAGGTTTTATTGGGGTTATAATGATTTAAAGTCAAACCTCTTTATATCAATAAAACCTTTTTTAAAGGGTTATGAGGTTATCTAGCTTATTAACATCCCAGGCAGGGCAGGCTTCCTCAATAGGAGAGAGGTTTCAAGGGCATAGACCCACCCCAGGCTATAGATAGATGTTGGAAGTTATTGAGTAAATAGTGGCAGCACTTAAAATACCAAACGCATTGTGTAATATTATGAAATGTTATGGAATACGAGGTAATTCTAAAAAGCGGATCAATTGTATGAGTTAATCTTTCGAGCTGTGTCTCATGAAGTAGTTATTTTAAGAGAAATAATGCTAAATTGTATCAATTGAAATAGTGAAGTAGTTATAAGTATAGTGCAAGTTGTGTATATTTAAACAGTAGAGGGAATAAAAGCTGTTAGTTAATGTGAGTTGGTGTTTTGATGATAAATCAGAAGTGGGATAATTATCTTTGTGCCTTTAATTTTTTTTTTGAATTGCGTGAAACTTTCTGTATGTTAAAGCCTTATTTTTAACATGACTGTTACAGATATTTAAATATTTCATAATATTGCACAATGCATTTTGTACTTTAAGTGTTGCCATTTTATTACTCAATAACTCCCAACATATTATAGTCTTAACATTTAAAGGCAAATCAATTTAAGTTTAAGTTTCAATTAGATAGTTAGGGATAGGTTTTTTTTTATACATACATAGCATCACGCCTCATTTCCATAGGGGTAGGCAGAGACAACATCCTTCCACTTGCCACGATCCTTGCATATCTCCTTCGCTTCTTTCAATCTCATTAAACCTTTCATACAAGTTCGTCGGTTTAGAGTACTCTTGACCTGGCCGTTATTTAAAATGTCCTGGATTTGGTCCAGGAACGTTCGCCTCGGTCTTCCCCTTCCAACTTTCGCATTCACTCTTGACTCATAAATCCTTTTTGTCAGTCTCCTTTCATTCATTCTCTCTACATGCCCAAACCATCTAAGCATACCTTTTTCAATTTTAGTCACTACGTCTTCTTTTATACCACAACGTTCTCTTATCACACTATTTCTCACTCTGTCACTCAGTTTTAATCCACTCATGCTTCTCAACGCTCTCATCTCTACCGCATTTATTTTACTTTTGTGATTCTTCTGCCATACCCAACTTTCACTACCATACATAAGTGTTTTTTTTTATAAAATTGTTTATTAAAAAAAACCTTATATTTTAAGTTAAAAATTATTAATTATTATCTCTGTGGGTAAGTGCAGGATAATTTTTCAACTGTATTCCTACTTTTTATCTTACCTGATAAATTCTTTTTATCTGTATTTATATTTGTAGCATTTAAATGTAAAATATCAGTATGGTTTAAATTCTTCTGCATTTTAATCATATTTTTGTTTCTGGACACAATTTGTTTTGATTCCAATGAATCAAGTTTTTCACAGCTACCCCCAATTTGCATATCTGGAATCAATGTAAATTGTGTAACAATTATATTAATAAGGTTGTTTGAACTCGCTAAACTCAATTATATACCTACCCTCATATTCGCTATCTAATACTTGATCATCTATTTGATCACTATTTAAATCTTCGTGTTCATCTTTAACACAGTTTTCTTGTTTTATATCTTTATTGGATTCTGAAATAAAGAAAAAAGAACACTTCTATAAATAGATGTATACTTTATTGAACACTAAAGTATAAAGACAAAGGAAAAACACAATAACATAAATTAGATGCCTCGACTGACAAACATGCAGTGTTGAACGAGTAAACGCCTTATCACACTAAATTTATATCTCTCACAACTTTATACATCTGTGTTTCTCCCCTTTAATATATTATATGTATATGTCAGAGAATAAGAGAGAAGGAAGAGCATAAAGCATAGGGGCGTAGGGTTTTCCACCGACATCGTCATTAATCGCATCCATAATTTCCATATTGTGGGCGTTGATGGGTAATGTTGGTGCAATCAAACATTTTATTAATAAACTCATGTTATAATGTTCAATCACTTAATGTTCCTGATATCAATTTACACAAACTCATTAATAATAATAGCTAGGAACGCGACAGTTTCAATACTCGACCGCTCTGTCGAATCGTCACTCGAGAACTACCGAGTCCGCCGCAGGCTTTCGACACATGACTCTGTCCCACGCCGATAGATAGATGGCGCCAGCGTTCCACGGACTACCGCTCTCCGTCATATAAATATAATATATTTTTTTCTATGAAAAAAAGGTATTAAAATTTTTGCTTTTCTGTGTTTGGTCCCATTAATATCTGGTACATTGGATTTTGATGGGACTTTCATTGCCAGGTAGGTGATGTTATAAGGAATAATATAGGCTACTGTTATTTTAGAAAAAAGCATCACAATTTACACAACAGGTAGTATCATGATATTAATGTAAAAGTTGCTGACCTTCATGTAACTGGATATAGGAAGCGAGCAGTTTCTCCTCGCACTGCAGCACTTGCTGTCGGAAGAGACTTGCATCTCTAAGCCTCGTCACACATGTTGCACATATGAGCCTTTCGTTAACTTCCCCATCTAGATGAGACAACTGATAAAATTGTATATAGTTATTATATTACCCTAGTGTAATTAGTTATATTGTACTGAGAAAAAACCAGGAATATAATTATATAACAAAAAAATTCATCTGGTTTTTATAATAATAATATTTCTTTATTGCAGTTATTTTTCACCCATATCAGTAAATAAGAAAAAGTAACATAATAATTAAGCAATTAAATTACTATTAATTAAATTGATGGTCATATTCTATAACAATTTAATTGAATAGAGATCTAGTGCCTTTTTATGGGACACATCATGAGAGATAGTCCTCAAAATAGCATTTTTAGAGTTTTGAAGGTGCCTCCCAGACCCTGTGAAGGACCCCAAAAAAACTCCAGAACGTGTGCTTCAGCAAATATGCCTGATGCACTGCAGTATTTCGGGAGCCTCATAAGATTACAATATGTATCATTATTTGGCACTCTTTCAGTATTTATAGTTTTGGATAAATATACACCACACCTGAGATGTATACATTGATAAACAATATGGTTTGAACAATATCTGTTCTATTTTAGCACTGCAGTTAGCAAATCTACTGTAATTGATTATCTGTCTCTTAAAAATTGTCAAGGGTGTAACTTCTCTTATTGTTCGCAGCAAGTTGTTCCACAACCTAATGGCATAAATGGTGGCTATAATATCAAAAATAAGTTTACTATGTTCATGCTAGTTATATTTTGTATATTACATAGTTTATGTTCCTTCAGAAGTTTAAACTAGATCAACTGATTTTAATGATTCTTTTTTTTTTTTTCTTGAAATAGTTTCCTTTAAATTTGATAAAGATCAGCCAAGTGATTTAAAACGTATTTTATTAAATTCCAATTTCCTTTACTAACGAGTAAACCGAAGCAGTCCACAAATATGTCGGAATATATCTCTTTTCGACCCATCCACGAATATTCTACATTCAGAAGTCTGCACTTTTTTAAGGCTCCGCAGCATCTGCATACTCCCGGGTCCACAATCGGACCTTTGCCTTTTGTGATGCTCATTCTTACGATATCTCAAGCGAATATAGAAATATCAAATCACTACTACATATTAAAAATTACGATTTTTATGAGTTTTTTAAATTATATTTATTGTTCAGCAACAGGCTCGATAGAATTTGCGAATTGCGATTTTACTGACAGTAGTTTAAAATATTATTAGTATACGAGTTATGACAGTATTTTTTTTATCTGTCACTATAATAGTAAAGGCAAAGGTATTGGACACGTTTTACAGCCTTTACCTAGTTCTCTCGTCAGAAGAATATTAAAATTTTGATGGCTTATTTTTGGGTATAATTAATATATGGTTGTCGGCTGCACACACCAAAAAACGTGGAACGTGATAGAGAAGCGCGATCGACATTATGATGTAAAATTATCGTACATTAATCGACTCCAGAGACAATTCTTTTGACGTGAATACATCTTTAAAATCGCATCCATAGGGAGGCAATTGAAAAAATGTAATGATAACAAAAGCGAGGGATATAGTTTGGTGTTGTAGGTACGTAATATCTATCACTTCCATCCGAAATTCCTTTACGCCACTGGATAGTTAAAAGATCAAAACAAATATTATGCTAAGTAAGGACTGTAACACATCACACGCAGTGGAGAGGTAAACCCTATTTTGAGTCGTATTCACGTACAATGACCATATCACAGCCACGCATAATTTTTTTTATATGTCTTAAAAGGTAAATTTCCTCTGATTTTTTGTTTTTTTTTTTGCTGATAGTTTCGCGCTTGACTGTGATCTCAACTGATAGTAAGTGATGATACAGTCTAAGCGCAGTAAACTCGTAAGAGGCGATATACCTCATATGGTTTCCACACAGCATCGTACCGGAACACAAATCTATTAGCCACGGCTGAAGCCTCTCACCAACCTGGACTCAGACATATCAGAAAATACGATTTTCTAAATTCGACCTACTGGGGATCGAACCCGGGACCTCTGTTATCAAAGCGAGTATTTGCACCACTGCACCAAGGAGGCCGTCAGAAACGTGCTACCATTTTAAACTGCAGCATCAGTCACCTGATGGTGAGATTACAAATATATGCAATTAAAAAACAAAAGTATGGATTATTTATTACACAGTGGTGGCAACATTAATACGCCGCCATATTGAAATTTAAATCATTGTGATGTCCATTAAGGGTGGACGCTTGTCCTCCGTTCTCTATGTACTTAATATAAATTAAAGAATGATTACAAGAAAAATTTGCCGCTGGAGCGTATGACAGACGTTTACAATTGATTTTCTATTAGTTATTAATATGTGATAGTAATATTTTCTGTGATCATAAATGTTATTGAGAGATGGCCGCAAAAGCAACAGAATGGCGTCCTGGGCCCACTGTGTGTCGTTGTTGCCTTTCCGAGGGTTGTTATAAAGACATTTCAACTGAATATTTTTGGATGGGAAAGCGTGAAGTGTACGCGGAAATGTTGGCCGATACACTCGATTTATCTGTAAGTTACTTGAATATAAGTCCTCTTACACACTATGGCGTCCATTGAAAATAAACTTAATCCTTTATAAGCCAAAAGATTAAAACTTTTCAATTAAAATATCCGCTTTTAATAAGCCTAAGTCTATTATTATTATTTAAATTGTTTTTTGTTTATTGTTTTTACTTTTATTTATCACTTTACTTTTAAACGCAAAGATATAAAAGTTTTTAAATCACAGTTGCTATCAGTTTGAAAATTCTGCTATTTCGATCATATTAAGCTTAATCTTAAGTTTTAATTATTTGTAATGGGTTCTATGGCGTCCATTTTCTAAGGTTTTGTTGTATAACCCGACTAAATTATGATGTTTATGCTGCTTCATTGTATAAGAGCCGGGATCATGTAATCTTAATTTGGTCGGGTTATAAAATCAATATAGCCTCATATGAAAGTTTTATGCCTTGAAAGCTTTTATCATTTCTTTACGTATTCTATATATGTTTGATTGATAAATACAGAAGAAAATCGGAACTTATCTCATTACAAGATTTTCTTGAAGTACCGTCTATAAATCTGCTTGATAATTTGCAATTGGGCAAATTGCAAAAAAATCAATGTTTTACTGTAATTTTCTTTTAGTTCAAATTTTTTTAATTGAATTTGTAGTTTAGTCTTTTACTACACTCTTTATTAACTCTATTTTTAATATAAATTTGATTGTTGGCCACTTATTTTTGTACAATTGTTTGAAATACCCTCTTTTTCTTTCTTCACTTGTATGTTCTAATGAAACGAGTACAGCTTTAGGATTTTGTATTTTACAGTTTCTATTTTGTTATCCTGTATCATAATGATGCTATGTAGAAATAGAAATCATAAGATATGAATTACTTAACTTACCACACTTCCATTTTTGACTACATAATAAAAAATCTGTCAGCAACAGTAAAAAAAATAATCTTTCTTATAATAATGTTGATATGCCATTCCATGTTATTGTATTGGGGGTTGGCAGGTATCTCTATAATAATACTTTTATATCCTTATTCCCAAAAACTGTGCAGTATTACCTAGTATAAAATTTCCCACACTTATCATTTGTTCAGAGAAGCAGTGCTGAATGCTGATTTATTTTTTTAATCATTCATAAAACCAAATATAACCATAAGCTTATGTTTCCCTTAGAGAAAAATTCCAAGAAAAATCAATTCTCACAGTACAATCGCAATATAAAACATTATATATCTGTAATAATATTCATTTATACATTAAAAAGAGTGAAAAATATACAGAAATCAATTGTCATATTAAGGTACCTGATTCACTTTTTTGTTTTGCCTTCATAAATTTTTAAGAAACATGTTATAAACATCCTATTACAAAAGGCATATTATAATGCCGATGATTATTTAAGCGACAGAGATATTCAGACTTTATTCAAGTTTCATGTGTAAGCTAAACATGTTGTGACGTACCAAAACCCTTGAGTTTCTTGCCTGTTTCTTCTCAGAGAAATCAATGAACTAGTGGTAGATGTATTACCAACAGACAGACTACTGTTGATCCAAAAGTGTTTTTTGAGCCTACTTAAATAAAGAATAATTTGATTTGATAAGGTTGAATTTCAACCACTGGGTGACTAACTAGCCCTTACAATTCCATGAAATAAATAATAGTTAATTCTATCATAAATTTCTTACAACTCAATTTGTAGGTACTGCAAATGTGATCTTTCATTAAACAGCCCTGTATAATATTTCATTAAAATAAATATGATTTACAAGTACATATGTGTCAGCATAATCACATCTATTAACAGTATAAAAAACATATTTAGATATGAGTGGATCAATAAGAAGTATTTTAATAACAATAGAACATTTGGAATAGTGGGAATTGTGAAACCCAAGATAAAGAACTCTGAGCAATAAACAATAATTTTCTCATCTATATATATAAAAGAGATATCCAGGTAGCTAATGACTTTTCACGGTCTCTCTGATATAATAATGCATAGAGACTTGAAATTTGGAATGGAAAATGCTACCAAAAAACCATTCCACGCAGACAAAGTCGCAGGATCAGCTAGTAATCTTATAATTTTTTAAAATCTTAACATGATGTAGTATAAAACCATTTTTTAAATTCAAACTAGTAGTTTTTAAGATTAGTTTGTTAAACTAAATAAATTCTTCACTTTATATAGTGATAAGTTGGCGATTGACTGTGATCCTACCTGATGGTAAATAATCGTACAGTTTAAGATAGAAGCGCACTAACTTAGTAGGGGTTATTTACTACTTATAGTTTTTACATAGCATAGTACTGGTAGGTAGTAAAAATCCAGGACCTCTGCTAGCGAAGCTAGATGAAGCTGCCAACCATCAGTCCCTCTATATATTGACACTGTAAAGCAAACATGTAGTAAATCCAAAATGGGTTCATCAGAACAATATAATACATATATTTTGTTACATAAATGTAATAAATTATTTGAATTCATTAAAATCATTCCGCCTATATATAAATTGGATATATCTTGAAGTAGCAACTTCTGGTCTAAGAGCATTAAATTTCGACAGTACAGTGAAAAGATCTATCCTCAGTAGATACGGCTGAAGGCTTAATGCTTGATAAATATTAAAAAAAATGGAGATATGGACACCATTTACAATTAATTATAAATGGAAAAATAGTATACTGAAACAAAACCTAACCAAACTATCAAATCACCCTCAAAGTACATCCTTTTCAATAAAAAACAAATCATTGATATCGGTTGGCATGATATTGAGTTATTCGTTCCTTTGCTGTTACAAGCTTAGTGCAAATTATGATTTATATGGTTGTCTCATGGATGCCATCATCAGAACTGGACCAATATAAAGTGGGTCGCTTTGACAAGTACCACCTTTCATATAAAAAAGAATCATCAAGATCAGTTCATCCAGTTGGAAGTTATGAGGTAACAAACCTTATAAAAAAATAACATACAGACGTATTGATAACCGGTTCCTTTCTTAAAGTCGGTTAAAAAATTATTATAATGATTTCTTAAAACAAAAAAATGTATTTATCAAGTAATTAAGGATAGGTATAATAGGCAAAAGATAGGTTTAACGATAGTTGAAACATTTCGACATTGTGGTATGAAAAATGTAGCGACTAAAATTGAGGAAGGTATGATTAGATGGTTTGGGCATGTAAAGAGAATGAATGAAAGGAGACTGACAAAAAGGATTTATGAGTCAAGAGTGAATGCGAAAGTTGGAAGGGATAGACCAAGGCAAACGTTCCTGAACCAAATCCAAGACATTTTAAATAAGGGCCAGGTCAAGAACTCTCTAAACCAATAAAATTGTATGAAAGGTTTAATGAGAATAAAAGAAATGAAGTAGATATGCCAGGATTGTGTCAAGTGGAAGGATGTGGTCTCTGCCTACCCCTATGGGAATGAGGTGTGATGTAAATATTTTTTAAACTGTGATATTGTTAATGGGTTATGCCAACTAAGTTAAATATAAAAAAGTAAGTAAGTGGCAGCCTATTAATGTCCCACTATTGGGCACAGGCCTCCATACTCCGAGGAGCGAGGGTTTTTAGAGCATAGACCCACCACGCTGCTCCAGTGTGGATTGGCAGGCATAGAACACAAGTGCACTCTCTATTCCTTCACTCTCATAGTCCGATGTGACGGGAATCCGACACGACCGGAGAGAGATCAGGCGCACGACCGACGGCTTAACGTGCTCTCCGAGGCGCGGGGGTGGATCACACCGTCAACTTCCCAACTTCGGGCAAATATTGAGAACATTTTAATAGAAAACTCAATATTGATATTTGAATTGGCCTGACCCGAGACTCGAACCCAGGACCTCATGTCTTTAGTCGAACGTACTAACCACTAGAACAATGAGGCAGTTCAGTTACAAAACTATAAGTTTATGGCACAGGTCAGCTAGTATTTAGTATACTACTTTAAATTGAGTTCCCAGATGGGATATACATTGAAATTGTTTTCCGCAGATTGCCTACTCCAAATCTGGTGGACCGAACAGCCAGAGTCGACTGATATGTGAGCCGTGTATAGCGAGACTACGCGATGCCTTCGACTTCAAACGCCAAGTTCAGGAGTGTGAGAAGACCTTCATGCAGTACATTGACCCGGTCACCTCACTTAACGACGCACAAGGTATGGCCCAAACAAAGCTGAGTAAAATAAAATGAGTTTGTGGTGAGTTTCGACCAGGGTGTGGAGAAACCATTGCAACCTTAGATTTTAAGCTGTCCTTTAATATCTTCATCATTTTTACGTTGGAAATAATATGTGGAGAAGAAAAGTTATATTTGTAAATTCAATAGCCTTGTTATGAGTGTGCAATGTCCCTGTTCACGCCGTCCGTGGCCGGTCGAAGGCTACCACTAATCAACAGGGCCCATAGATGGTGATGGGAGGGCCTCGACCACTGTCGACGACGACTGTGAGAGGAGAATCGGGGAGGCGTCCTCTAACGCACGCAGACCGACTTCGCGCCGCTTTCCGATAGTTAGCGAGTTAGTACCTCGAAAAGCTTACAGATGGCGCAAACAGTCCCTGTACAAGGTGTTACCGTTCCCGAAAACGAAGAAGGACGATAGTACTAATGACACCTTTGATGATGGGACGGAGAAAAGTCTATTCTGATTTTTAAATATTATGTTTTTAAAACGTTTTATTACCATTCGGTAAGGGAAACTATCGTTTTATTTCGTTGTTCATAAAAATACATTACTAAAAAGTTGACACTCGGGTCAACGAACACACGCCGCTGGCGCCGGTGTCTGTGTAAAAGAAACGACTGGATTGAGCTAAAGTGCGAAAAACCGCCGCGCCCATGCGTTCGTTGACCCGAGCTTCAGCTGATTTCGATTTTGTGTTGAATTGCTGGTTTTTTGTATATAGTTAATAAAACATGGTTAAAGGTGTCATTAGTAATGTCTTCGTTTTCGGAAACGGTCTTCTAACACCTTGTATATTTTGTTCAAATGTTCAATCGTCAATACAAAATTATCCATCCGTACGTGATCAAGTCAGATATGAGGAGATCCGTAGCAGAACCAAAGTCACCGACATATTCCTACGAATAGCGAGCAAGGATGAAGTTGCAATGGGCGGAGCACAAAGTCCGAAGAACGTTGGGGCCCGAAGGTGCTGGAATTACGACCCCACACCGTACGGCGCAGTAAAGTAGACCCCCCAAAAAATGGACCGATGACATAAGTAGGGTCGCCGGTAGCCCCTGGAGCCCGACGTGGCAAAATCGCGCCATGTAGACGTCATTATGTGAGATACATGTCCAGCAGTGGACGTTCATCGATTGAGACGATGACGACGACGAAATGCTGTGTAAAAGCCATAAGAGGTACCTTATCTCTTACCAGGTCAGCGAGCTTCCATCTAAGATAGCATCGTTACTTACCATCAGATGAAATTTTACTGCAATAGGAAATTTGAATCGTTTAATTAATTATTATCCCATTGAGCCATAGTGAAAAATGGCTGGATTTAGTTTGTTCGTAATATAATTGATTGCTTGCAGTAAACCTAGATGTAGAGAAGGAGGTAAAAGTGGAAACCGTCAAAGAGGAGAAGCGGCAGAGCGAGGAAGAAGATGATTTCGATGACCGGCCTGATTTTCATGACGACGACGATGATTATGATGATCGTGAGTGATTCTCTTTGTTTATTTATTTCTATTTTCTTTACATCTCCCCTTCCTTTGGTACCTTGTTTCCTCTCTCATTGTTCTTGATTGAATAATTCTCATTTTTTCTTCCTTTGTCTCATCTATTTTTATTGTTATCATTATGACTACATTTATTTTTTTTCATTGGTCTCTTCCCAATGATTGAATAATCCTCATTCATTCGTCTTTTCTTGACGACTCCTTTTACTTTTTTATCAGCTCTCTTCTTTTCTCTTACGCTCTCTCATGAACAATATTTAAGTAAGTAAGTAGCAGCCCATTAATGTCTCACTGCTGGGCACAGGCCTCCTCACTCCGAAGAGAGAGAGTTTTTAGAGCATAGACCCACCACGCTACTCCACTGCGGATTGACAGGCATAGTATACAAGTGCACTCTCTATTCCTTCACTCTCATAGTCCGTTGTGACGGTAATCCGACAAAACCGGAGAGAGATCGGGCGCAGGACCGACGGCTTAACGTGCTCTCCGAGGCACGGGGGTGGATTACACCGCCAACTTCCCAACTTCAGGCAAATATTGAGAAAATCTTAATAGAAAACTCAATATTGATTTTTGAATTGGCCCGACCCGGGACTCGAACCCAGGACCTCATGTCTGTAGTCGAACATGCTAACCACTAGACCAATGAGGCAGTTAAGACAAGAACAATATTTAAGACGTACCTATAATTTTCAGTTTATCTTTATAAGTAATTTTACTTCTTTACATAAGTACTCTTGGTCTCCCATTCTTTGTGACTGAGCTACTGTCTGTTACTCCCTATCTCTTTTCATGAGTTATCTGTTTCTCTCTTTATATCTCCTATTACTTCTTTTCATAGCGATCTTCTTTTCTTATGCTTCATGAATATTTCGTTTCTATTCCTTCCTCCTCTATTTCCCATTCTTTTTCCTTCTTTTTGTAACTACCTATCTCATTTTAGTTCTTGAGTTAATATTGAGCTCTTGCTTTTGCTATTACTTACAATTTGCAATGTAAAGTATGTTTTTTTAAATTATTATACAAATGGAATTGTTTCGTTAGTAGTAAATTTGCAGGAATTGTTTTGAAAGAAATGTCAATTATCGACTATATTTCATACACTACGTATACTATACGAAAAGTATTTCAAACACTAAAGTAAAAAGTTAGTGGAGGATTGAAATGTACGTGTTTTCGTTAGTACATTATAAAAAAATTGCTTTTTGAAGTTTTTTCTTCGTGTCCAGTAAAATATACTTCAAACAAAGCTTTTAGGATTACTAAAAAAAGCTAAAAATAGCTAGAAAAAGGTTTATAGTAGAAGGTTTCAGGTTGACTGAAATTTATTTCAAGGCCAATATTCCCACGGGATCGGGAATAGCGCGGGTGATATCGCGGGATATAGCTAGGTACTTATTGCGTTATTCTTTCACGGACATTCATGTTTCTTTAGGCGATGATGAAACTGCCTCTTTGGTCTAGTGTTTAGCATGTTCGACTACAGACATGAGGTCCTGGGTTCGAGTCGCGGGTCGGGCCAATTCAAAATCGACATTGAGTTTTCTATTAAGATTTTCTTAATATTTGCCCAAACTTGAGTAAAATTTGGCGGTATTATCCACCCCCGTGCCTCGGAGAGCACGTTAAGCCGTTGGTCCGGTCGGATTGCCGTCACGTCGGACTATGAGAGTAAAGGAATAGAGAGTACACTTGTGTACAATGCCTGCCAATTACGCTTTCTAATTTTTCTGGAATGGTGTAAGGCATCGGCAAGTCCAGACTCAGGTGGATGGTTTCCACCACCATAGCAAATATGTACAAAGCAAAATACCCATAAGAGGTAACTTACCTTTAAACTGTGTCAGTAATAAAAGAAACTAACACCCAGTTTTCGTTTTAGTTGACGATCAACCATTAACAAAACTAGCGAGTAAAATACCAAAAAAGGAAACTGTCGACGTGTTGGATCTGTTGGACAACGCAAAGATTACGGAAAAGAGGAAATCCTCGACGAAAATAAGGCAACCGGCAAAGAAAGCGAAGTCACAAAAGCAAATCGCTACATCGAGCAAAGAGAAACCGGAACCGAAGAAGAAAAAAGGTAGGCATCTAGTTTTCGTTGTATTTGCGTCGTACAAAGAGAATTGCCTTGAATAATTCTATGCAATAACTGACTTCGTCTTTATACATGGCTTGACCTCCTCTGAGGCAATAAAGGCCCCATTACTTATTCACAATAATTAGCAATTTCACAATATTACCACGATTTTCACAGTATTACTAACTTGTCAGTATATACAATCTCGCAGAATAAACAATATCGCAGTATTTACACTTTTACAATATTAAAATTGCCCAATATATGCAATTTCATAATATTAATTTTTATTATATTTGATAATATTTACAATTTCATAATATTAACAATTTCGCAATATATCAATTTCTCAGAATTTACTATTTCACAATAAATTAAGTTTTATAACATTAATATTAATAGAAGTATATTTGATAGTATTTTCAATTTCACAATATTAACAATTTCGCAATATATCAATTTCTCAGAATTTACTATTTCACAATATATTAAGTTTTATAACATTAATATTAATAGAAGTATATTTGATAGTATTTTCAATTTCACAATATTAACAATTTCGCAATATATCAATTTCGCAGAATTTACTATTTCACAATATATTAAGTTTTATAACATTAATATTAATAGAAGTATATTTGATAGTATTTTCAATTTCACAATATTAACAATTTCGCAATATATCAATTTCGCAGAATTTACTATTTCACAATATATTAAGTTTTATAACATTAATATTAATAGAAGTATATTTGATAGTATTTTCAATTTCACAATATTAACAATTTCGCAATATATCAATTTCGCAGAATTTACTATTTCACAATATATTAAGTTTTATAACATTAATATTAATAGAAGTATATTTGATAGTATTTTCAATTTCACAATATTAACAATTTCGCAATATATCAATTTCGCAGAATTTACTATTTCACAATATATTAAGTTTTATAACATTAATATTAATAGAAGTATATTTGATAGTATTTTCAATTTCACAATATTAACAATTTCGCAATATATCAATTTCGCAGAATTTACTATTTCACAATATATTAAGTTTTATAACATTAATATTAATAGAAGTATATTTGATAGTATTTTCAATTTCACAATATTAACAATTTCGCAATATATCAATTTCGCAGAATTTACTATTTCACAATATATTAAGTTTTATAACATTAATATTAATAGAAGTATATTTGATAGTATTTTCAATTTCACAATATTAACAATTTCGCAATATATCAATTTCGCAGAATTTACTATTTCACAATATATTAAGTTTTATAACATTAATATTAATAGAAGTATATTTGATAGTATTTTCAATTTCACAATATTAACAATTTCGCAATATATCAATTTCGCAGAATTTACTATTTCACAATATATTAAGTTTTATAACATTAATATTAATAGAAGTATATTTGATAGTATTTTCAATTTCACAATATTAACAATTTCGCAATATATCAATTTCGCAGAATTTACTATTTCACAATATATTAAGTTTTATAACATTAATATTAATAGAAGTATATTTGATAGTATTTTCAATTTCACAATATTAACAATTTCGCAATATAGCAATAACAAGTTCACAATAGGAACAATTCAATTCTATTTCAAAATATAAAAATTAACAATATTGTCATTTACACAATTTACTAATGACACCTTTGATGATTGGACGGATAATAGTATTATTTACGCTCCATCATGGTAGTACACCTAAATGAAACGATAGTTTCATAAAAAATACATTGGTTTACTAAAAGTAAACATCAGCAAAAAAACAAAAATTAAAAACAGTTGGCGTTTCAGCGCGGGTCAACGAACTGCCGGAGTGTCCCGGCCGCGACTGGCGCGCAGTCTGCTAGAGGTCGTTGACCCGGCTAATAAAACCTTTTTAAATTATGATTCTTCTTAACAGGATCAATTTTCTCGATCACATCATTAGTAATATCATCTGTTTTCGGGAGCGGTCTCCTAACATCCTGTATAAATACAGACGGATCCAAGGTTTTTAAACTGTCTTTTTAATATACCGATTCATTTAGCTGTGGATATTCCTAAATTTTATCTTCGAGATAATTAGATGAATGTGAAATGGTGGTTGTGGGTTTCAGTAATGATTTAATTTGAATACCCACCATGCGTTGGTGGATACGAGTGGGGGAGATACGAAGCTACGTATCCTATCTCATCCTCACTCACGTCACTGTCGCTTTTTCGTTTCTAATTTTAATAAAAATAATTTAATTTATTTATATTTGTATATTATTCGTAGCAATTCTCTTTTAACGACGATATGTTGTCAGGTTTTTTGCTGTTGTTTTATGTATATACTGTATCAAATTTAATACTTGGAGAGATATACTATTACAGCTATAAGTACTTCGAATAGTCTGCACCCTGCCATGAGAAGATACTACACGATTTTTGTGTATTTTGTTATATATTTAGGGAATTGTACATTCTAATTTGTCTAGGTCCAGTGAGACCGAAAAAATGTCAGATAAATTAGCCCTAACCAGGTTAACCCGTTGCAATTTAAGAATAACATCACATACCATCAGATGAGACCAGGGTCGTGGTCTACGCCCGTTGTGTCGTTTAAAACAATTCACCCACTGTATCTTAAATCACAGAAAGGCAATGCGGACTGAAACTATTAAGACTATTCGCGATTGATTTTAAATTTAGCAAAATGACTTCTTTTGCAATGTAGACGATCATTACGTATATCTTAATATCTGCACGGCATGCAACACCAATAATTATGTTAATTTTTGAGCTCACAACTAAAAAATAAACCTTATATTATTTTATAAGGCCTAGGCCATATGGTTAAAAATAGTTTTATCTGAAGAAATGTATTTATTAGATAAATTGTAGCCCACATCTTATAATATTTATGGCTCACCCTAATATCCTTGTAGCAATTTAGGCCCTGACCAATACTCTCCTAACATTTATGGCCCGCACCTAAAACCTCAAAACATTAGTGACCTAAACCAATATCCTCATAACATTTGTAGTCCGCACCACTGTCCTCTTAACATTTGTAGTCTGCAACAATATTCATAACATTTGTGGTCCGCACCACTGTCCTCTTAACATTTGTAGTCTGCAACAATATTCATAACATGTGTGGTCCGTACCAATATCCTCATAATATTTGTGGCCTACACGAATGTTCTCATAACATTTGTAATCCGCATCAATATCCTCATAGCTATTGTATTCGCCACCAATATCATAAGATTTGTGGTCTGTATGAATGTTCTCATAACAGCTTAGGCCTAAATCAATGTCTTCATAACATTTGTTCCCTACATCAATATCCTCAAAACATTTGTAGTCCGCACCAATGTCCTCATAATATTTATAGCCCGCACCACTATCCTCTTAACATTTATAGTCTGCAACAATATTCATAACATTTATGGTCCGCACCACTGTCCTTTTAAAATTTGCAGTCTGCACTACTGTCCTCATAACATTTGTCGCCCGCACCAATATCCTCATAATATTTGTAGTCCGCATCAGTATCTCATGACATTTGTGGCCCACACCAATGTTTTCATAACATTTGTAGTTCGCATCAATATCCTCATAACATTTGTAGTCCGCATCAATATCCTTGTAACATTTGTACTCCGCACCAATATCATCATAACATTTGTGGCCCACGCCAATATCCTCCAAAAATTTGTGACCTAAACCAATGTCCTCATAACATTTGTAGTTTGTACAAATATTCTCTTAACATTTTTGGGCCTTCTAAATATTTAAGATTAAGAAACGACTTGACATGATCTCATACAGAACAGCAGAAAACCTGACAATATTTTGATGTAAAATGCATGTTTTATTTCTATTTTCTAAGCATGGACACGTTTTAGACATACCCTCAATTGATTTTGCGAAGTACAATATTTTGTTTTGTATTTCGTTTTGATTAATGAGGTTATTTGAGCTAATGGGAAGCCGTTAAAACATTCCGTAGAAATTATAAAGATGCTGAATATTCAAATCCATGTTTTTGAGTAATTTAATGGTTTTTGAATATTCTCATTATTATATAAAAGCGTAAAAGTAGATTTATAGAGATCTTAATTGAATTTATGTGAGATTCTTTTCGCTCGGATTTTAAGTTTAGTAACTTCTTTCGCAATTGATAATTTACTTAGAAGGTCTGAAGAGTTTACTAAAGACGCTTACTAAGAACTTGTTTCATATTCCCACGGTATCGGAAATAAAGCATAGACCTAGGAACAGCCAGTTTGATATAACTTTCACTGTAGCCATAAAGATTATCCTAATGGCGTTTATGTTAGATTGCAAATTTTATCGTCCAATTGACTTGTACTTTGGAAACTCCTTTCACGATCGAGACGCCTACTAAGAAGTTGTTTCATATTCCCACGGTCATGGAAATTAAGCGAATAATATAGCGAGGAATAGCTAGTTTGATATAGCTTTCACTGCAGTCAAAGATTATCTTAATGGCGTTTGTTACATTAGTTAGATTACAATAATTTTCGCCCGATTGACTTGTAATTTTGCATCTTCTTTCGTGTTATAGACGCTTACTAAGGACTCGTTTCATATTCTCACAGCCAGTTAGATAGATGTCTCACTGTTGCCAAAGAGATTATCTTAATGGCGTTCATGGTAGACTTACAGGTTATATTAAATCATGAAGCCGTTAAAACAGAAAACAATCAGTAAGTTAACACGAGATTTCCAAACAGTTTCGCCTGATTGACATCTAATTTAGTAACTCCTTTTGCAATGTAAACGATTACTAAGAACGCGTTCCGTCTTATTTCCACGGGATCGCAAATTAGGTGGTAAACAGCCTGGAAATGTTAGTTTATGTTCCTCTAGAGATTATCTGAAATTACTTTATGAAGCCATTAGATCTTTATGACTTTATGTAGGGACTGGAAGCCATTGGCGTAATTAGATTTTTTTACAACATAACCTTCAGGAGTTTTCATTTGCAAATATACATTTTGATAATGATGAATATTCTGTAGGAGTTGGATTTGCAAAGATTGAGTTTTTATATATAAATGCCTGCAGAATTATTAAATGGGGTTGTGTCACATTTTATTACTGAATAATCCCTGTTTTAGGTATGTCTTCTAGGGTAGATAGAGAATTAAATGGAAATGTAATACGTGTCCAGGCTTTTAGACAAATGTTTATTTAAAAGTATTTGTTGGACGAACTTGTAAATTTCTTATTTCAATTCTTTGCCTTTGACATCCTAGATTATTTATAGCAGGAGATACATCTAATTTGGTTAATTTAAATGTCCAATTCGATGTTTCCTATTCTACGTAATTCGTCCAAAAAATATTGTGTACCAATGAATGGATTAAGGACGAATCGAAATTGTTTTTAAACAACTTGAAATGTTAATCGCAAATTTTACTTACAATCTAGCTTCGTTCCTTACCCAATTAAAATGTAAGTTTACATTTAATTTTAAACAGAACATCGTCGTTGAATCAAATTTCAGCTATGATAATTTTCTGCTATAATTGAAACTATATTTTAATATTCCTATTTGATCGCGTGCCCCGGGATATTGACGTTATAATTTAAGAAATTTACTTCATTACTCTTTAGTATTTGAACACTTTTAAAAAAGCAGTTCACCCGATAAAAGCAATGCTTTGGAGAATACAAAGAATGTATCCAACACTTCATATGGAATTACACAGCAGTCGGTATAGCGGTCTTTTTCTGTTTTAGAGGAATGGTCCGACCCAGCGCGGGAAAATGCCGGAACCATCATAAAATGTACGACCGCCTATCCCTTCCGGGTAAACGATAAGTGCATAGTGTGCGTCTACTGCCAGGAACTCTACGATGACCCTGACATATTTAGACGGCATATGGACGATGAGCATCCTGATTTCAACATTAAAGTTGCCTTCCATAATCTGCCCAAACTAGAGTTCATTAAAGCCGACCTAACTAACTTGAGCTGTAGAATTTGCACTCTACAGTTCGAAAGCCTTGAGACAATCGCTGTGCATCTGAAAGATGTACACAAGGAGGCAATAGATTCAAATGCGAGACTAGGCGTAATGCCATATATTTTGCGGAAAGACTTCTTCAATTGCGTCGTCTGTGGAAAGAATTGTCCATCACTTTTCCATTTGAATCGGCACACGATTACGCACTTTTTGAGCTACGTATGCCATTATTGCGGAAAGAGTTACGTGGCTACTACTGGATTGCTCAGACATGTACGCTCCAAACACCAGGAGTATAAGGTCTCCTGTCGCAGATGCGGCAAGGTGTTTCCGAATATGGAGGCCAAAGAGAAACATAGAAGGACCGAGAAGTCGTGTATGGCTTACTGCTGTTCAAAATGCCCTGAAAGATTCCACGATTGGAAGATCAGGAAGCGTCACATGGAGACGGAGCATGGGCAAAGTAAACGGATAGACCGCTGTGCCGACTGCAATATAACCTTCAGCAAAGGCAGTGCCTATTATCAGCACTTTAAGTTGAAACATTCCAAGGATTGCGTGGTTTGCAAACACTGTGGAATGAAATTTATATGTCGTTCGCGCTATAAGCGTCATCTGTCCACTCACGTGAGCTATACGGCCTAATTTTGTTCGGAAACCCCATAGATTTTTATGTAAAAGATATGCCTTCTTAAACATTTCACGTAATGGCACACTAAAACGATCACAATCTATAACAAGTTCTGAGAACAAAGTCGTGTTGTTTCGTTTCACATAACTTTTGTCTCTTTAAATTAATTGATTTATGTTTATAGATTAAACAGTGACACGATTTCTCTATTTTTTATTTTCTGTTAATTTCTACAAGTTTTGTGGATGTAGGCTTTATAATCGAAGCTCTATATTGCTAAGCCAAAGCACACATCTAAATTAAGAGTACATGAACGTCAGATCTCCTGTTGGTTCTAATTATCGATTTTAAGACTAAATATATTGCGATAATAAAGATGCCAATTGGGTTTTGACTATTGAAAGTTCAAGAATTTTAAAAGCCCTTTCAAATACATATTCAAAAAAGGAAACATATCAATTGTGTTTGTTTAATATAGGAGGATCAAAAACCTTGGGGGTTATTTAATAAAAGCCACCTAAAATAATTTTGATAATTAAAAAATACGTAATAAATTGAAATCAATTCTTTTTGTATCGTAAAGTAGCTATAGGCCAACAGCAGTCTTTTCGTGATTTCGGAAAATACCTGTATTGATGTTCTTAAGTACCTTAATTTAATATAAGAAATATGGTGAATAAATATCTTTACCAAACTAAACGTATTCTAATTTCACTTTCATCAATAGTAACTTTATTTCGCTACAAAGTATACTTGTTTCCATTATTATTGAACTACGTACTAGTTATCCTAAAAATGTCCAAAGATAAAGGTTTTTACTTTGAGTTTTTTGCTGTTTGAAGTTCTGATTATAATCTTGAACTTAGAAGAAAATATATAGGACTGAACATGTATGGTTGTCGATATTTGTCTGAAGAGGAGAATTTGAAAAACAACAATATAAGAGAATTTGATGGATACTTTTTCTAATAAAGTTACATAGTTATCTGTGTTAACTTATTTTGTTAGTTTCCGAAAATAAATCACGAAATCGACAGCTAAGAAAGTCGAGGAGGAAATAAAGATAATCAGTTGCAAGGTGCGTACTTACACTTACTGTAAATTGTTAAGCCAAGTTTGAAACTATTTAAAACACGATTTACAATGTATAAAAATGTTGTTGTAGAACTGTTGGCACCCGATGCAGAACTGTTCCAAGCATTAGACGATACCAGAGCACAGTACTTGCCTGAAAGATTCTCGTCTTACGGTGTGGAGGTTATCATTGAAGACTTGTCTGACCATGCGCAAACGGAAGGGGATAACGTCAATATAGACTCTAAAAAGCGACAAAGAAAAGAACATTTGTGGGTAAGAAATGTCCGCAAGTTTAAGAAGCTAAAAGGAGAAGAATACACTAACAGCTCTGGAAACGTTGTGCCGGCGAAAAAATTCCAGCATGTCACTTGTTTATGCCATAACAAATGCCATGAAAAAATACAAATTGACCAACAAAAGAAACTCTTTAATTACTTTTACCAAGTACCTAGTTACGACTTACAGACATCGTTTCTGTTCTCCCTGATAAATGTCCAAGGCGTAGATCGTAGAGCTAAACCGTCGGTTAAATCTCGACGATCGAACACAAGGCATTACTTCTTACCCAACTGCGAAGGAAGAGTCATATCCGTATGCAAGAACTTCTTTAAGAACATATTCCAAGTGTCCGATGGAAGATTGACGAGACTATTAAAGAATAAAATGATAAATCCAATAGCACCAACCGATCATAGAGGACAAACGAGTTCAGCAAATAAAACCAGTGAAGCCAAAGTTAACGTTGTCGTTGAATTTCTTAAAAAAATACAAACTTATAACCCTTATTATACACTCAGTCCTACAACCGGTCAATATACGGCTTCTACATTAAGCATAGCGAAATTATACGAATTGTATTCAACAGAACAGGCAGACGATGAGAAAGTATCCTACTTTATTTTCCGAAAGATTTATAATGACAGATACAATTATGGTTGTGGTGATCCAACGAATGATTAGTAAAGGTGCTTTCTTATGTTGCAAAATCCTCTATAAATACAAATTGATCAACAAAACATACCTAGATGAAATATGCGTAAAATCTGACCTAAATACTAAACATTAAACATAATAAATCACTCAAATTTTCTTGTGATTCGACAAAAACATTTAATTCTTACCGAATGTTTTCGGCGTCTATTTCTTTTAAATCAATGGATTAATTTCCATACAGACTTTCATTTCCTTGAAAATGATTGAGAATCTATGCAAACTTATTTTCTATTTCACGCGTTTCAACTTATCCAAATTTGATTGGATAAACTTTGTTAATTGCAAATGTATTCGTTACCTGTTTCACTTCTTTGAAATTAAGAAATGATTGATTTCCATGTTCGCTTTGATCATTTATTTCATCCTCTTCAAAATGATTCGCACTCCTTTCAAATTCATCAACTATTTTACCCCCGTCAAGTTGATATACACTTATTCCAACAATCTGTTAATATTCTGTTGCTTCTACATTATTTACACCCAATTTTTATGCATTGTATTCAACAATTGAGTAAGTATCTTTTCAGAATGATGTATATTTCAAGTTTGTGAGCCATAATGAAGATATGTCTTTCAATCTATCATACTTTGATTGGGCAAAATCTCATTTCTTTCTTGGCAAACGTAATCTTGATCTATAATTTACTCTTTTTTTTCTCCATTTTGAAATAATCACTTCAATTATGATTTTGACTATCGTCTACTAGAATTAGTACTCGTCTCTGAAACACTTGTTTATTATTGGGAAGATATAATATAGGTGTTAAAATATATATATAATCATCCTATATTTTACATTAATTGCTAAAAAATATATTTCTTGCGGAAATTATCTCTTAAAATTTTTAGTTCAAAATGATTTGTTGAATGGTTAAGATTGAAACTAATTTATTTGTCATAATATTGTTTGTGTTTATTTGGTCAAATACCAATTCATCGTGTTTTAGTTTTTAACCGACATCATAAAAGGAGGATGTTATAATTCGTTTGTATTTTTTTTTGTTTGTTACCTCATATCTCCCGACTGGGTGGACCGATCTTAATGATTTTTTTTAAATGAAAGGTGACGCTCATCATAGGGTCCCATTTTTTAACAGACTTAAAAAAGGAGGAGGTTATAATTCGTCTGTATTTTTTTTATGTTTGTTACCTCATATCTCCCTACTGGGTGGACCGATCTTGATGATTTAAAAAAAAAATGAAAGTTAGTGCTCGTCATAGGGTCCCATTTTTTTTTTAAATCCAGTTCTGATAATGGCATCCATGAGAAAACCGGATAAGTGTTAAATTTGCATTAAGCAAGTGCGCCACAAATGGACGAATAACTCAAGATCACGCCAACCGATTTCGATGATTCTTTTTTTATTGAAAAGGATATACTTCAAGGGTTGTTTTGTGATAGTTTGGTTAGGTTCTGATGATAGATTCCATGACAAAGTGACGGAACTCTTCAATTCTTAGGAGCAAATGAACGATACTCGACAGAATCTTCTATAGGCTATCCCGATATTTGAGTTCCTTACCGTTGGTATGGTCTAGTGCTAGTCGTAGTTAAACATGAAGATCAATGGATCTCCTCAACGGCATACAGTAAGGGTGCGGTTTAAGGCAGAAAATATAAGTGTCTTTAATCAAATAGCAATGAGCTTACGTCTCTTACACGTTTACATCAGATTCACTAAAAATAAAAAAATACATAAAAAGAAAAAAGAATATTTTTTAAGTCTGTTTTGAAGGCGTTTCTTTGTTTATTAAAATTTTTATTTATATTTGTATATTATTTTTATTTTCCATGTCATAATGTTGTTAAAATAAGATGATGCACACATAATGACTAGTTTATTTAATATTCGTCTGTAAATATCTTTCGTTTCACACGCTTTATTTTTAGAATACTATTTTCTATTTTGTTAGGGTTTTACTATTCTATATTTGTTATTGAAGTTCTAACTCTTCTATTAAGATATTTTTTTTTCAAACGTGAATAGAGAATCCTCGTTGTCAGTTGGTGTATTGCATATTTAACACGGTTTTTATTATTTTTGAAACATTAGTTCGTGTTTTAGGTTTAAGAGTGAAATTTTGTGGGTAGACATATAAATATTCAATACCTTGTCACATTTTAAATGTGGCTTGAAATCTCCTTGGTCATGAAGATTTTTTGTTGCACATATTTCCCTTAAAATAGGTAGCTACTTCGTTGAATTTAGCTGAGTTTGCCACGTCATTTGTAAGATTAAATAAAATATAATATTTAACAGTAAAAGCGAAACGTTTGTGGAAACTAAATTAGGCTATATGAATGAATTTATATTTAATGAGGTATCGACAATATTTGAAACATTCATTAACATATTGCAAAAAGTAGTTGTACGCAATTTAGATTATCGTCGTACATGAATTAATATAATAGGTGACTATACGATACGAAAATGTTGAGTAAATTAAACCAGGATATATTTGATGAGGTGTCAACAAAGAATTGGAAGATTTAACATATTATAATTACATGTTCTAGAACTATAACAAAAATTAAGCTTCTAAAAGTACAAATAGTGAAAGGCGCTTATTTCTCTTTGTTCTAGTTGTGGATTGGTTAGTTGCGGCGCGTCTCAACGCTAAGGTAGTTTTGAAATATTCAACAATGTATCCATTTAGGATACCCAGTAATAACATGGTATGTGTCTACTGCTGCGAGCAATATGAGGACCCTTCGGATTACAGACTACACATGAAAGTCGAGCACAAATCCTTCAACGTGGAAACTGCCTTCGCCCACACTCCCAACAACTACACGGAGTACCTCAAGGTCGATTGCGTAGATTTGGCTTGTAGAATTTGCGAGGGTGCATTCGATAATGTGTCGTTAATGGCCCAGCATTTATTCGAAGTTCACGGGAAAGATATCGACATGAAAGTCGAGGTGGGAATGCAAATGTTCAAGTTGGGTCCGGAAAAATGGGTCTGCGCCTTGTGTCAGTTAAAATTGCCAAGTCTCCGTGAACTCAGCCGCCATACTAGCTGCCATTATCACAAATACACATGCGAAACTTGCGGTAAATCGTATATTAATAAAGAAAATTTGGGTAGACACACTCAATACGCTCACAGCGATTACAAAATTTGTATAAAGTGCAAAAAACCGTTCACTAATGCGTCGGATAGGCGTAAACATGTCGAATCTTCACAAAGGTGTTGGCCATTTTGTTGCAATCAATGCGGTGAGAGATTCTTGACTAGAAGGAACAAATTGGATCACATGAAGGAAGTTCACGGACAGACTCCAAAGGCTTACACTTGTCCAGATTGTGGCAAGAATTTCGAGAAATGGCACCACTATCGGGCGCATTTTATTCTGTCACATACAAACGATATATATACCTGCTCATTTTGCAAGCTAAAATTCGACACCAAACGGCATCTCGCAGATCATGTGGTTATTCACACGAAGGAGAGATCATTCAGTTGTCCGGTTTGTGCAAAGACATTTTCGAGAAAAAAGAACCTCGCTCAACACAGTTGGATACATAGCGAGTATAAGCGTTTTGAATGTGCTCAATGCAACAGACAGTTTAATCAGCGTGTGAGCTGGAAGACTCACATGAAACACTATCACCCTGAACTGGTTAATTTTTGACAGGATAATACTGCGAAAGATACATTTTAATTTTGTTGTTGTGTGTGAGCAGAGGTTATGTAAATAATTAAGCGATCTTATATAGTTGTGTATCTAGTTGACGTTATTTTATATCTGGCTCGAAGGACTATAAATTTGTTTAGAAGAAAGGTTAGAGAAAAAGGAAACAATAGAGTTTAATATATTTCAGAGTTTTGTAAATTAGATTGTATTAAGACTCAAAGTTTGATTTTCATTTAGTCTAGTTTTATTATAGAAATTGTATTTGTTCAGATATTTTTACTGTCAATCTGCTATTAAGTTTTCACATTTTTTAAGTAATAAATTATGGAATAGCGTGTTTTTTTTAGTTATTTTGTTTGAGCAATAATAACTGCGTGAGATTTCAGGATTTTTCTTGTCATAGGAATTTATTTTTGTTGTGTTTTTATGTACCCTCTTCCCACTGTCTTAGATAGTCGAGTCTGTAACTATTGCGAACGATATTCTGACATATGATGATGACCAGTCACAGGTTTTACATCCCATTACTTCTTATCAAATATTTATTTCTTTATTTAATTATTCAAGTTGCTAAATTTTTCATTCCCTTCTCTACAAAGTCTTTGTTGTTTATGGCTCTATCAGCCCAAATGTCAATGCTTTATTTGTACATTTTTTTGAATTTTACAACAGGAAGACGATAACAGAATAAAGAAACATTAACCATATAAATACATCTTACTAACTAAACCGAGAAAAATCGCACGAAATCATTAACACACGAAAACGAACGCCGAAGAAGGATTACGAACTAATTTCATATGAAAACGAACAATTGAATGACCAGGGGCATTTCTTTTTGTTCTAGACAAAAGTGATGCCTATTACATGGCGAGGCGCAACGCGGAGTATGTCGTGAAATTAACAACAGCTTACCCCTTCAGGCTTCCAGAAGATTCTATGGTTTGTGTCTACTGCTGTGAAAGCTATGACGATCCCCCAATGTATAGAAAGCATATGGACGAAGAGCATCAGACCTTCAATGTTCGCATGGCGTTCATACATTGCAACGAAGGCTTTATCAAGGTGGATTGCACCGAACTGCGATGTCGTCTATGCGGGGAGCCTTTCGAAAATCTAGATGATGTCGCTCAGCATCTATACCATAAACACGAACAACCTTTAGACTTAAACTTTGAGCTCGGTATGCAACCATTTAAATTAGAGAAGGACAAATTAGTCTGTGCCATTTGCAACTCAAAATCACTCTGTCTCAGACAATTGAGTAGACATACGCAGTCCCATTTTCTTAAATACACTTGCGAGGCTTGCGGAAAGTCGTACGCCACTATAACGACGTTGAAACACCATATATCCTACTCTCACACGGGACAGGAGAGAATCTGCAGGAAGTGCAAGAAGACATTCAACTCTCTGACGGAGAAAAGGGACCATTTGAGCGGCTCGAAAAGATGCTGGTCCCATTTGTGTAATATTTGCGGGGAGAGATTTCTAAGTTGGACCATAAAGCAGACCCATTTGAACGAAGTTCACGGTGCACCTAAAAGGACATACGTTTGTCCTGAATGCGGAGAAGTGTTCCCCGACAGGAAAAAGTATCGTGTTCACTTTAAAATCCTTCACACGGATGACAATTTTATCTGCACTTGTTGCGGTCTCAAGTTCGACACTAAGCGTAATTTAGAGAATCACAGAGTGATTCATACTAAGGAGAAATTGTTTCCTTGTCCGGTTTGTTCGAAGTCCTTTCCCAGAAAGAAGAATCTAGTACAACACATGTGGATACACAGTGAATTGAAGAGGTTCAGTTGTACTCTATGCAATAAACAGTTTAATCAAAGGGTCAGTTGGAAGACTCACATGAAGTCTTATCATCCTGACTTAGCTGATTTTCAGGGTATGCAGAATAATAATGCCAAAATGGTACTTACTATTTTAAAGAACGATGAATAGGGTGCTCTAGGTCTTTGCGAGAAATTTTATCAGGCTACTAGTTTACCATTATTTTTCTAGAATATAATCTCGTTTGTTGTATGTATAATTTCGTTACTAGAACTTTTTTTAAAAGAATGGGGAATATAAATCAGTCTGTGACTATAGCTCGTAATTTGGTTAACTATGTAATTAGTCTATGACTATAGTTCGTCATTGGGCTATCTGTGTAATTAGTTTGCGACTATTTTCGTCATTGAAAGAAAGAAATTTTTTTTTTTTAAAACATGCATAGGTACTTATTCTATACAATTAACTTAACAATATTTCGTGATCAACCAAGGTCTCCCGTGACTACGATTACCGTGACAGTGATTGTTTTACCTCTTTATAGTCATAAACCGTACTTATATCTATTTAACATCTACTACTACGTTATATTTATATTTCATCTATTACAATTTATTTTGTGAAAAAGTAAACTATTAGAGTACATACAGAAACTTTATACAAAACTCGCGTATATACGTAAACGGACATAAAAGGTATTATAGATAATCATAATTATAAAAACAACATACATTCACGCTGACGCTTTTTGTTTTGCGAGAAGATATAGACATAGTTTTAATTTAAACGTCCCACGAGATTGTAATGATCGAAGTGATGGTGGTAGGTTCCAACATTTAGTAGCCGCGAATTTAAAACCCCCTTTAAATGCAGCTGTCCTATGCTTCGGAGTAGATAGTAGACCTGGGTCGTTTCAGAATTTCAGCATAATGTAACGAAACTGCTATTACACCAAAAAAACGCTATGTTACAAGTTATTAATAAAACGCCATTTTTCCGAGGACAAATTAAAATTTATGCTAATAATGTATGTAAACGCCCTCTTACGGAGACTTTTGTTATAAAAACGATTTTTGTCAAATGTTGAGATATAATACAATCATACTACGGCACTGACAAACTAGATGGCAGTTTTGTATTTTTGTACTTAATATTCTTTCTACTTCTTACACATAAATTATTTTAAGAAATAATTTATGTGTAAGAAGTTCATGTCATTCTTAAATATGAGTATACATTTTAAGTGATTATCTACACACTAAATGTTCTTTTGGAAAGAATTTGAAATAAAATACGCAATATAATTTTACTAAACTTTATTATCGTTAATTTTTTAAAAATTTCTACAAAAAGTGCATTAGTTGACCTATGTAAAATGTAGTAAAATCATTGAAATGAATAGTGAATATTATTGGGGTGAAGTTATAGTTTCGTAATCGAGAATTATAAATGTAACATTTCATTTATTGAGTAATAAGAGAGAATAAAGAGAACTTTGATCCTATTTTATTAATAGGATTAATTAATTTAATTGTTATAGAAGACTGTAAGAAATAAATTCTTCTTCAAACTTATTGCAACGTCGTGAAGTAATATAAACAAGAAAACTACAGCGATTCTGTCTGATGTTTAAATTTGAGTCCAATTTGTTTTTGCATACGGTTCATGCGTCTCATCTATAAAAATAAATCGCTTACTCGGGCAAATACTTTAATCGCGGCTATTTTTGTACTTAACAAAAAAGCTATCTTTGTTATCTTTACTATCCCATGTACCATACTGTTCATTTTGGTAAATCATAGAAATTAACCAATTACAGCGATTCTGTCTGATGTTCAAATTTGAATCCAATTTGCTTTTGCATACGGTTCATGCGTCTCATCTATAAAAATAAATCGCGTACTCGGGCAAATACGTTAATCGCGGCTATTTTTGTACTTAACACAAAAGCGATCTTTGTTATCTTTACTATCCCATGTACCATACTGTTCATTTTGGTAAATCATAGAAATTAACCAACTACAGCGATTCTGTCTGATGTTCAAATTTGAGTCCAATTTGTTTTGGCGTACGGTTCATGCGTCTCATCTATAAAAGAAATAGCTTACTCGGGCAAATACGTTAATCGCGGCTATTTTTGTACTTCACACAAAAGCG
>JACTOM010000103.1:461490-514923 GCA_015832385.1 Elymnias hypermnestra
CGTGGTTGTGCCAGTAATCACCACGCTTGGCAGGCGGGTTGGTGATCGCAGTGCTGACCCTCTCGCACCGATAACGCTGCTGCCCGTTATCGGTCTGTGACATTTAGGTCAGCGAGGAATGGATATACCGCCATTTATCGGTATGGGAGTTGGATAGGAAAGATTTGGTACGTGGGATAAGAGGAGTTTTGGGGAGCATTAGGGTTAGGTATAGGACATTACTGCCGCGGATAGAAGAGTGAAGAGCGGTAGTAATAGCTCGAGGCACCCGGGGTCGCTTACCCGCATGCTTAGTTAGTAACCGGACAGATTATCTGACTAAACACCCTCTGAGTACACTAAACACCCTCTGAGTACCTATCTATGTAATTAGTCTATGACTATAGTTCGTCATTGGGCTATCTATGTATTTAGTCTGTGACTATTCTCGTCATTGGGTTATCTATGTGATCAGTCTATGACTATAGCTCGTAATTGGGTTATCTATGTAATTAGTCTATGACTATAGTTCGTCATTGGGCTATCTGTGTAATTAGTCTGTGACTATTCTCGTCATTGGGTTATTTATGTGATCAGTCTATGACTATAGCTCGTAATTGGGTTATCTATGTGATCAGTCTGTTGACTATGGCGCGTAATTGGGTTATCTATGTCATTAGTCTGTGACTATTGCTCGTATTTGGGCTATCTGTGTGATCAGCCTGTGACTAAGCTACTGTTGCGATGTAGCAACATTATGTTGTTGTGTTTCGTTGCACGAGTAAGGGTACCTTCAAGGGGGCTGGAGAAACATCTCAACCCATTAAATCTGCAATGCTCGCTCCGTTGTTCTGCAAAATGTCTTAGAGCTGCCGAATTTTATAATTGTTTTATTTTAAAAAGTCCTTCATTTCTATTAAATCAATATATCCATTGAATTTATCTTGAAATTATTTTACTTCATTATGTATTCTAAGGACATAAGTCTTGCAAACCAAACTATACTTTTTTGTTTCTTTCATTTCAAAAAGCAATCGGTGTATTATAGAAAATGTATAGTTTAGTTATTGATGTACTTATATTTTATGGTTCCGTAAGATAGAGATTTGTTTTCGTTACATAGTTTATATGAGAACGAATGTACAGAAATTATTATTGTAATAAAAATAAACAAGTTTAAACTATATTACTGCGTTTCTATGCTACCCTCACGATACGATTACGATTCATATCTAATTACTATTAAGTTGATGGTTTATTTGCTTATAATTTTTTAAAAGATTTGTTTTGAATATTTATTACTTACAATATTATAATATTGTTATAGTTCTATCATCATTATTTATGATAGATAGCTGAATTTTTTTTGATAAATGATGTGTTAAAAAAGGCCATATTACTTTCCATTTAGGGCTCTAAAGAAGCACACACAACCGTATCAAAATATATGATATTTAGGATATAAAAAAATAATTAGTTAATAATACAGACAAGGTACCAGCAAAAGCGAATCAGTTGTCGTTGTAATACAATTGTTGCTAGTCTACAGTCTAACTGGTCTACAGTTAACTGGCATAGACGTATTACAGAAGTATATATAACAGCAAAATTGATCGAGACATTTCTGTCTGTTCTAGACGTGATACGTCCGTTATCCCTCGCCAGACGCAATGCAGAAGTCATGGTCACATACTCTACGGTCTACCCGTTCAGATTGCCAGAGACCTCACTCATGTGCGTATACTGTTGTGAGTCATACGCTGACTCCTGTCAATTTAGGCAACACATGGACAAGGAGCATAAAACATTCAAAGTAGAGACAGCTTTTGCCCATTGTCCATACGAAGGTTACCTAAAAACAGACTGTACTGATCTCCGCTGCAGAATATGCGGTCAGCCATTCAAAAAGATTGAGGACGTTGCCAAACATTTGAATGACATCCATGACCATAAGATTAATTTCGACTTCCATCTCGGAATTCAACCGTTCAAATTTATAGATGAGAAACTTCTTTGCGGCATTTGTGACAGGAATTTCCCTTGTCTACGCCAGCTAAGCCGTCATATGTCGACTCACTACCAGAATTTTACTTGCGAGGAGTGTGGGAAGTCTTACACAACGAACGGTTCTCTACAGCAGCATATGAGGTTCTCTCATATACCCGATGAGAGGATATGCAGGAGGTGCAAGAAAACATTCAGCTCTCTGGAAGCTAAACGAGAGCACGCTGAGTCTTCTCCAAAATGTTGGCCGTACCAATGTATCGTATGCTCTCAAAGGTTCATGAAGTGGTCGGCCAAGGAGCAGCATTTGACATCCGTTCACGGACATGCAAAGAAGACCCATTCTTGCCCAGAATGCAATAAAGTGTTCACGTCAAGAAATTCATACAGAGTACATTTCGCAGTGATACATGCCGGAGTTAACTTCGTCTGTTCGTGGTGCGGTAGGAAATTTAGCACCAAAAGGCATCTGGAACAGCATACAGTAGTTCACACTGGAATAAAACTCTTCGACTGTTCGGTTTGCTCTAAATCATTCCCGAGGAAGGCTAATTTAGCTCAGCACATGTGGATTCATAGTGAATACAAGCGTTTTGAATGCAATATATGCAATAAGCAATTTAACCAGCGGGTTAGCTATAAGTCACATATGAAGGCGCATCATCCCGAAATTCAAAATTATTGAAGAGATTTTAGGGAAAATGTATAATTGCTTTAACATAGCGAAATAGATACTGTAGATATTTATATAAGAATTCTTTCATTAAAAAAACCCTTTAAATTGATGGATAGATTAAATTATTAACATTGGAATATTGGCTATTTCCAAAAAAGTCATCTAAATAAAAATTTCACGGCTAATAATAAGTAGAGGATGCTATACTACCCTCATTTTAAAAATGACTCAATTGAACCAATGATCTCGGATAGTTATAAAAATTTTGTACTCTCGAATCTAATATCAATATTTTCAATTCATATTCCTTGATCCACATCCAATAACCAAATATGATTTATAATACATGCGTTTATATCAAATAACGAGTCTGAATGCTGTTTCAATTAACAAAAGGTATCTTAAATACAATCGTCTGATGCAATCCAAGGAGACTTGAGTCACCAAGGAAATTTTCTTTCTTTTCTAGACACGGAACCAGTCAGTCGCATTCAGATGGAAAAACGCAACGCGGAACTTGTCTTGCAATACTCAACCGTATACCCGTTCAGAGTTCGTGGCAAAGATATGGTCTGCGTCTACTGCTGCGAGCAATACGAGGATCCGAAAGATTACAGGGATCATGTAGACGAATATCACAAATCGTTTACCGTTTCCACCGCATTCGCTCACTTAGGGAGAGGAAAAGATTTTTTGAAAGTAGATCTGACAAACTTGAAGTGTAGAAAATGTTCAATGCCATGCAATAATCTCGAAGAGATAGCATCCCATCTTAACAACAATCACGGTATTTTTAAAATAGACACAAATTATGATATAGGAATGCATCCTTACCGTTTGGATAGCGAGAAGTGGGTTTGCTTCCTCTGTGACAAAAAATTTGCCTCTCTCACGAAACTTTGTAGGCACACCACCTCTCATTACCTTAAATACACATGTGACGTTTGCGGGAGGAGGTATTTGACTAACGAGGCTTTAAAGTACCACAATCGATGCAACCACACCGGAAATCACGTGTGCAGGAAGTGCTGGATGGACTTTCCAACTGCTGAAATGAAAAGGGACCATGTAAAAATGTCTAAAGCTTGCTGGACTTTCTGTTGCATGACTTGTGGAGAAAGATTTATATCCTGGGAAGGGAAACAAAAACATCTTACAGATGTACACGGACGAGAAAGAAGGACTTACGAGTGTCCCGATTGTGACCAAACATTTTTGTCTCGTAAACAATTCTATAATCACTACACTGTGATTCACAGTGATGATAGCTTTATTTGTCCTTGTTGTGGTCTCAAGTTCAGTACGAAAAAGAAAATGGAAGAACACAGATATGGTCACACTGGGGAGAAACCTTACCAGTGTAACGTCTGTATGAAAGTATTCTCTACTAGCAAAAGTTTAAAACAGCATTCGTGGATACATAGTGAAAAAAAGAGGTTCATTTGTGTAATCTGCGAAAAGCAGTTTGCGCAAAAAGTGAGCCTCACCGGCCACATGAAGTCTCATCACCCAGAAAAAACCCTTTAAAGTTTTTATCTTATTTTATGAACTTTGTCTTTTTAGTTAGAAATAAACGGTAATTGCATTAGAGTGTTTGAATTGTAAGGACCTAAATAGTAGTTGATCGTGCATATTGGTTGTGAAATTGACCAATTTCTTTTTTGTGTTTTAGGGGCAACATTGGAATTACGGGGACGTAGGGAGACTCACAGTCCGAAACCGAAAATCATACTTGTATATCATACGCCGCAACGTCGTAACGCGGAACTTATACTCAGATACTCAACGGCCTACCCGTTTAAGACTCGATTTAGTCAAATCTTATGCGCCTATTGCCATGGGGAATATAACACTTTGTCCAATCTACGTTATCACATGAAAATTGAGCACGTCAATTCGGATTTCAAGAACGTTTTCTACAGAACAAAGGATAATTTGATCAAAGTTGACATAACCGATTTGAAATGTAACATCTGTCAGCAGGATATTCAAGACGTGGAGGCATTAATGGGACATTTGTCCAAAGAGCACAATAAACCTGTTAGATTCAACGTGCGGTTTGGCGTTTTGCCATATAAACAGAATTCGATGAATCAATGGCTCTGTGTGTATTGTCAGAAAATATACTCACAATTTATTCAATTCAAGCGACATATTTCTACCCACTTCATGAATTATACCTGTGACAAATGTGGTACCATGTTTATTTCGGACCACGCTTTAAGAGATCACTTGCGCCAGGTGAAATGCTTTAGAACCGCTTACAAAGCGCGTAACGGCAGAGTCATGAAACCGCGTAGTAACGCCGAAATAATTCTTCAGTGTTCAACAGCTTGTCCTTTTAGGACTTGGAAGAGCAATTTTAACTGCGTATTCTGTAGGGTACAATCTAGTGATCCGAGCACCCTTCGCAGTCACATGGCCACTAGACACGAAAATTATGACGTACAAGCAGCTTTCTATAAAAAGTTAGGCAAAGACTTCCTACAAATCGACATAACTGATCTGCAGTGTAAACTGTGCTTCATGCCAATAGAAAACCTTGAAAATTTGACATATCACCTGAAGAATGATCACCAGCAACCCATCAACTCTGATGCCCAGTTGGGTGTACTACCATTTAAGCTTAAAGATGGCTCTATTTGGAAATGCACAATGTGTCCAAATGAATTCAAAGACTTCTTTTCACTGAGAAAACATACATCGGAGCATTTTCAGAATTACGTTTGCGACACTTGCGGTGAAGGTTTCATCACCGAATCTTCAATGATAGCACACACTAAAATACCACATGAAAATAAGTATAGCTGTAGTCGTTGCGTGGCAACATTCTCGACCCTTGAAGAGCGAAATATTCACGTGAAAACCCAGCACACATCGACACCATACATGTGTGTGTACTGTAAAGAAAAACCACGTTTTGCCAATTGGGAACTGAGGAAGAAACATCTGATGGAAGTTCACAATTATAAAACCGGCGCTGATAAGTACGAATGTACAACGTGTCAGAAGTCGTTTAAAACTCGTTCTGGAAAATATAATCACATGGCGAGGACACATAGGATTAAAAAGGACACTGAATTAAATTATCCATGTCACAGTTGTCCAAAAGCGTTTACAACGCAATTGTTTTTGGACAAGCATGTTTCGAAAAAACACTTTGATACCTAATTTGCTTAACAATAAATAATCCATTCTTTTTGTACGGGCTTTTATAGTAGACGCAATCAAAGAACCTCTTAATAGAAAAGGATGTTATCGAATGAAATAATGATGTGGTTCTTTCTTTTTTTTTAGGGTCCACAAAGGAAAGTGACGGACTCAAAGAAAAAGAAAGTAAACCAAAAATGAGATTATTTGAGAGATCCGTTAAGCAGAATCCACATCGACAAAACGCTGTACTGATACTCAAGTACACTACCGCGATCCCCTTTAAAACGCGTTTCAATAGAATCCTCTGTTCCTACTGTTATATTGAGTTCGAAAATATAGAGTCTTTAAGGGATCACGTGAAAACAAAACATGTTAAGGTTGATTTTAATAGCGCTTTCTATAAAGTTGTAGATGATCTTAAAATTGATATAAGCTACTTCAAATGTAACATATGCCAGCAAGAAATAGATAGTGTAGAAACGTTTATGGTGCATTTATCACGCGATCATGGTAAAACGGTTAATTTCGAAGTGCCGTTTGGAGTATTGCCTTACCGTCAGAATGATTCTGGGGAATGGATGTGTTTGTATTGCGAAAAAATGTTCCGAAGTTTCTCGCAAATTAACGGCCATTTGAGAAGTCACGCGAAAATATTTACATGCGATAAATGTAGTGCAACTTTCTTATCAGATCATGGACTCAAACAGCATGAGCGTAACTTCAAATGCTATAAAGCTACATACAAACCCAGATTTGGTAAAGCTTTAAAGCACAAATTCAATACGGAAATTATCCTGCAGTGTTCAACTGCTTGTCCGTTTAGGACTTGGGGTCAGAATTTCAATTGCGTGCTATGTAGAGTCCAGTCAAATGATCCTAATGGGCTGCGAGCTCATATGGCGTCTCATCATGCGAATTTCGATATCCAGCTAGTTTTTAGCAGGAAACTACGTAAGGAGTTTCTTAAAGTAGATATCACAGATTTGAAATGCAAGCTCTGCTTCATGCGTATAGATACTCTGGACGACCTTTTAGCTCATTTGAAAAACGATCACAAACAACCTATCAATGTTGACGTGCAACCCGGAGTCCTCCCGTTCAAATTAAACGATGGCTCCAACTGGAATTGTGCCATATGTAAAATTCATTTTTCCGATTTCATATCTCTCAAAAAACATACCGCTGAACATTTTCAGAATTACGTATGTGACACTTGTGGCGAAGGTTTTATAACCGAAGTGGCTCTTAGAGCACACGCAAAAATACCACACGGAAATAAGTACAACTGTAGCAGATGTGTCGCAACTTTCTCAACTCTTGAGGAGAGAAATTTGCATATTAAAACCCAACATACTTCGTTGCCTTATATGTGCATTTACTGCAAAGAGAAGCCTAGATTTGCTACATGGGAGCTGAGAAAGCGACACTTGATGGAGATGCATAATTACAAGCCCGGAGCTGAAATGTACGAGTGCACTACTTGTCACATGATGTTCAAAACACGCTCCCAGAAATACCACCATAATGTCAAAGTGCATCGCACTAAGAAAGACCCTGATTTTGGGTTCTCATGTGGACATTGTGCTAGAGGTTTTGCTACTAAGCTCTCTCTGGATAAACATGTGGCTAAGAAACATTTTCATGTTTGACTGTGTCTTTGGTAATACAATTGTAATTTCATTGGGACGGCTAAAAGCAGTTCTGTGTCTGTAATTTATCATAATCTTTCAATATTTTGAAGTACTAGACTATTTTAGTGAAACTATGATGGCCTTCTTGTCTTGAGACGTGTGGATCTCGATTGTGGACAATCGTACGTCTTGAATTATTTGTTTCAAAAATTGAACATTATGCTTTGCAGTAGACGAGAACAACCCTGCATATCCCAAAAGTAGTTCTGTATTATGTCCATTAATAACCCTCTCCTCTATAAGTGAGGAGTCATGTGCCCAGCTGTAGGATGGTAATAAGCTGCTAAATAACTTACCTTAAATATTTTGGGTACTTTGTTATAGTTGTAAATTCAAAATAATTCTTTGTTAGTCTACTTTTTTCAGAGCCTCCGATTTATTGGTCGGGTTATTTGAGCTCGTGTTGCGTTAATTCTAAATTGATTGAAAGTGAGCCGTTTAACTCGCGTCGGTGACGCTGAATAGGTCCATTCGTCGTCAAGCGCATTTAAATCCGTATATGCTCTGCTATAATCATTGTCAATCTGATTTATGTCATCGTCAAACATACTTTCTACTACTACTTTGTATTATTATCCCTTACATCTTCAATTTCTAAATGGCTATTTGCTCCAAGAAATAATAATCTTCCCTAATTCCAGAAGTCCAGTCAATCAGGATTCGCTGTTTATTATTTCTCTTTTTAATTATTAAATTTATTCGTGCTCAATATTGCCGATTCTAGGTAATAATGAATCGTTTATTGTCATAATAATCTTTGTGCATTAAAGACTGATTATTTCTTACTTTATCTTTATTCCTAATAAATTAGTTTGGGCAGTGTAGATGTGCAATTATTTCGTTTATTTTTGGAAACTCTAGAAAGTCTTCTGTTGTACTATTATAGATGTATAGATGATAATTTCGTTTGTAATTTTAGATATCGGTTAGTTTTATCGACATATTTGAAATTGTTTCCTATGATCTCATGTACATGTTCCTGAAACTGAATCATGACCGTGAAATATATGCATTTTTAGTAGGGTAGATGTTACAATCTCAGGGATAGAATGAAAATTTTAGTTGATAATTTATGGGAAGAGAGTTGGAAATTGACTGCGTCATTCAAAATATCTTATAAAAAGAAAATCATAAATAATGAGGAGAATTTTTTATTTCTGCCATGGATCTTAGTGTAATAGTGGATATTTACCGAATATCCACTATTACACAAAGATGCACGGCACTAAGGAGGCTAAAAACACAAACAAGTATAAAGATTTTCATTAGGTTTACAGTATACATAAATTATTTCCAGATTTGAAAACTAGGTATTTGTAGATTGGTATAACAAACCCATAATTACCTTTCATATAGAAAATATGAATAGTGTTGCATACATTGCTTCTTAATGTAGTTTATCGGTAATTGTAAAACTTTTTTTCGACGGGTAGTTTAGGTATTTCGCATCTATATTACGAAATAGGTAGTTTGATATTTGTTCCTCTGACAAATGCTTTTACTTACCCAAAACTAATTATTTCCTGTAGAGTATGTGGGACAATAAATTTCAGGATACCCACAAAACCTTGAAATCTGTAGGTATTATACCAGAGGTCCTTTTGGCCATTCCCCTGTGGCACCCTGGATGAAATCCAACTTTGAAATGACCGAATCCTTCCTAACTGTATATCAAGCAATCGTATTCTTAAAAAATTGTAAATAGCTACATGAATAGATTTTATTCGCTAAATTGTATGCTTATTCCTTTTAAATATAAGGTGTTTCCATTTCGTTTAATTATATAAGTAAGTTATTTAATCGTGATAACATTTTATTAGATGACACTTCATTAAAATATGTGTAAAATATGCACGAGTTTCATTTCTTTTATTATCTTTGACACAAGATACTTTTAAATAGGTATTAGCGAATTAACTTACAATTTTGAATATGATGTATTTATTAATTTCATTAACTTAGACGCTATGATGTTTTGACCACTTGAAAAGCTTAAAGAAATACCATTACTAATCTAATTGCTGCTTGTGATTAAGGCTTATGAAATCATCTATAAAGCTAAAACAAAAGATATCAATCAAATGTATTTGAAACAATAGAAATACAGATAAGATAAAGTCGTAAATGTTATTTTTTATGTAAAATTTGTAAGCAAAGATGTGAAACTGGGGCCAAAAAAATAATGAAACGGCTTAAAAACGCAAAAGTCGAAAAGGCAATGCTAAATGTTAAGGACAGTTTGGAAGAATTGACAAAAGTTTTCTGTTTTTAGGAGCACGCGCGCAAACAGAAAACGAGAACGCGATAAAAATTGAGACGCCAGAAAGTTTACATTTAGAAAATAAAATTGAAAAACGAGGTTATCAAAGAAGCGCTAGAGCTGAAGCTCGATTTATCACAAAGAAAAATGCAAGCGCTCTACTAGAATGTTGGTCTCTATGTCCCTTTAGATGGAAAAGGAATAGATTCAAATGTGCTTATTGCGAAGAAAACTTTACTGATTGTACAGAATTGAGGAACCATGTTAGAATGTGCTCCACACAGCATAACATTAAAGATATATACAGTAAATTTAAAGAAATGTCGCTCATTAATGTGGACGTCACTGATGCTCTGTGTAGAATATGCGCTCTACCATTCCGAAGTGTGAACGAAATGCGTAATCACGCTATTGAACATGGCTATGACTTAAACACATCACATCCAGATGGTGTTCTGCCATTCTATTTGGATAAAGAGTCCTGGCGATGTGTTATATGTCAGGAAATATTCAACAATTTCCTGAAACTATACGAACATATGAATGTACATTATCAGCATTATATTTGTGCGACTTGTGGTAAGGGTTACATGACAGCACCACGTTTGAGGAAGCATTCTGAAGTGCATATATCGGGGACGTTTCCATGTGACAAATGCAAGAGGGTTTTTACGATGCGAGCAGCAAGAGATTATCATAAGAGTCACGCTCATGCTAAAGGACCACGATACGAATGCCCTCAGTGTAACATGAGATTCGGAGGATATTATGAAAGGATGAACCACTTAAATGAGGCTCATAGAGAGAAAGAGATCGCCTATAAGTGTGCACACTGTGATTTGTCATTTAAAACCAGCGGAAAACGAGCTACACATGTGAAGTCCGTTCATTTCCCTCAGCAACGTAACTTTGCTTGCCCGTTCTGTAAGTGGTTTTTTAAAACTGGTTATGAATTGAAAAGGCATATAGTCAAGCATACGGGGGAAAGAAACTTTTGCTGCACGTTTTGCGGAAAGACATTTCCAAGGAATAGAGCTCTGAGGAAGCATATGAAAGCGCATGAAGATCTGAACTGTAAATGGTGCGGAGTTATGTTTAATCAGAAATCAACACTGGTGGAGCATTTTAGAAATAATCATCCAGAAATAAGTGATCTTATGCTATCTGGTTTAGAGAAAATTTAGGCTATTTCAAAACTGTATTCTTTTACCTGTATTTAGATATAAAATTAAAATGCAAATATAACTATGATTCTTTCAATTTCAAAGTACCGTCTTTAATAATGCATGATTCGGGGCCTTGGGTTTTAGTTAGATATCGAGTAACAAAAGATTGTTTCTTTTTTAGGTTCCGCTAATGCGGATTCTGGGGATATAGTGGTAGGAGTTAAACGTGTTAGAAAGTTAAAGGAAAATGTGTGTGCAAGACAAATGCGTCGACGTCGTCGTGCAAACAACGAGCTACCCGAGGAATCTGAAAAACGTATAGCTAAAACAATGATGCGTAAAAACGCAATGACTATACTCGAATGTTCTACAGCTTGGGCCTTTCGATGGTTTCAGAGTGCATTCTACTGTTCCTATTGCGATACGAAATTTGTGGAGCCATTGCAATTACGTGACCATATTTACCTAAAACACATAAACGATGTTCCGACAAAAAGAATATTTTCCAAATTAACTGAAAATAACATGGTCAAAGTTGATGTTTCTAATTTGAAATGTAGGCTTTGTAACTGTGAAATTGAAAGCGTTGATTTGTTGAAACAACATTTGGTATCTGCTCATGCTAAATCGTTTCACGTTAATTTTAATGATGGCGTTCTACCTTTTAAACTAGATTCTGATAAATTTAATTGTCAAAAATGTACTATTTGTTACACTAGCTTTACTAAGATTAATGAACACATGAATACGCATTATCAGAATTACATATGTGATGCCTGTGGGAAGGCATTTGCATCCAAATCGCGTTTTAGAACCCATGTGCAATCGCATGAGATCGGTAGTTTTCCATGCGGTGTTTGTGCAGAGATTCTAGAAACTAGGGCAGCTAGAATGTGTCACAGGTTAAAAGTCCATAAGAAGGGGATTAGATACACTTGTCCAAGATGCCCAGAAGTTTTTACTACTTACTATGCACGAGCGAAACATTTGGTCGATGGACATGATCAACAAAAAAGACACTACGAGTGTTGTACCTGTGGGAAGCTATTTGAAACTAGCTGTAAGCGTGCAGCCCATATACGCAACACTCACAAGCCAATAGACAAGAGATACGATTGTCCAAATTGTTCGTGCTATTTTCCAACTAAATCAAAACTAAAAAGGCATTCAGTGACACATGAAAATGGTCAACGTAAAGAAGAAACTTATACGAACGATTGAAATAACAATAAAACCTGACTGATCTTTTTATTTCTAGGAGCGGAAGACAAAAAAACAGAAAGTACTTCAATTAAAATTCAATGGAAAAAGAAACGACGTATAATGGAGGAAAAGGCAAATGCGGCTATTATTCTCGAATATTCAAATGCCGTTGCTTTTAGATGGATGCGTGGAAAATACATGTGCGCATATTGTCCAAACATATTCACAGATATTACTGAGTTACGTTTGCATTCAGGAACACATGACAAACTTGACATTATTCAAAAGCCTGCGGTTCGTAATTCGTTTCCAATAAAAGTTGATATAACAAACTTGAGGTGTCACTTGTGTGATGATCATGTAAATAATTTGGAAGGCTTAAAATCACATCTAAATGAAGAACATGAAAAAGAATTGGATCCAGAATACAGTGACGGTGTTATCCCTTTCGTTTTGACTGGACCCGAGTACAGATGTGCTTTATGCGATGTAATATTCGAGGGAGGTTTGAACTTATTCAGTCATATGAACGTCCATTATCAAAGTTTCGTTTGCTATACATGCGGAAAAGGTTATTCCGGTAAACATAAGCTGCGAGCACATCAGAAAAAACATGAATCGGGACAATTTAAGTGTCCCAAGTGCGATGTAGTGTTCAAAAATCGTGTACTCAAAAACAGGCATATTGTTATGGTCCATGGACCAAAGCAACGGTACCGTTGTCCGATATGCGATATGTATTTCGATTCTTATCATTCAAGGTTGACGCATCTTGCTAAAGTTCATGACCACAAAAAGGAATACAAGTGTTGTGTGTGTCCAGCCGTTTTTGGCACAGGAGCATCACGTTATTCGCATCTTAGACTAGTCCATAATCGAAAAAGGACTATTTAAGCTGTTAAACCAGTATGGATATTAATATTCCTTAATGGTTTAATGTGATTTAGCAAAATCTTTATTCACTATTGAATAAAAAGTTATTGAAACATTTTGTTTTATTCTTTCTTTAGAAACAAACGATTCGTAATGTCTAAATTAAGAACTGGATTATTATTCGCTACTATAAGCAAATAAGTGATAATATAAACGTCTAGGTTATAAAACAAAAAACCTCCTAGAATATTTGGCCTGGGATGACTTCCAAGTCTCTCAACTAAATATAACAATAAAGAGCCCAAAAATTTTGAAATGCTCATGAGTTCATAAGAATTTTAAGAACTTCAGCATATTAATAGGTAAATATGAGTTCTTAGATAGTATATCGGCGGTTTCACGTTTCTCTGATAGTGTTTTTCTTTTGTTTATAGGGACCGTCAAGAATTTTATATGGAAACGGCGACGCCGGCTTTATAATGATCATAGAGATAACGCTGCCATTATTATAGAATACTCTAATGCGTGCCCATTCCGATGGAAGCGTGGGGCTTTCGCATGTTCACACTGCCCGAGAACATTCGGTCATTTCGACGACGTATATCAGCATATGCAGGAACATCCAAATCGATTGGATGCCATGCATTACGCTCGTCCCTATGACAGTGTCAAAATAGAAATAACAGATTTAAAATGTGAAATATGTAACGATAAAATGAACGATGTAAACCATCTCAAAGACCATTTAATAAACGTTCACCAGAAGCCTATAGCAAAAGAATCCGATATAGGTGTAACGCCTTTTATTCTGCGCAATCAAGAGATGCTTTGCGCGCATTGTTCCAAACGGTTTTCTCTTTTTTCCAAACTTAACAGTCACATGAACGAGCACTATCCCAACAACATATGCTTTCATTGCGGGAAGTCATTCACAGCAGCCCATAGATTAAAAGCTCATCAACTCACCCACGAATCCAACGGGAAAAGCCACAAATGTTCCAAATGCGATGAAGTTTTCGAGTCACGAGTGCTGAAAAACTATCACATAAATACTAAGCACGCTCCTGAAAATCGTTACAGGTGTCCTTACTGCAATCTGTCGTTCAAACGATACTCGGATAGGTCGCGTCATTTGAAGGAATTTCACAACCAAAACGTGGAGTACCCTTGCCATTTGTGTTCAGCGGTGTTTGCATTATCTGACCAAAGAACTAAGCATATACGTAACGTTCACATAAAGCACAAGCAATTCCAATGCGATTATTGCCCCAGCAAATTTGTTACAGCTGGACAATTAAAGAGTCATATGATAAAACACACTGGTCTTAGAGAGTTTCAATGCAGCGTTTGCAAGAAGAGTTATGCAAGATCCAGAACTTTAAAAGAACATATGCGAATACATAATAATGATAGAAGATTTGTTTGCGAATACTGTAATAATGCATTCATTCAAAAGTGTAGTCTTAAGAGTCATTTGAAGACGCATCATTCGAATGCCGAGGCGTCTAAAGTCACTATTGATTGATCAGTGTATCTTTAAAATAATGTTATTATAAGGTTTCTTTTGAGATTCATATTTCATTAATCCCTCTTCAATATTCCATCCAGAACTCTAAAATTCTCTCCTCAAAAAAATCTTATAAATATAAAACGAATACAAATGTAAACCAAAAATACCCTGGTTGTTGAAAAGATAAGTATAGAATTACTAATTTAAAATTTCTCCAAATGGTAAACTGAGTAAATTAAATTTATTTTACGATTTGGACACCAATTGATCAAGATTTCATCTAATCGACTTCGATATTGCTTATAATATTTATAATTTTATGAAACTAACATAAAATATGTAGGTTATATTCCGGAAATTTGTCCTGTGGAATAGTGAAATGTAATTTTCAATTTTGCAAGGCGATATATCGGATGTTTTTTTTCTATTTTTAGGACGAAACTCCGCTGTCGTTGAAATAAAACAGGAAATGGAAATAAATACCGAGAACAATGTTCTGTTAAAGGAAATAATAGATCGGAGAGCTGAGCGTAACGACAGACGAGCAGCATTTAGGAAGAATATAAAGATAATTATGACCTCGTGTACAGCTTACCCGTTTAAGTACAGAAAAGGCACATACTTGTGTTTCTTCTGTAAGAATACATTTCTAGAACCAGAGAAACTTAGAGAACATACGCAGATTGAGCACACAGATCTTCTATTCAAACTCAAGAAATATGAACCTCTTAAAATGGACTTCGCCAGGACCATATGTCGTTTATGCGGAATAGAAATAAGTGATTACTCTGCACTGAAAGTGCATTTGTGTGATCACGGAAATGAATTAGATAATTCGCACGGAGATTCCATTTTGCCGTACAAATTGAGCAAAGACGAGCATTGCTGCCAAATTTGTGGGAAACGATACGAAATGTTTCTGAGCCTCCACAAACACATGAACGACCATTACGACCATTTCATTTGCGAAACTTGCGGCAAGAGCTTCGCAACATCACAGCGTATGTTGAATCATTCGCGGACACACGAACGCAAGGACTTCCCCTGTAAACATTGCGACGAAATTTTAACATCATACGCGGCATTGTACGCTCATGTAGCAAAAGTACACCGATTTAACAAGAGATACAAATGTCCGATATGCGACGAGAAGTTTGCCTCATATAAGTATAGAATGAAACATTTAAATACAGTCCACGGGGAGAAGACTGCGTTGTTTCCTTGTCCGTCGTGTCCAAAGGTTTTCGATCTATGCAGTAGAAGGACAGCGCATGTTAGGTCTCATCATTTGCAGGAGAGAAATCATAGTTGTACCGTTTGTGCGATGAAGTTCTTTAGCAATTACGAGTTGCAGGAACACAGTATTAAACACGTGGGCGCTAGGATATATCAATGTGATGTGTGCAAGAAGTCGTATGCGAGGTTAAAGACATTAAGGGAGCATATGCGGATTCATAATAACGATAGGCGATTCGTTTGTCCAGTTTGTGGTCAGTCATTTATCCAGAAGTGCAGTTTGAAGCAACACGTTAGGGTGCATCATCCAATGCAAGTTAAAGGCGAAGTTTTTTAAAACTTATTTCGATTTCAAAGCCAGTATGTCGATGAATCTTATTCTCATTATTTGTCGTAAAAATGGTGATTGTTCGACGTATAATTACTTTATTACATTCCTTTGTATCAATAATCTTTGTGTCATTGTTTTAACTTATAAAGACATGTCTGTTTTCTATATTAGTTCTATTACTTCCGATCAAATGTTTCATGGAGACCTTGCTTAATAAAAAATTTCAAAGACATAATATTTTATTGGCTTATTGATATTTAAACTATCGTTATCCAACCTGCAATATTAGAAAATATTTCTACGATTAAAGCAGATCTTAAAATAAGATCAAAAAATATTCCAGTGTTATGATTTTTAATAACTAAAATGTATAACTAAAATTGACACGTGCTTGAGCGTTACACTTATTTGCAATAGAATATTTGAAATAACCCATCAACCATATATAAAAATAATTCTGGTGACTGTGGTTGCAATCGAATAGACTAGAATAGTTTTTCATATGAATAGAAAATTTCGTCCAAGATTGTCCAAGTCCAAGAATCACAGTGATTGCATGTACACAAATTTTAACGACATTACGCTCATGCACGTGTATTTGTCATTTTTAGGTCAAATAGAAGACATATGTGGCGTAAAGGATATAAAAATAGATATACGTGCGGAAAACGAAAGAAAACTTAAAGATGTTGAAGCAACGAAAACCAAGAAGAAGAACGTTGTATTACTGTTAGAGAACACTGGTATTTGCCCTTTCAGATGGATGAAAAACCTTTTTATATGTCTGTATTGCGAGAGACAATTCACTGATCCGGCACTTTTGAGGAATCATCATAACTTGGAACACGATTTGCAAACAGCTACACAAATAAAAGCAGCTTTGCCTAGACTAAAAAAACACGAATTAGTGAAAGTAGATATTACAGATATAAGTTGCAAACTTTGCCAAGAAGAAATTAATAGTTTTGATAATTTGAAGCAACATTTAATAGATAAGCATAACTTTAATAGTGATCTGAAAACGCAGGATGGCGTTCTTCCATTTAAGATAAACAAAAACAGTTTCCCATGCGTCATCTGTGAAGAGAAGTTTCACGAGTATAAAACTTTGAATCATCATATGAATGTGCACTACAGAAACTTTATTTGTGAACATTGCGGGACAGGTTTCATCACGCCAGATCGTCTGAGGACACACGCCTTTTCCCATGAAACTGGCACTTTTCCATGCGAAAGCTGCGATAAAGTTTTCCGTTCTATGTACGCGAAAAACGAGCACCACGCCTCAGTTCATAAAAAGGTAAAGCGACATCGGTGTCCTTATTGCCCCGAAATGTTCAGAAATTACTTTCAGAGGAACAAACACATATCTACAATTCATGGGATGAAGCTGAAAGAGTTTAAGTGCTCCGTGTGTCCAAGAGTGTTCACGACTAGTGGGAAATTAGGGTTTCACGTACAGACTGTGCACTTGAAGATTAAAAGACACGCATGTGAATTATGCGAATGGAAGTTTTATTCCAAAACCGAGTTGAAAGATCATATGGTTAGGCACGGGGGAGAGCGCAAATTCAAATGCAACGTTTGCACTAAAGCTTACGCCAGAAAATATACGCTTAGTGAGCATATGCGAATACATTCTAACGACAGACGATTCGTTTGCACCGTTTGCGGTGGTACATTTGTTCAGAAATGTACTTTAAAGCACCACGTTAAAGTTAATCATCCTGGAGTAAAAACAAATGAGTTTCAGAATGTTATCCCCTAAAGTTTGTTGCGTTCAAATAAATGCATTTCAAGACCTTTACAACAATTTTAATGAAATAAAACCCTAAAGTTTAAGATATAAATAAAGAGTTCTATTAAAAAATACAGTTCCGTGGCTTACAGTATCAAAAGATGTATTCACTAATTTTAAACAATTATTTACACAATAAGCTAAAAGGTATATAACATAACGTTTTCCTAACTAGATTTAAGACATCGTCAATGATGGAAATACAGTAAATTATGAATTCTGTGTGTAACTGGCAGTTGATGTGCACCTAAATTTTAAATATAATTCACATGTTTGGGGTGGAAATACAAAGATTTGTTTCTGTTTTTAGGCATGGATTCGTTACCAATGGATAGATCGACGCCAGCTAAAAGAATAGTCCCATTATTTCAAGTGACCTACGATCGCAGCCTCTGTAGACCTTTGGGAACCGTGACAGCATTCAGGAAATTACGGTTACAAGGCAAACTTAAAATGTCTCCCTCGTCCTTACGAGATTATTCGCCTTCTCGGAGTCCATCACCAGTTTCATTGGGTCACAGGAGCCCATCTCCTGTAGACGTTGCTCCACTACCGAATCTCATTTCAACTCCAAAGATTACAAAAAAACATTCGGATTATCGACAAAACGCTTTGACAGTATTCGAATATTCCACAGTTTACCCCTTTGTATATGGCAATAATAAATTTAAGTGTTTCATATGCTCGGAACCATTTCTAGAGACACCTTTATTAAGACAGCATATGAATGAAAATCATACGTTTGCTCCATTAAAACGATTGGTTAACAATAGACGAGAAAATGTTCTAAAAGTAGATGTCGGTGAGTTGATGTGTAAATTATGCTCGGAAAAACCAAAAGACTTATTGCAGCTGAAAATTCATTTAAAAGAAGATCATCACAAGCCTATAGACCCTAATCTCCAAGATAATATGATCCCATTTAAACTAGAGGAAGAAGAAGGATCGTACAAATGTGTAATGTGCGAGGAAACTTTTATAAAACTTCGGATATTAGTTATTCACATGAGCGTCCATTTTAGCAACTACAGCTGTGAGATTTGTGGATCAGGATTCATGACTTTGCGTCTATTAAAGAAGCATCTAGAAGTCCACGAGACCGGCAATTTTCCATGTGATAGATGCAACAAAGTGTTCAGTACAACTCACAAGAGATCTTTACATATTCGAGGCGTACATCTGAAACAGTATCCCCGTCGTTGTCCAATTTGTCCAGAACGTTTCAATTCGAATTATAGAAGGACTATTCATTTGCAAGACGTCCATAATCAATCGACACGGGTCCATAAATGTGAGACATGCGGTCGTGGTTTTAATTTGAAGTATCATCTGATATGTCACAATCGTTCGGTGCATTTGCAAGAAAGAAATCATCAATGCAAAGTTTGCTTACAGCGTTTTTGCAACAAGGAAACATTGAAACGGCATATGGTTATCCATACTGGAGAAAAGAATCACAAATGTGACATGTGCGGGATGGCTTTCCTACGGCGTAAAAATTTAAAAGATCATTTGCGCCTACATGACGTTGTTTAAACAATTTCGATTATATTAACCAAGTATAAACAATTTAATTTCATTGTAACACTAGATTATCATGACATTTTACTCAATTCATAAAAGCTTTGTGTATTATGTTAAAAAATTTATATATGTAATCTTAGTTATTATATTATTTTTAAATATCGAAATACATTTTATTATTTTAAGGTATATCCTTATCTTCAAGTACTACTACGTTATTTCAAAGAGCTCTCTGAAAATTATTTCGAGAGAGCCATCAATCATAGGAACCCATTAGTGGTTAACGCGTCCTCTTATAGGATCCGTCTCAACGTTCCGCCTAGGAAGAGACGGCCTAAATATGTCCTTAACGACCCCGACGATACGATAACTATCGACAATCTACCATACCAGGTAGGGACAGACACTATCACAAACGCTACACAGCGACTCCGCCGGCGGAGTCGAGGTCCCCGATTTCTGACGTCACCCGGACGTGGACTTCACCCACGTTCCCGGGGGCGCTTCAGATTCTCCCTTTTCAGGTGATGTTTCTGCGATAACGTCGCTCCAAGCCGAGGCTCGGTCTCGCCTCTCGAGGAGACGGCCTTGAAGCGACGTTTCCCCGGAGAGCGAGCCCTTTTCAGGGCTTGCACTCGAAATGTGGCGGCCTCCATAAGAGCCCGTACTCCCTCCGGTTACGATGTAAAAGCCAATAGGGCTAACAGCTAAACACAGTCCGAACAAAAAGTACTACTATGATTTCAAACTCATATCTTGCTTACATTTTCAATTAGAATACTTTTTTATTCATCCATTCTAGTTCAAAAACAATTATGGATCTTGTTTTACGTAAAAGGTTTTAAGTATCTTAATTTACTTGAAAAGTTATTTGTAGATAGCGTAGGAATTGACTTTATTATTTTTTTGCTAGTTGTTGATAATAGAATGAATGATTTTGACGAAATCCATCTTAAGACCAACAATGATAATAGTTATTCTTTTTTAGGCATCATCATAGAAAGTAACTCTACAATTATGCTAAAACATGACGATGGAAGTGATATCAAACTCAAAGTACTCACACACCCAATTAATATTGAAGATCTCGATTATGAATACGAAGATAATAAAATTATACCAAGTGCTACAAATATTGAAGTCATTAAACAAATCAAGCCTAAAAAATGTTACATGAAAGATAAGAGTCTTGTGTCTTATTTAACAGAGCCATTGTCGCTTGCTGATGTGACTTTAAACAAAAAATGTCGTATAAAATCATTATATTTTAAAAACGATGATGATAATGGACACAGACGATCTAAAAGAAAGACTTTGGATATAGAATATCTGACTTGGAAACAAAACGCGCTGACTCTCTTTGAATTTTCTTACGTTTATCCATTTGTTCACGCTTCTAATAAATATAAATGTTTTGTTTGTGCTAAAGATTTTGTTGATGTTTCGCTATTGAGACAACATTCAATAAGAGATCATAACGTAAACGACTACAAACGTGAATTAAATAACAGAGTTCGTGATAGGATTCTGAAAATTGACGTAACAATAATGCAATGTAGAATATGTGAAGCCGTATCTCCGACGCTGTATCAATTAAAAAGTCATTTGAAAAGTCACGAGAAGAAAATTGATCCAGATTTCAAAGACAATATGATACCCTTTAAATTAGAAGGCGATAGTTTCCAATGCCAACTCTGTGATGAGTCTTTCCTGAAGATCCGTCTACTGATAATACATATGAGCAAACACTTTAATAACTATAGTTGCGAAACTTGCGGTGCAGTTTTCGTGTCCCTCCACTTGCTGAGACGACATTTGCAAACCCACAAAATTGGCAGTTTTCCTTGTGAGGTATGCGATAAAGTTTTCAGCAATTCGGCAAAAAGAACTATGCACATGAGAGGGGTGCATCTAAAACAGTATCCAAGGACGTGTCCAATATGTCCAGAGAGATTTAATTCTAATTATCAACGCACGAAACATCTTCGAATTGTTCACAATCAGACAACGGGTTTGTATAAATGTGATACATGTGGACGTGAATACGACTTGAAATATCAGCTGCTGATTCATAAAAGGTCTGTGCATATGCAGGAACGGAACCAAGAGTGTCCAATTTGCCATTCCCGTTTTTTCTCCAAATACTGTTTATCAAGACACATGGTGATACACACTGGTGAAAAGAATTTTAAGTGCGAAGTCTGTGGGAAAGCGTATGCTAGGAGAAAGAATCTAAAGGAGCATCTTAAATCACATGAAAATGAACAAATATGTTCAGTGTGCTGTCAAGATTACGGTGATCGTGCCAGCTTAATCGCTCACATGAATCAATCTCACGGAATTAACTAAACGGTCATTTTTCTATTTGTTACAATATCTTTTGAAACGATAATTTTCATCTAAATTCTTATAAAGCTTAGGGCAAACCAAAGCCCTGCATTTATCATTAATTTTGTTTGTTTTATCATCTAAATCTAGATTTATAACATTCTCTACTTTAGGTGATGATGGTATACTTTCCTACTATAATATTAATCTAACAAATTTGGATCTTTAGTTTGGCTTAACGTTTGTTGTGAAGTTGAAAAACAAGGCACATCGTAGGTCAGTATTCCAGTAGCCTGCACACTTTTGTTAAGAGAGAAGATTAGCAGTTAAAAAAGAACTTTTGCTTACAGTGTTGCCGGGTATACAGCGACCGACACCAAGGACCAGTATATGGCAAATGACCATATACGAACGGCTCAATGCCGCAGCATTCTTAGAGCACACAACAGTCAAGCCATTCTTTTACCAGCAGGCGAATTTCAAATGTTTTTATTGCTCGGAGGTTTTCCCCGAAATACATTCAGTATTGCAGCACACCTCCTTACATTCGGTACCAGATAGGTCGTGTTTGCTTAAACAGTATTTGCGTAAAGGAAAACGCGTAATAAAAGTTGATATTTCTTCTCTAAAATGTAGATTATGCGACGAGAAATATACTGATCTGGATGATATTCGGAAGCACCTAGTTGCAATGCATAAGCAAGATTTCAATACTGCTGGAAATGGACTAATGGCTTACGATTTAAGCATGAGTAATGGCCTTCTATCTTGTCACAAATGCGGCAAAACGTTCAACTCTTTTTTCCTCTTGAATAGACATATGAATGCTCATTTCAGTGTTGTATGCGAAACTTGTGGCCTTGGATTCATATCGCACCAGCGTTTGATCAACCATAGGATAGTCCATCAGAATGGTGTGCACAAATGCGATAGGTGTCAAGAGGTATTCACGACGAAGCTGAAACTAAGGTATCACATATTCAAGAAACACGAGGAGCCGAACTCGAAGAGAACGAAGCCATTAAAATGTCCACATTGTTTAGAAAGATTTGCGGAACACTATAGGAAGATGACGCATTTGAAGGAAGTCCACGGGATAACGTTTACATTTGATTGTCAAGCCTGTAAAGCGGTATTTCCGACACGAAGGGCTTTAACGGAGCACACAACCAAACAGCACACACAGAAGATCCAATGCAAAGTTTGTGGCAAATGTTTTGGCACGAAGTCTTTGCTGAAGATGCATATGCGTGGGCACACAGGTGAAAGGAACTTCTTCTGCAGAGTGTGCCATAAAGCGTATATGCATGAGAGAACGCTGAAAGAACATATGCGGGTGCATGGTCCAGTTATGAAGTTCAATTGTACTGAATGCGGAAACGGATTTAACAATCGCAACGAATATAATAAGCATGTAAACATGACTAGCTAGTATTCTAGTTTTAGACAAAATTTAGGGGAAAGAAGTAGAAAGCTATTGTATGAAATGTATGTGTGAAAATATATATGATGTGACAGACGTGCTGCATTTTATATATGTATTATGCGGAATTGGAGATGCCTTTGCCTAAATGTCTTTTTTGTTTATTGGCTGGGGTCGACGAAGGTACGCGGATGCACCAGGCGTACAGGGACGCGGCGAAGCGCTTTCACTCGATTTAGTAGTTTCTTTTATACGCACAACGATGCGCGTGCGTTCGTCGACCCGAGCGTCAGCAGATCGTGTTTCATTGTTGGTTTATTTTAGTAAAGTATTTTTTATTGTAGTTTCCCTCCCATCATCAAAGGTGTCGATAGTAACACTCCTAAAAACATTACGATGATCTTAATAATGATGACTGCGATGTATTTTTAACCAACTTCAAAAACAGGAGGAGGTTATCCATTCGTCTGTATTTTTTTTTAATGTTTGTTACCTCATATCTCCCGACTGGGTGGACCGACCTTGATGATTTTTTTTTAAATGAAAGGTGGTGCTCGTCATAGCGTTCCACTTTTTTTTAAAACCAGTTCTGATGATGGCATCCATGACAAAACCGGATGTCTTAAATTTGCGTAAGCACGTGCGCGACAAATGGACGAATAACTCAAGATCACGGCAACCGATATCGATGATTCTTTTTTTATTAGAAAGGATATACTTCAGTTTTGATGATGGAATCCATGACAAAGTGACGGAACTTCAATTCTTAGGAGCAAATCAACGATACTCGGCAGAATCTTCTATAAGCTATCCAGATATTTGAGTCGCCTACCGTAACTTCGGTATGATCAAGTGCTAGTCGTAGTTAAATATAAAGATCAATGGAACTCCTCAACGGTTTACAGTAAAAGTGTGTTTTTTGGCAAAATCTATAACTGTCTGTAATTAAATGCCAATGACCTTACGTTTGTTGCTGCATTGCAATATTTGAAAGGGGAATTATGTGTGAAGCGGTGGTATAAGGGTTTCGAGTTCGATCCCGGATGTGGCGATATTAATGTAAATTTAACTTTGTAAAGTTGTTTCATCTAAACGGTATTATCTCATATGAGAAACGCGTTTTAGGTGTACACATATTGGGACAAATTTGATAGTTTACTTCAGATTAATAAAAATCAAAAAATAAATAGAAACTTTAACAAAAAAAGAACCACCTTCAAACAAACTTACAAATATATTAATGTGCTCCAAAAAGTAAGAAATAATTGCGTATTCTTTTATAGTGTTCTTCGTATTCTATATTCGGAGTCGGCGTCAGCCAAGGTGGATGTTCCCCGCATGTCGACGTGGCAGCTCCCGCGTCTCTCCCACCTATAGCTATATATGTAGGTGCCTTCTTACTTTTCAGAGCATATTAATATGTTTGTAAGTTTGTTTTGAAGGCGTTTCTTTTTTTGTTAATATTTCTATTCATGAAAATACAGACTATTCTGAATTCTGCTATATGCTAATAAATAGACTTTTGAAAATGGATTGCATTAAGTCCCAATCAGATTAAGACTAGATAATGTCTTTTTTGGATTGTGCATTAACAGAAAAAATGAGATGCCCTTGTACGTAAATAGGTCTCGCGCGCGACGAGGCTTCCCCCTCCTCTGCTCCTTTAGTCTTTATTTATCATAATTAATTCTTTGATCTAGTGGTGTAATTGAATTTCGGATGGAGTAAATAGTAGCTGCAACGTCAAACTGTATCCCCCGATTTTGTTAACATTCGTTTTTTTTAATTGCCTCTCTATGGTTGCGTTATATTATATAAAAGTACACAGCTTGTGTTTACTACCATTACCTTAAAAATATAATTTTGATGACTTTTTTTCTTAGCTGTGTCTACTATCTGTTCTTTACAAAACCTATAATGATAAAGAGTTTTATATAAACATTACTTCTCCATTCACCCCTTTCACTTCAACAAGTTTGCTATAGATATATTAAAAATAATATTATTTTGAACTTGGTAAAAAAGGAAACTTAAGAAGTTAAGTCTGAAAAAGAACCACCAGAAAGGGTTATAAATTTACTAATACATTGCATGATTAAGAGAAGATTCATGAAGAATTCCAGAAGAAGTGGAGAGGTTCAGCTTTGCACAAGTTATTAATTTTGGTTAGTCATCGAAAGAAATTAATGCAACTGGGTATATAAGATATGTCTTATTATGGATAATTTTGCAATTTTAGTGTCTGGGCCTTCTGAAGTGAAACTTTCTCTTTACAGGCGTCAGACCGACGAGTATTTGGCAAATGACGGTAGCCGAAAGAAATAACGCCGCCATTTTTATACAGTTGACCAGTGCGAGGCCTTTCATTTTCATGGGTTGGAGTTACAAATGTTTTTACTGCCCTCAGTACTTCACTGAGGTGCCTAGTTTGTTGGAACACACTTCGAAGCACGAGATCCTTAATAAGGATGTGATTTTAGAGAAATATATCACAAGGGGCAAAAGAACTTTGATGGTGGATATATCAGAACTGAAATGTCGTTTGTGTGACCAGTCCTATCCAATTCTGGACGCCATCCGTGATCATTTGTCTATTGAACATGATATAAAATTTTCTAAAGCTACCAATGGTATGATAGAATATAAAATGGAAACAGTAGATGGCTATTTCGTTTGTCACATTTGTGAAAAGGAATTCACTACGTTTTCCCTTCTTAATGCACACATGAACTCTCACGTTGGCAAAGTCGTCTGCGAAAAATGTGGAGCGACTTTCCTAAATCAGTACTCCTTAATGAAGCACAAGGAAAACCATGCATTTGTAAAGTTTAAGTGCCTGCAATGTGAAAAAATCTTCCTAAAGAAGAGTCAATTGAAGTATCATTCGGAGATAATACACAAGGGGAAGGACAGAGTGAAAATGAAGAAGTGTCACCTGTGCGATCAAACTTTTAAGGAGCATTACGGAAAAATGGTCCATTTGAAAATTGTCCATGGAATTATAAATAAATTCTTATGTTTAGTGTGTAAAACGAACTTTAACTCGAGGCGTGCTCTGACAGAACATACGACGAGGTATCATACAGAGAAGTTCAAATGCGAATTGTGCTCGAAATGTTTCGGTATAGAATCCAAATTAAAGCATCACATGAGAGGACACACTGGCGAGAGGAACTTCGTGTGTCCAGTATGCACAAATTCGTATATGCACAAAATAACTTTGCGTAAGCACATGAAAACTCATGACTCGGTATATAAATTTACATGTACTGAATGTTCAACAGGATTCAACACTAGAAACGATTATAAAAAGCACGTTAACGAATGGCATATAATTGATGAAGTGAATGAATGAAAGGTCATTATTCTAGTCTTAGATCTCCAAACATAGATTATCAAAATTACCGTAACATTATGCTTTTTGTTCCAATATCATAGAGTTATCGCTTTTGTTACGGTAATAGCCCAATAAATAATTTGTACTGCTGCTTTGTATTATTTGGTTAATTTCGAAGCGAAATGGATATTTATTTCAATATTTCGGTCTGTTTCATCTAATTTAGAAGGTCCTGTTAAAAGAAGCTTTAATCTTATGTTGAATATGAAATAAATAAAGTTCATACATCTAAGTTTAGTATTTAGGTTGATTAAATCTATAAACAGCACCAAAGAAGGTAAAACACTAAGTACAAAATATTCAGTAAGTAAGTATTTGAACTTGCGTTTTAAATATGTTAAATAATAACATTCTATTTCAGTGTCGCCTAATGATATGCCTACAAGTAGTAAATGGTCATTGACTTTAGCGGAGAGAAAGAATGCAGCGACTCTCATAAAATATACAACTGTTACGCCATTCACTTATCTCCTATTTCCAAGCTCTTTCAAATGTCTGTTTTGTGAAGATAAATATGCGGAACTCGAAACGCTTTTAGAACATTCCAGAAAACACGAAGTTCCAGATCAAAGTGACCTTCTCAAGGACATCTTAAAGAAGGGCAAAAAGAAAGTTAAAGTAGACATATCAAATTTGAGCTGCAGATTATGCAAAGAGCCATTTGCAAATTTAGAACTGGTTCAAGTGCATCTAAGTAGCGTTCACAATAAAGCTTTCAATAGTTCAGGAAACGGTATGGTTGCGTTCAATTTAAAAATAAAAGATCAACTATTTACGTGCCATATCTGCTCTGATGGTTTTCAGAGCTTTTTCCTTCTCAATAAGCATATAAGTGTTCATTATAGCAACGAGGTTTGCGATTATTGTGGTAAAGGATTTTTGTCATATCAGCGTCTATTGACGCATTTGGAGAGCCATAAAAATGGGACTTATCCTTGTCAGAAATGCAGAAAAACCTTCCCGAGCATATCAAAGTTGAAATACCATAACGTCAAGACCCACCGGGCTCTAGGGCAGATGAAATTGGCCAAATGTCACAAATGCATGGAAAGATTCGAGCACCATTACGAGAAGGTGAAACACTTGAAGGAAATCCACGGTATTTCCTTCACATACACTTGCCAGACTTGCAATTTGGTGTTCAAAACGAAACACTCTTTGAACATGCACGTGATTAAATATCATACGCAGAATATAGTTTGTGAAATATGTAGGAAAACGTTTTCCGAGCGCTACCATTTGAGAAAGCATATGGCTATTCATACACAAGACAGAAATTATATTTGTCCGTTGTGTAAAAAGTGCTACAGGTATGAAAAAACATTGAAACATCACATGAAAAGTCACAATTCAGACTGGAAGTATGTATGCTCTATTTGCTGGACAGGATTTGGATCTGCAATTGATTATAAGAAACACAAGGCGACGCATGCAAAAGATTAGCCTATGATATTTGTAATGATCTTAATGAGGGTAGTCGTGAAAATATTTATTTAGAACGTAAGTTAATGTATTACAATATAACACTATGTTACAGTCTTAAGTCAGCAACTGATTTTGCAATTTGTCTTGATCATTCTTTTAATCGCATGTCGCATCCTTGTAAATAAGTAATACGTAAACTTTTCTACTCATAATAAATTCTTTGTTTTTTGTAATTTAATCAAACAACACATTAATATTAGCACTAGACTGCCAATAAGTGCCAGACTGGCTGTGCATGCTGGAGTGTTGGTGCCAACACTTGTATGATAGTAAAAGTTGGGTATGGCAAAAGAATCACAAAAGTAAAATAAATGCGGTAGAGATGAGAGCTTTGAGAAGCATGAGTGGATTAAAACTGAGTGACAGAGTAAGAAATAGTGTGATAAGAGAACGTTGTGGTATAAAAGAAGACGTAGTGACTAAAATTGAGAAAGGTATGCTTAGATGGTTTGGGCATGTAGAGAGAATGAATGAAAGGAGACTGACAAAAAGGATTTATGAGTCAAGAGTGAATGCGAAAGTTGGAAGGGGAAGACCAAGGCGAACGTTCCTGGACCAAATCCAGGACATTTGAAATAAGGGCCAGGTCAAGAGTATTCTAAACCGACGAACTTGTACGAAAGGTTTAATGAGAATGAAAGAAGCGAAGGAGATATGCAAGGATCGTAGCAAGTGGAAGGACGTGGTCTCTACCTACCCCAATGGGAATGAGGCGTGATGCTATGTATGTATGTATGTAGACTGCCAATAAACGGAAATAGTAACTTTGAGATTTGGAAATAATACTAAATGAATATATATAACATCGTTTAGTGGCCACTATCTCTCTTTAATAAAACAAATCTATAGGTCTCTAATCATAGACTAAATATCCAATAAAGTTATTTCCTTAAACATGATTTTTTTAATAAGGAAGATATTTTCGAGTCCCCAAAGAGGCTTCACAGATTGAACAATATATTAAACAGAAAATCATAGAAGGGTAATAAAGAGGACATAATAATCCTAACGTACTGTAAGTTGAGTACCCGATCTATTACTATAATCTAAACTGCATTTGGACAAATGTAATTGTGTTGAAGAAGGAATAATAAAATCCTTTAAAAATCGATTCTAATTTTAGGTAATACTGAGAAAGACTGGATGAAAATAGCTGAAAGGCGTGGAAGAGGTCCCATCCTCCGCGCGAACTCATTGAAACTGATAGCGAACTCAACATTGTTAGTGTTTCAATGGAACAAGAGCCGCTACACCTGCTTCTGTTGCCAGGAACCATTTCTAGACATGAGTATCTTAAGAGAGCACACGCTTACCTCCCATTCCCTGCAAATTATAGAAAAGAAGATAATTTCTCAACAGAACAGGTTGTTGAAAGTGGACATTTCGTTACTAAATTGCAAGAAATGTAACAAGAAACTGGACAGCCTTCCGCAATTGAGGCAGCATTTGCAAGAGCGACACGAAATAAAGTTTGAAAGAGAGAAGGACTTATTGATACCCTTCAAGATACAAACCGAAGGTCTAAAATGCCAGATATGTTCCGAGCAGTTCCAATTATTCAGATTGCTCAATATACACGTGAATAAACATTTCCAGAATCACATATGCGATATTTGCGGATCCAGTTTTGCAAATTTAGTGTTTCTTAATCTACATAAAACACGTTTGCATAAGAAATTGCGTTGTGAGCCTTGCAACGTGAGCTTTAGTAATCGGACAGATAAAAAGAATCACGATATAAACGAGCATAACGTTAAATTTGAGAGGAAGCTTCGTTTTCCATGTCCTTATTGTGAGGCGAGGTTTTACCAGGAGAATTTCAAAATTCAACATCTCGTGGAAAAACATGGTATGGTTAAACCGGAGCACAAATGTTTGTTGTGCTTAAAAGTGTTTATTACTAAGAGTTTGTGTAACAATCATGTTAAAAATGTTCATAATAAGGAGAAGAAGCACGAGTGCGAATTGTGCCATAAAGTTTTTTATAGTAAATCAGATGTTCTAAGACATAAAGTGACTCATACGGGCGAGAAAAAGTTTATTTGTAGCCTTTGCAATAATCCGTTTGCAACTAAGGACTCTTTGCGTAGGCACATGAAGAGAAACGCTTGCAATCATTTAAATGTGTCATGAAAGACTCATAAAAAAGAAAATGGCCCAGCTACATTTACCCCATCGTCAGAAAAAGTTATCTCTTTCTGGTTGTAATAAAGTTTCTTTGAATCGTTGTTAAATTTCTTTTACATGTTAATCGATTTATAAAAATTGTAAAAAGCGCTTCTAAAATAAAACCTTTTAAAAGAAATTTGAGTTTTATTCAACTTGAGATCACATCTAACCACTGGTCAGTAAAAATATTGCAATTTCTTAGTACTTGAATCTACGTAAATTTTTGGTCCTCATCAAACCAGATCTAAATTATAAATTGAATTGTTTTGATGATGAAACAGAATTACTAGGATAAATAAATCAAGACATTGATACAATCGAAGATTCATCATTCAATGTAGATAGATAAAAAGACTTTATTGCATATAAATATGTTATATAAATAGAGCTTGTAAAGGCAGTCATATTGCTGCTAGTAATCTCTTCCTGACAACCTAAATGAATTACTTTTTAAATAAATTAATAGACCAGAATGTCCAGAGTACAGTTACTAAAAATTGGGTAACAAAATTCATGACAGAGAGGTGGTAATCTCTGAACCCTTGGCAGATGGACAGACAATGACTTCTGCTGTGCTCAGTTAGCTTTCCATTACTTATTTATTGTGCAAATTAATAATTGTGCTTTTTATTGAAAGATACCGTCGTGGGCTATTTCGAAATATGCATCAAGTTAATCTGACTTTTGTGTATCCAATCCCATTGGATCTGGTGCCTCTGGATGACGAAATTCATGTCCAACTGTAGTTGTTAGGACTTACATTTTTACCATCATAAATTGTATTTCTCATCACCGAAGTGGAAGCGTCAACAAAATTACACACCTTGGCATTAATACAACATAAATAATTCTTCTTCATTCCAGATGATTGTTCATCGATAAAGCCAAAGAAGTTCAAAATAAAGAAGGAGATTAGAGAACATTCGCTGAAACTGTTGAAATATTCAAACATATGTCTATTCAAATCGCTAAAAACCAAATTCCAATGCTTTGTATGCAAGGAAACGTTTATAAAGATGTGTGATTTAAGAGCACATTGGAATGTGCACATTCATTCGGTAAACGGAGAATCTAACATCAATTTATCAGGACATTCATTCAAAAATGCTGATGTATCACATCTATGTTGCAAATTGTGTAATAAACATTGCAATAATTTGAATGTTCTCACCGATCATTTGAAGAATGGTCATAAAATTGAATGTCCAACAACAGACCACATGTTTATACCTTACAAATTGGAAGAGGGTTTCAAATGTGTTATATGTGAAGAAACATTCAACACATTCGTCACTTTATCGACACATATGAATACACATTCTACTAACAATGTATGCGAGATTTGCGGTGTTTTCTTCATAAACAGACTGAGTCTACGCACGCACATTCAGTCTATGCACAAAGTTAAAAATTGCACAATATGCAATGCGAAATTCGATAAAAATTACGAGAAAATAAAGCATATGAAGGAAGCCCATAACGTTGGGACTTCTCAACGCCATTGTATCCTTTGCGATGAAACCTTTCGTCATTCCTACATGCTGGTTGAGCATAGAATCAAGAAACACGGATTCAAGAGGCAAAAGGCTAATTGCCCGCAGTGCAATAAGACTTTCCTAACACCCCAGAACCTAAGAGTACACACACGATCAGTGCACATGAGAGAACGTAACTACCAATGTTACATTTGCGGTAAAAGATTCTTCACGAAAAGGGACGAGATGAGACATAAGAAACGGCACGAAAGCATCAAATCATTTACTTGTAGCTATTGCGAGGGGAAATTTAAATCCAAAGACTCATTGAGACGCCATTTAAGACGATTACATTTACTTGATTGCTAATATCTTCATCTACGTAAAAACAGGAAAAAGAAATAGGTATACTATGAAACAGGTTACAGCGATATAGCCTTAAAAGATAGACATATGCTGTCTTTGACTTTTTTTTACAAGAACTCTAGAGAAACAATTCCGTCATACATAATAGTTGCGTAACTTTAACCGCTTCCGCATCGCACGCAACTGAAGCTTTCACATCACGTAAGAGAGAGAAACGAAAGTTGATTGCTATAACATAGCTTATAGCTAGTTACCCTTAAAAGATAGAGATATACTGTCTTAGACATTTTTTATTACTTTTAAAAAGGAGCAATTCCGTCATACATGATAGTTGCGTAGCTTTAACCGTATCCGCATCGCACGCAACTGAAGTTATCACATCACGTAAGATAGAGAAACTAAAGTTGATTGCCATAACATAGCTTATAGCGAGTCAACCATAAAAGATAGACATATACTGCCTTAAACATTTTTTTATTACTTTTAGAAAGGAGCAATTCCATCATACATGATAGTTGCGTATCTCCAACCGTTTCCGCAGCGCACGCAACTGAAACTTTCACAGCACACGTAAGAGAGAGAAACCAAACATGATTGCCATAAAATAGCTTATGGCGGGTCAAACTCATAAAATAGGCATATGGTATCTTTGACTTTATTTTACAAATTTTATAAAGGCATAATTTCGTCATACATAATAGTTGCGTAACTTTAACTGTTTACGCAGCGTAGACAATGGTAGATCGCAAAAGGAGTCACATTTCCAGTTGCTCCTTTCCTATTGGCTGTGACAAGATGTCACATATCCTGTAGCCTTCTTAAATAAACGAACTATCCTACACTAAAAGAATTGTTCAATTCGGACCAGTAGTTCCTGAGATAAATGCGTTCAAACACACACTCTTTATTAGTATGTAGTCTTGATGAAAAATGGTGCCAAAGTTTCATTTTCTGATGTGATTTATATGGAATATTTCATTAAACGTATTGAAATTAGTTATAAATGTAGATTATAAAACAGAATACTTCCATTAGTTGTTAATAAATAAGTGATTTCGTTGTTATGGTTTAATTTACCTCCCCTCATTGTGGTTTATTGATATATTTTGTACCTTTTAATATCGGTGCAGGCCATAAATGTTATGATGATATTGGTTTAGGCCATAAATGTTATGATGATATTAGTTTAGGCCAAAAATGTTATGATGATATTGGTTTAGGCCATAAATGTTATGATGATATTAGTTTAGGTCAAAAATGTTATGATGATATTGGTTTAGGCCACAAATGTTATGATGATATTAGTCTAGGCCGCAAATGTTCTGATAATATTGGTTTAGGCTGCAAATGTTATGATGATATTGGTTTAGGCGACAAATGCTATGGTGAGATTAGTTTAGGCCGCAAATGTTATGATGGTATTGGNAAAAAAAAAAAAAAAAAAAAAAAAAAAAAAAAAAAAAAAAAAAAAAAAAAAAAAAAAAAAAAAAAAAAAAAAAAAAAAAAAAAAAAAAAAAAAAAAAAAAAAAAAAAAAAAAAAAAAAAAAAAAAAAAAAAAAAAAAAAAAAAAAAAAAAAAAAAAAAAAAAAAAAAAAAAAAAAAAAAAAAAAAAAAAAAAAAAAAAAAAAAAAAAAAAAAAAAAAAAAAAAAAAAAAAAAAAAAAAAAAAAAAAAAAAAAAAAAAAAAAAAAAAAAAAAAAAAAAAAAAAAAAAAAAAAAAAAAAAAAAAAAAAAAAAAAAAAAAAAAAAAAAAAAAAAAAAAAAAAAAAAAAAAAAAAAAAAAAAAAAAAAAAAAAAAAAAAAAAAAAAAAAAAAAAAAAAAAAAAAAAAAAAAAAAAAAAAAAAAAAAAAAAAAAAAAAAAAAAAAAAAAAAAAAAAAAAAAAAAAAAAAAAAAAAAAAAAAAAAAAAAAAAAAAAAAAAAAAAAAAAAAAAAAAAAAAAAAAAAAAAAAAAAAAAAAAAAAAAAAAAAAAAAAAAAAAAAAAAAAAAAAAAAAAAAAAAAAAAAAAAAAAAAAAAAAAAAAAAAAAAAAAAAAAAAAAAAAAAAAAAAAAAAAAAAAAAAAAAAAAAAAAAAAAAAAAAAAAAAAAAAAAAAAAAAAAAAAAAAAAAAAAAAAAAAAAAAAAAAAAAAAAAAAAAAAAAAAAAAAAAAAAAAAAAAAAAAAAAAAAAAAAAAAAAAAAAAAAAAAAAAAAAAAAAAAAAAAAAAAAAAAAAAAAAAAAAAAAAAAAAAAAAAAAAAAAAAAAAAAAAAAAAAAAAAAAAAGGCTGCAAATGTTACGATGATATTGGTTTAGGTCACAAATGCTATGATAGTATTGGTTTAGGCCGTAAATGTTATAATAATATTGGTTTAGGTCATAAATGTTCAATATACTCTTATGATGAAAACAATTATTCTTCTTCTTCTAAACAATTATTATAGTCTGTGCTTCGTAAACATTTTTAAATTTGTCCATTTATTGCCAAAGCAAGAGTTTAAACCATACATCCTTTTATATTTTTAAATTGACAGGACTTTGACAACAACCACAAAAAAATAGTCGAAAAAACTATTCATTTTAAAATTTTGCGATTTTTTTATCATTTAAAAGGCAAAATGAGCAAAGCAATAGAGGGCAATAAGAATTTGTACGCGGAATGTGATCATATAAAGAGAACAAAACCCGACGCTAAAGTTACTGAAGGTATACAGTTTTGACAACATTATATTACAATACATGTATATAGTAGATTCTGATCCGCTTGTTAAATCTCTGATATCTCCTAAGATATCAATTTTAATGAAATACTGTTAAGGGCAGTTTTAATCTACATAAAATATACAACGTATGTTATATATTCAATTGGATAAACAGTAATACTGTATTGCATAAAATAGCATGGTAAACAACACATATTTTTTTGTAAAAATGGTCACTATGGGTTATTATTTAGAGATAAATATATACTGTCGTGAACTTTCTTATAGATATTTTTATGATGTACAATGTTGTAGTACATTAATTTAATCTATCTCGTAAGGATTAGCCAGCGTTTGCAATTTACCTTGCACTAAAATCGCATCCATAGGGAGGTAATTGAAACGAGTGATAACAAAATGGGGGGATACAGTTTGGTGTTGTAGCCACATATCTATTACTTCCATCCGAAATTCACTTACACCACTAGATAGCTGAAGGATCAAAGAATTTAATATGCTAAGTAAGGACTGTGATACACCACGCGCAACAGAGGGGGAAGCCCTGCTGTTTTGAAGGGCATTGAAGGTCATTCTGCGTATCGAGATTGCAGTTTGTATAATGTCTTTCCACTCTGTGAATCTACGACGTTCTTTCAAATTATTACTTGATACGAGACGTATTCACGTCCAACAAACAGCCGTGACAACAACCCAGACACATCCCATTCTTTATATTACAGAAATAGCAAAAGAAATCGGTCAAAACTACAGAACTATGCCGACGTTTGAAAAGGGTCTGTTTGAATATATATTCAAAGACCATTATTCGTTGCATCGTAATGAATTGCTGAAATGTCGATGGTTGCAATACAAGAAGCACATTGAGGAGAGAGTGTTTGCACCGTTCCAGTTCCCTTGTATAAGGTGTGTAGGTATTTTATTAAAAAAGTATACATTTGTTTATTCTCATAATCAAACTCGTTAATCATATTTTCCTTTTAAAAATTATGTATGGATACATTTGAACAGTGTGTGTATCTGTCTCTGTGTCTGTATCTGTATCTGTATCTGTCTGAGACTGTATCAGTCTGTGTCCGTATCTGCCCGTGTTTGTATCGATCAGTGTTTGTATCTGTCTGTGTCTGTATCTACATGTGTCTCTAGCTGTATCTGCCCGTGTCTGTATCGATCAGTGTCTGTGTCTGTCTGTGTCTGTATCTGCCCGTGTCTGTATCGATCAGTGTTTGTATCTGTCTGTGTCCGTATCTGCCCGTGTCTTTATCGATCAGTATTTGTATCTGTCTGTGTCTGTATCTACCTGTGTCTCTAGTCGTATCTGTCTGTGATTTTATCTATCTGTCCCTGTATCTGCCCGTGTCTTTATAGATCAGTGTTTGTATCTGTCTGTGTCTGTATCAGTCTGCGTATGCATCTGTCAGTGTTTGTATCAGTCTGTGCCTGTATCTGTATCTGTGTGTTAGTTTGGGCGTTTGGCTCATGGCCGTGTTTAAAAGATAAAAATAGGCTGTTCTTGTGTGTTCATTTCAATTCAAGAATATATTTAATATTATGTATTATAAAAAGTATAGGAGCGTAAACTGTGTGAATTGAACTAACTCAATAAAATAGTATTGTAATGATGAAGATAAATAGAGATATCCGATTGTTTATTTTGGTTTTTTCCTAGTTGGCCGCGAGGGCACTCTTGTAATTTTAAATTATGAGACGATTTTTAGTATCATTATAAGTCGCACATTGTAAAGTAACCGAGTTTCTTGCTTTTGAATAAAATATATTTTATTTTTGATTCAAAATGGTAACTTGATTGACATTTTAATATTTAACAGAGATTTACATTTCCACAACGGCTGCATACGTTTTATGGCGTCCGAATCGATATATCGATATCCGGAACATCGTATGAAACTGAAGCCGGGACCGGGTGTCGACTTCCGCGGACAGATGCCCATCCCTCAGGAGCTACTGATGAAACGCGGGAAAATCGAAAAGGAAGATGGCGGTAAAATAAAAAAAGATAAAAAGAAACGCACAGAAAAGAAACAAAAATAAAGTGATTGTTTGGATAAATAGAATAACTTTTTTATATACACTTTTTTATTACTGACAGATGACCTTTGGTAATCTTACCTTATGGTAAGTGATACAGCCTCAGATGGAAGCGCGATAAGCTGGTAATAGGTAACTTATATCTTATGTTTTCGACATAAATAGATATAGGTGCAAGGGCGGTGTAATTGCTTTAGGTATTCTCTCAAGTAACTCTTACCACTTCAGCCAATTTTCCGCAATTATATACTGGCTTTTATTTTTTCCCTATAAAAGTTTTAGTGAATTATTAAATAAATTAGGGCTTGTTAAACTGCTCAACTGTCACTTGCTGTATGTCATAAACCTTTGCATTTCCTATTAGAGAGATAACAACCAGATTTATGTTCTCATTGTCAATCTAATTCTTTTTTCGTCGTTCACTATAGTTATGTTTTGTCTTTGTTGTTTTAAGTTGAATAATTATGAATGTCGGTGGATAATTTTTCTATCTTGAGGAATTCCTTTTAAGTATGCGTAAAATAATAAATAAAAAAAACTCTAAAGGACAACATTACGTGTCAAAAACCGGAATGGCCTAAAACTTTTGCCTTTCCCATTAAACAGAAATAAAAACAATTAGATGTCAAACTGACAACAAAATGGATAAATCGGTGTTTAGTGTTTTCTTTTTGTATATAGTACCATTTAATAAAATAAAGTTGTCTAGTATTTAAGTTTATTTATCACAAATATACATAATAAGATGGATAATGGAATAATTGTAGAGACTCTGCCAATATTCGGCATATGTAGTTTATGCCTTATAGAAGGCGTTGTTAAAAGTATGCTAATTAAACAAAACACGGATAATAAGACGGAATCTTATACGGATATGTTGTTGAAGTGTTTCTCTATAGACGTGAGTATCTAATAAATATGTTATCTCGCATAAATGCGCTAATTTCATTCTTATATTTATAAAATTAAACTACGAAATTTAGGTCGTTAGTGGAGTATTTTTATACATATTTTTCAATTTTATTTTATATTTGATCACTAATAACGTCTATTTATAAGTGTTGATTGGCCTTTACACTTTGTAAGTATTGTTTGAAGTATTTCAATATATTACATTGTTAAAGGTTTTGTGATTTAATGTAAACAATATGTGCTAATACAAATATGAAGTAATTAAACACAACAACAATAGTACATATTAAATTAAGATATTTTTACTCTAACCTACATTTCTAAGCTAGGTTTAATTCAATGAATACATAATAACTTATTTGTGACTTCACAATCCTCACTTAAAAGATTAATTAAGGTAAACATTGGTATGACGAATGATTGTGTTTGGGTGTTATTTATCTAATGTTTGTGTGTATGTATACCAGTTTGTTAGTTTTTACATTTATCTTAAACATGCAGATGTACTGGAGCACTTTATTTTATAGTATGTAAGGATAAATATTCAATTTACTTAGAATTATTTGTTTATATAGCAGACTTAAAGCTTTATAGCCCTATCTATTAGCCAACCTTTCTGGTGTAAGAAAAGTTGTTGGCAGATATGCATTATAGTGCAAGCGATAATTACAAAATGACAGAGATAACAAGAAAATATTAAAACAGCGGCGACAACAATACCGTAACAAATTGTTATAATAATTAAGTTGTTAAAACGTGATATTTCAATGCTTCTTAACTTGTGCTTCCAAAGAATAAATCGAACTACAAGTAGACTAAACAAGTAATTTTTAAAACCTAAGAATGGTGAAAAGTTAATAGAGACTTTTCAAAACTCTCCTTTTGTGGAGTGGAAGCCATGCCATCATCGTGAAAATTTGCTTAGACCAATAATAAGATATATGAGTTCAGGAGACGATCAAGTTTGTTAAGGTTTTCTTCTTTTAGGTCTGAATAGATTGCATCAACGTAGTCACAGATTGGCAGAAGCAACATATTAACTAGTTGTGTTTTAGGTTTTTGCAGGTAGGAAGTTTTTCATTTGTATACAAATTTCCTTTACCTGATAAAAACATGTTTGCTTTTGTGCTTCTTCTGCTCAAAGCACATCCAGTCTGGCCGTTTGAGACACAATCTGGCTATAAATAAAGGTGTGCAGAGCACCATTTACTATATTCCCTACATTCACTTTCCTTTCATCTTTAGTTCCATCTTTTTTATATCCCAAGTATACAAATTCTTTCACCTCTTCCACTTGTTCCTCGTCTATCAAAATATTGTCATTCATCATAGACACATCTCTCTCAAAAAGCATAACTTTCGTTTTCATTACATCCACTTTTTAAAGGTATTATGTTATGTTTCAAAACTAAACGGCGTAAATTATTGATTATACCCTAAAATATAATTATTTCAGATGGCTTTACTAAACTTAGATGATACTAAACAGCTGATATGCAACACATGTATCACACAATTGGAGTGTTGTCTCAACTTCAAGGAGCAGGTGGAATATTCGTTGAAGTCATTGGAGGCAACTATCAAACTCAAGAGTAAGTTATATATTTTTAATAAAAATCCTTAAACAACTTTTTGTACATGACTTGTCAAGGTTTTGTATAAATTGGTTGAAACATAACAATGATTGTTGCAAGTGCCTGAAAAATCAAACTGCTCGGGAGCTTTTATTGATAACTCTCCTTAATCCTTTAGAGATAGAACAAAACAATGTACGGTGGGATAATTCCTCTTTTATAGATCTACAAAAAACTCCATATATGCATACGCATATCTATCTTTTAAGGATAACTGCATCTTCTAAGGAATTCTTTACATACAAAGCAGTCGTTGGAAAGTTATTTCACAAAGTTCTTGTGAATAAATCAATTTGATGCTTCCTTCATTTAAAGATATAGTATAGTGTATCATCTGTTGATATTCACACCATTATCACCAGTTTTAACATTGTCAAGCTTAAAAAATACATTTTAGTTTCCTATCTGTTGGGTCTCATTAAAAAAATACACAAAATGAAGAAAAAGCACCAGATACTGTTATAAAAATGATAAAATGGGTAATATATTGTTATTATCATTGTATTTTATTGATTTCAGAAGCAGAACAGCAAGAGAAGGATACAATAAAATTGGAAGCTGAAAAAAACAAAAGTAATGGTGAGTATTTCTATTAAATTAAAAAATGTTAAATGTTTTAATTATGTTAAATATTTTATAAAATAACTTTAAAATTTAGAGCATAAGTGTATCAAATATCAATTATATTATTATATTTATGAAGTTTACTAGTACATAACTCCTTGTTTAATATTCTGCGTCTATTCTAAAATCTTTCTTGTAATATTCTCTGTTCTTTTAATATTCTGTGTCCCTTTAATATTTTCTGTTCTTTAATATTCTTAATTCTTCTAATATTCTCTGCTCTTTTTAACATTGTGTGTCCTTTTAAAATTCTCTGTTCTTTTAATATTCTCTGTTTTATTAATATTCTGTGGCCTTTTTAATATTCTCTGTTCTGTTAATATTCTCTTTGCTTTTAATATTCTCTGTACTTTTAATATTCTCTGTGCTTTTAATATTCTCTGTTCTTTTAATATTCCCTATTCTTTTAATATTCTCTGTTCTTTTAATATTCTGTGTCCTTTTAAAATTCTCTGTTTTTTTAATAGCCTTTGTTCTTTCAATATTCTCTGTTTTATTAATATTCTTTATTTTATTTCATATCCCTCCTATTTTATTGTTTTTGAACTTTACGACTTTATATATAAAGGCTATAAAAAAATTATTCATTATTTCTTCATTATCTACATTTAAAGTTGAATTCAAATTTATTTATTTACGAGTACAGTATGCAAAAGATGCAAATTGTTATACTGAACTTTGGTCACAATGATTTTGTGAGAGAGAGAATTTTAGAATTCATTGAAAATATAGAAATACCATGTATGATATTAATTAATGACACAGTATTAGACTGTATCAACTTACCATCAGGTGTGATCACAGTCGAGCTGTCAGCAAATAATAAAATATTGTTTTGTTTAAAGATGCTAAAAGGAAATCATTGACCGATATGAAGAAGGAACTGGTTTCAGCAATGGGCCTCTCGAAAGACAATTTTGTGGAAGATGATTCAGGTAAGAGGTTTATCTATTTGCTTTCTTTAAAGATCTTCGACGTCGTTCTTTTGTTATCTTAGGGTATCCTTCTAATTGTCTTCTTCAGTTGAATCCGAATTAGAGAGAGCGCAAGGGATCTGTTCTTTCTCTCTTAAAGAAATTTCTACCTTTGGTTCAAGATATTCTTTTGTAATTCACAAAAAACTTGCATTTTAAGTTTGTTGATTTCTGAAATATTCTCTACTTCTATATCAAGCTTGTGATCAGTCGTTTCATCTTCACTAACATTTTCGTCTTCTTCAAAGGTCGCCTTTAACACACCAACATTAATGGTTTCCACTGCTGTATCAAATTTGCGATCGAAGGTCTTCATCTTCACTCATATTTCCGTCTTCTTTACGATATCGTGGTTTGTAAAGTCTTCGGTGGTAGCCAAGGCATAACCAACTTGTACTATATCTTCAAAAGTTGCCTTTAAGATACCAACATTGATCATTGCCACTCCTATATCAATTCTGTGATCGAAAGTCTTCATCTTTACGATATCGTGGTCTACAAATTCTTCAGTAGTTCCAGGGCGAGATCAAATTGTCTTCAATGGTTGCCGTTTTCCACTTTTGTGTCAAGTCTGTAATTGGTGGTCTTCATCTTCACTGACATTTCCGTCTTCACGATATCGTGGTCTGTAAATTCTTCGGCGGTAGCCAGGACGTCATCAACTTTTACAAGGTCTTCAAAGGTTGTCGTTTTCCTCTTTCATCTTCACTGATATTTCAGTCTTCGTGACATCATGGTCTGGAAATTCTTTGGTGGTAGCCAGGGCATCATCTTCTTGTACTAGATCATAAAAGATCGCCTTTAACACACCAAAATTGATCTTTTCCACTCCTATTTCAACTCTGTGATCGAAGGTCTTCACCTTCACTGATTTCTTCGTGATCTGTAATTTCTTCGACTGTAACCAGGACGTCTGACAGTAAAAGCAACACAGCCCACGAGACTTTAGATAAAATGAAGAATACAGCTGCTATTTATTGTGTGTATGGCTCATTGTGTAATCCTGAAGATGTTAACAATATCACAAACATCAATGCTGGACTGTCGCTTATAAAGGTATCGATAAGTAGAGCCTCAGTTATAGAATTTCACTGAGGGTCTAAGTCTCTTTCTTATCGAGAGGCTAATAATAACGGAACCAATACGTTTGGGTACAAACAATAAGTTTAAGCTAATCGTCAGCCGCGCCTGACAACCGTACCATAGTCAACGAGCAACCGCCACACTTATTTGTTATATTATCTTTGAATCTATCCTTTTCACAAACATAACTCTTTCTAACTTAATGTCAATCTATGGTTTAAGACATTTATTTCCAAAAAGAATGTATATTCACTTACATGGAAACTTAAATTTTTTTTAGTGTAAAATATTGATGTGAAAAATAATAATTAGTGGAGTTTTTAGTAAAAGCTATTTATTTAATAGGTAAAATTTTAATTTTTTTTTTTTTAATTTATTATACTTTTGGTTTCCTTAATAGCAATGGGTAGTTTATTATATATTTGAGCACTTTCAAACGTAATATTTTTCTTGCCATAATTGGTTCTCGATTGCCGTAGGGTTATATTGTTTGAAATTCTTAAACGTTTTAAAGACGGATTTGTATTTCTAGTCGTGAAGCTTATATTTGTATGAAGTTCTTTATTTATTATTTTTCGAATAAGAATGCGTGTTGTATTTGTAGCTATCACTTATGTTCATTAGTTTGGTTTCTTTATAGATCTTTTCTGTCGATGTAAGGAAGTTATGGTGGAAAAGTACTTTTAGTAGTTTGTTCTGTGCTATCTGTATAATTTTAAGATTAGTTTTGGCTACTGAGCTCCATATTTGAATCAAGTAGTCTATATGCGGTTTAACGAGGGAGTTGTAAATTATGTAGCGAACTTTAGTAGGCAAACAATTTGTTATATGGCGAATAGCTCCAGTTAGATATATTAATTTTGATTTTATACTTTTAATGTGTGGTTTCCGCGTTAGTTTGTCATCCAAAATTAAACCTAAATATTTTTCACAATCTGACCTGATAATGGTGGTATTATTAATTTTTAATGGTTCAAAGTCGTTAATTTTCTTATTTTTTGCTGCAAATATTACATAATGTGTTTTGCTTATATTTAGCGTAAGTAAATTGCATTGGAACCATACATTAAGTAAGTTAAGGTCATTCTGGGCGTCAGTGATTATATCTTCTATTTTGTTTCCGTAATAAAAAAGTGTGGTATCGTCGGCATATAGAGATGCTCTGCTTTAAGTCCAAGTTTACTAATGTCGTTAATGTAAATCGGAAAAAGTATAGATCCAAGGGTTGATCCTTGCGGAACACCGTAATTTATAGGTTTCTGTGAGCTTTGATGATCTCCTATCTTAACTACTTGATAGCGATCACTTAGATTAGACTCGAAGATTTTGTATGTAGCGCTATCAGTTATACAAATGTCTTTTAGTTTATTGAGTAGAATTTCATGGCTAACGGTATCGAATGCCTTTTTTAGATCTATAAATATTCCTAGAGCTATTTTCTTTTCATCAATATTATTTTTTATTTTTGTTACTAGATCAGCTGTGGCCTGTTGTGTATTAGATAATGGTCTTAATCCATATTGTTTTTGGTATAGAAATTCCATGGAAGTTAAATAACATTCTAATCGATTGTAAATAATTTTTTCAATGATTTTTGATATAACTGGAAGCACAACGATGGGACGATAGTTGTTGGGATCGGATTTAGTTCCAGATTTATATATAGGGGTGACTTTAGCAATTTTGAGCGAGGACGGGAAGTCAAGACAAGTATTTAAGCATCGAGTCAACTATAACATTTTTAATGGTTTTTATTGTTTTAGTGTTTATTTTGTCAATTCCTTGTAATGTCAATCTAATTTAGATTTAACTTGCCAAACTTTATTTATGTCTTGGTTTTATTTTATTATTATTACTAAATTATAGTATTAGTTATTAGTAAAACAATATCCGCAGATGACGAGAGATTGGTGTTTTCAAATGTCAAACAAGAAACCATGGACGCTTGCGATATCGAAAGCCATGGAGGTAAGTGACTTTATCTCTCTTATCTATTTGCATTTGTTTCTATTGCATTTGAACTAATCTTTTCATATCTATCTATATACAGTTTTAAGGATGCGTTTGATAGTATTTCAATGTTAACTTCCCTTGTTTTTACAACTTAGTCATTTTCATCAACATTATCATTTACGTTTGATTGTCTTTATTTAAATTTTAAATTGTCTCTTTAAATATGTTCACCGTATTCTTTTTTGTATCTACCTATGTATAGAAGACTTTCTGATAGTTTGCACCTTATCGTTTTCATCATCACCATCATCATTTGTTAATTATTCCTTCTTTTTCAGATAATCCCAGATTAGTATTTTCCAATGTCAAACAGGAATCATTAGATGATAGTGACTTCGATGACCATACATGTAAGTTATCATTGCAAATAACACAACACTAACGCATTCCCTGCGACTTTGTTTGTTTTATTTACTCACCTAACTACTTTTCCCTATACATAACTATTCTCCTATTTCACCCTCTTCAATTATAGAAACAAAAAGTAACATTTCTTCGTCTACTAAATAATTATTTGCCAATTTTCCTAAATCTACTTTATCTCCTCCTAAATTTGCCCCTAAAAATGTATATCCATCGCTCTATAACAAAATTCATCTTAATTTACATTCTACTTTTCATAAACAATGTTTTAGTTATTTTATATACATCTGCTTCTGATTTTGCAACTAAAAGTTGATATCTGTCTTTATAGTCTCTAACTCTATAACAAAATTCATCGCAATTAGTTCAGAGGTCTAAAAGCAAAACAGACTTGCTTACCATTCTACATTTCATTATCATAGGTTGTTATACTTATTTCATGTACTTCTTTTAATTTTGCAACTAAAAGTATATATCTGTCTTTAAAATCTCTAACTCTATAACAAAATTCATCGTCATTTATTGCAAAAGTTATGTAACTTTTTTTATCGTTAATGCTTTCTGTTGATAAGAGTTTCCTTTAAAGGTTGTCTGTTAAGAGATTTCATTTTGATATAAGACCGCCTTTCCATGCAGCGGTTTCTTCTCCAATGATTTTACAAAATTGTAATGATAGTGATTCCTTTTCAGTGCTCAATGACTTATTAATAAAAGAAGAGTTAGAAGAAGAGTACAGACCTAGGAAAACTAGAAAGAAACCCCTCTCCACAACAAAAAAGAAAGTGTCATACTCCTCGAAAAGGCAAGCAGATTTGCGTGACACAGAGAACATGTTGCAGTCTGGACTATTCCCATTTAAAATCAACAAAAATCAGATATACTCTTGCGCGGTGTGCCCGGAGAAGTCCACCATTTTGGACGACATAAAATCCCATATAATGGAGCACAACATCTCAAATATAACGTTGGCGTTCAAGAAGATGCTCACGTCGAACCTCCAGACCTTCTACAAATCCTCGACGAAGTTACGCTGCAAGTTATGCAAGACAGAGATACAGGATTACGATAGTCTAAAAAGGCACATAAACACCTGTGTGAATTCCAGTCCGCGCTGGAACAACCTTCCGTTCAAACTGGAGAAAGACCAGTTGGACTGTCCCATTTGCAAGAAGACCTTCTTGAACTTCGTCAGCTTAAACACTCATATGAACGTCCATTATCCGAATCACATCTGCGACAGTTGCGGGAAAGCTTTTGCTTCAAAAGCCAGGCTTAGAGGTCACATGAGGACCCACGAAATAGGGGACTTCCCCTGCAGATACTGCGACGCTGTCTTCGACAGAGTCACCAAAAGGGAGAACCACGTGTCCAAAGAGCACAAATCCGGAATAAGATATTCATGCAAACGATGCAATCTATCCTTATCCTCTTTTTACGCTCGCCAGAAGCATTTGGCCGAAGTTCACAATGAGGAACTGAAAAGATACAAATGCAAGGCCTGTACCCAAAGTTATATAACTCCTGGGCATCTATCAAGCCACGTTAGGAGGGATCATTTGAACGAGCGCAACCACAAATGTTCCAAGTGTGACCTCGCGTTTTACACACGGAATTCTTTGAAGATGCATATGATAAAGCATGATGGAGAAAGGATACATGCATGCAATATATGCCACAAGTCTTACCAGAGGAAGAAGACTTTGAGGGAGCATATGCGAATCCATAATAATGATAAAAGATTCATTTGTCCAGTTTGCGGTAGGGCATTTACACAGAAATGTACTTTGAAAGGTCATTTGAAGGTCCACGAGAGGAAGATGGATGGAGAAGAGAGAGTCCCGCAGCCTTTGCACTCGATATAGGTGGAGAATTTTAGGAAAGTGATTATTGGACTGTTTAATTTAATGTAAACTAAGTTAGAAAAAAGGAATCTACAAAACTATTCTAGATTGATTCGAAATATAGCAATTCGCGATTGGTTTGTAATTTAGCGAACTCTTTACGCAATGTACACGGTCAAAATGTTCGAAATTGCCTATATTCCCACGAGAACGGGAAATGTGACACCGCAGGGAAATACTATATCATTATTTAGTTTGTGGGAGTGCTTTTATACAGAAATGTACTTTAAAGGTCATTTGAAGGTCAAAGAGAAGAAAATGAATGGAGAAGAGAGTCCCGCAGTCTTTGGAATTCGATGTATATAGAGAATTGTAGGAAAATTACTTTACAAATGGATAACTTTAGGAAAATTATTATTGGTCTGCTTAACCTTCTCTAATGGACCTAAAATTACTGAAACTAAAAACGCAATATTGAATCTAAATACCTGGTGTAATGTCCGAAACTAAAAACAGCATTTTGAATTCTAATCAGCAATGTCTAAAACTAAAGAATTCAGTTTGTATCTAAATAGAAACATTACTGGTATAATGTCTCAATCTAAAGAATATATTTTGAATCTAAATAGACACTGCTTTAATATATAAAACTAAAGACGCCATCTTGTATCTAAATAGACATTACTGGTACAATGTCTAAAACTAAGGACGTTACAAATGGAAGTTTCCAGTATAATAACTGAAATTAAAGACGCCATTTTGTCTTTTTTTGGTCGTATACTCGACTTGTATAATATGTGCAATAAAGAGGTGTTGTTAAATAAAAGTTTTACATATAAATAAAAGTTTAGAAAACGAAATTTGTGTCTTCTTTTCTGCTGGTCCTAAATGGCCTTAAGAAGCATCAAATAAAGCTTACGATATCCAAAACAGACTTTTATTATCTATATGCCTCTTTTTCAAAAGTAAAAGTTGCCGAAGTTACTCTTTAAAACGTTAGCTATCTGCCAATGAAAGTCCCGTCAAAATTGGTCAATCTGTTTTTGAGATTAGCATGTACATGCAAAGCCGTTTTAAATTACAAACAGACAAAAATTTTAATGGAATCTCGTTAAAAAAATCATTTTGCCAACTAAGAGTTTGTAAACGAAATTTTTGGTCCTTACGAACCATATCAGAACCAAATGGATGCCAGAATTATCATGAATAAAAAGCAGAGCTTGGTTTATTTATCTTTATGTGTAAATTAATTTTTTGTGTTAAAGTGGATTCAAAAGGATTTTACAAACTACCTACTACCAACTCCACTAGGAAATGCTAGTAAATGAAAACATTTAACATATTTCTCGATAACAATACGATCTTGATACGTGTTTTCCCATATTTCCACGGGAGCTGGAACTACGTGGGCATAGCTAGGATCCTACAAACACCTTTACAGCATTTGTCTAAGTGCATTCCTGTCTAGCTTCGTTCCTGAACCTCTAGGAATTTCTTCAACAAAGCGAACGCCTCCCAAAAGCGATACTGGTGGTATCTGAAAAGAGATTAATGAGGGTAGTAAATCAATAAAAGGTGACGTCATAGACAATATCTTCATAGTGGAGGGTAGTTTGTTGTTCCATAAAAGGTGATGTTATCGAGAAATATTTTAGACGTTTTCATAAACAATAGCTCTTTACAATGAGGGTTAGTTTATAATTGTTTAATAAAAGGTGACGTCATCGAATTATATATTAAATGTTTACATAATTAATAGCATTTTCTAGTGGATAATTTTTTTAAGAAAGGTGACGTCATCCAGCAACTTTCTAGATGTTTTGATAAACATAATGGTAGAGGGTAGTTTGTGTTTTTCCTGGTAATGAATCATTAAGCCAAGCGAAAGGATTTCCTCATTCTTGAACTCGATTATGATACTCTGATCGCTAGCAGAGTTTCTGGGTTCGATTCCTGGCAAAATAAATCTAGGAAATAACCTTTTCTAATTTGTTTTAGTCTGGTAGGAGGCTTCGGCTGTAGCTGGTTACTACCATCAAAGACGTGCCTCCAAGCAAAAGATTTGCGTTCCGGTATATTGCTGTATACCACAAAAAGTAAATTGCCTATTACGAGTTAAGTACTCTTCTCTGACTGTATCATCACTCTGTTTTCGTTGATTTACTAATTTATTGATTATATAATTATAGAACTTAAGATATCAATCCAATAGCAGGAGATAAGAATAAAGCGAGACAGCTCGACAGAATGCTTACTCGATACTTATTGAACGTTTGTCAGGCTCATCTGACATATATATAGAGGCCGTTTTGGCGCCAAAAATACTAATAAAACAACAAGTAAGCATTGGCTGCAGTACCAGTAAGTGAGAACTTTTAAAGGGGAGCAATAGTTCTCAAAAGGCAAAAAACACAAAAGTCTTTATTAGTGAATCACTTCTATTGGCCTTAGCATTTGCGCGATTAATGGGCTGTCAAACACAAACTATTTTCTGAGATTATTGCGTTCAAGCAAACAAAAGTCGAACTTACAGAGCCTTCCACATATTTTATTAACTCGTCTTCAGTAACCCGTGCACCAGCCCCTTTTCTTATAGACACAAAAGCAACAGGTATCTCTTTATATACAGGATGTGGTATTTTGGATACACCAGCATCGTAGACCGCAGGATGCAGCAGTAAAACTGATTCAATCTCAGCGGGACATATCTATAATTAAAAGCATTATATATTTAATCAGAGTCGGGGCTAAAATACTTCCTTGGGGAACGCCGATACTAATTTGGAGTGCATGACTGATGGCTATCAAAATTTTACAAATTTATTTCTATCTAAGAAGTAATAATATTCAAACAGTTTTAGGGGTAGAATTCTAATACCAAGGATTTCCATATTTTGTAGTAATATACAAACAGTGTCGAATGCTTTAGCAAGTTCTACGTCTCACAATAGATCAGAAAACCATAATGGTTGTTAGCTAGTAGATAATTTATTAATAACACGTTTTAGTATTTTGGATAGAATGGCCACTATCGGATTCAAGGATTAGGCAAATCCCTCTAGGTTCAGTGGACTGTATAGGGTTCTTACGGGTTCGGGTCTTCAGGCTTCGGCAGTTCAGTTATCTGTGTTCGATCTTTAGGTTTTAATGCTTCGGGGTTCGGTTCTTCCAAGTTCAGAGCTTCGGTTGTTCGGGGCTCGCTGTTCACTTTTTCAGTTTCACAATTCACGCTTGGTACTGGAATTCGGGAGTCTAAGGCGAATGGTAGCTCTACACACTTTTGCGGGACTTTATACTACTCTCCCGCCTGGCACGTACACGCAGTGACGAGCGGGAGAAAGGGGCTGACGGTTGACCAATTAGAATTAGTCACTGATGGCGGAGCACTAGGCTCGATGCTCCCGTCCGCAACAGCGATATTTCGAAATTAAGCCGATAGTACATTTCTCGTCTTCGTACATGTATTTTAACGATATCCAAGTTAGTATTACATGGCGCAGTCGGTAGGATATTATTACACGTGCCAAGTAACTTTAATGGAGGAGCTCACGACTATATATGTATATTAATATTATCCTACCGACTGCGCCATGTAATAACGTCGTTAATATTATTAAAATAATATTTAAACACGATCTAACTAACTACAATAGAGGAGCTTTTGTCTTTTAAATAGTAAATGCTAGGTACCCAGTAAATCTTGGACTAGAGAGAGGAAGTGAGAGTTAGCATCCTCGTCATCTATTAATTGCTCACTGCTGAATATCGTGAAGTTTCTGACGATGCAGGTTTTGCCAGCTTTTGCTGATTGGTAGCTTAGTGGTTTGCTTAACTGATTTTGGAGTCCAGCTCTTCCGCTACCAGACCAGCCCATCGATTAAGGATTAGTCTTTTCAATTCTTGGACAATCAGAAAAGTCTGCTCGAGGAGAACGTTTCTCTTCTCCCAAATCATGTTATGGAATTATACTCAACACATAAAAAGAACTGTACAACATGATTCTTACCATTAATCCACGATAATGTATAATATCCTTAACACGGTCTATTATGTAGAAGTAGAAATCCTCGTCGTAATATCCCAAGTCTCCAGATTTGAAGAAACCTTCCTCATCAATGTGTTCCTTTCCGGTTCCTTCAATGTAACCTTGAAGAAATTTCAACTATATCTGTACTAATACTACATGCTACCCGCGTACCTCTCGGTTCCGTGAGAATTGGGCGACAATCCGTTCATCGTGAGAGTCTATGTTGCAAAAGGTATATGTAAGTCGAATAGTTTTGCAGAACTCTCAGTGGGTATTGCTCTTTCGTATATATTCCTCAATGCCGAGAGTATGTGGGGGATAACCGTTCTTAGTGAGAGTCTACATTGCGAAAGGAATATGTATGTTGAATTAAAAGTCTAACTGGCGTATGGTTTTGAAGATATAGTTTTTCACTTACATTTACCGTACGATAATGTGGAGATCTGTTCTTAGTGAGCGTCTACTTTGTGTTAGGAACAATTATGACAAATTTCAAGTCAATCAGACCCATAGTTTCGGAGATTTCGAATGATGAATGGGTAGTACGCTTATATACGATGTAAGTGGGAAAGACAAATCCGTGCTCAGTGACAGTTTACGTTGAGAAAGCAGTAACTTTCTTAAAATTTCTCAAATTAGATCTGGTCGACTTCCAATTCGGCTAAATTACTCTTGTCGCAACGGAGAAGCGCACTGAGAACTGGTATCCTCATATACTTACAGGATCTATAAACGAAAAACGGTTCCACGGCTGCCCAAGAGTGCCCAAGAGTGTTGGGCACACAGGCCACGGGCCTCCTCATTCAAAGGCGAGAGGGTTTTTAGAGCATAGCCCCCACAAATCTCCAACCCTTCACAGTGGGATGTCACGACAATCCGATTCGACAGAAGAGAGATCAGGCGCAGGACTGATGGCTTAACTTGCTTAACGAGGCACAGCGTTTAACACCAACTTCCCAATTTCGAGCAAATACTGAGCGTTGCTTTAAAAAAAGGACTCAAACCCAGGACCTCATATCTATAGCTGAACTAGCTAACCAGTAGACCAATGTAGCAGTCGATGGTCATAAAAATACATACCCGACATTAAAGCATGTGATTTGAAACACACTTCGCCTCGTTGGTTTGCTCCCACAACCTCTCCGGTCACAATGTCTACCACCTTTAAACATAAAAAGAAATTGCCGACATGTTAGCGATTGGCTGTGATCAAACCTGATGGTGAGTGATGGTACAGTCCAAGATGAAAGCGAGCTTATCTAGTAAGAGGCCTCTAACCTCGTGGTGATGAATAGATTCAGACAAATTTTCTGGCCTCACTGCATCCAGGGCCAGATTTAGGGGAGGCGGGATAATCCGGGGCCTCCACCTTAAAGCCTTCCTCCAAAATGTAAATATGCACTGTATATGGAGGGGGGGACGTGGCATCCAGGACAGAGGTAAAGGCCTCAAAAAGAGTGGAAATAAATGCTCAATAGCTTATAGTAGTAAGTAAGTAGCAGCCCATTAGCGTCCCACTGCTGGGCACAAGCCTCCTCACTCCGGGGAGCGAGGGTTTTTAGAGCATAGACCCACCACGCTGCTCCACTGCGGATTGGCAGGCTTAGTACACAAGTGCACTCTCTATTCCTTCACTCTCATAGTCCGATGTGACGGGAATCCGACACGACCGGAGAGAGATCAGGCGCAGGACCGACGGCTTAACGTGCTCTCCGAGGCACGGGGGTGGATCACACCGCCAACTTCCCAACTTCGGGCAAATATTGAGAAAATCTTAATAGAAAACTCAATATTGATTTTTGAATTGGCCCGACCCGGGACTCGAACCCAGGACCTCATGTCTGTAGTCGAACATGCTAACCACTAGACCAATGAGGCAGTTATAGTAGTGCACTCACTATAGATAATAGCTTACGCCGGAACTCTACTGATTCTAAGCCAACCATAGCGGCAATAAAGAAAGATGGATATAAATATGGGTAATATCCATATAGTCTTTTCTATTTTCTTTCATATGGGTCCCAAATGATAGACCCATATTCTAGTTTGCTCCAGACAAAACACTTATAAAGTAACATCGCTACCCTGACGTCTGAAAATTGTGATGTTATCATTCTAATTATAAAGCCTAAACTTTTATGCGTAGATTTACATATAATATTGTACTTTTGAAATCTAGTCCTTGGTCTAATATTAATCCTAAGTCCCTCATTTCATTTACCCGGATTAGTTGTTTCCCATTTATTATGTAATTATTTATTATAGGTGTTTTGGATCTTGTAAATGTTATTACTTTACATTTCTCATTATTTAATGCTAATTTATTTAGTTCTGCCCACTCGGTTACAGCATCAACATGTATTTGTATGGACTTAGCATCCCTAAAATTGTCAACCCTATTATATATTTTAAAATCATCTGCAAATAATAGACATTTAGACGTTTTTATAGCTTTTGATAAATCATTTATCATAACTAGAAATTGTGTAGGACCGAGTGTACTTCCCTGACTAACACCATGTGAAATACGTAATTGACTCGTATTTACCGATCTTAACATACTGAAAGCCTTCTCTTAAGTAGTTTGCAAAAAAACTTATTTTGAAGTCAAAACCCATCTCTGAATTTTCTAAGGAGTATGTCTTTATCTACCAAGTCAAAGGCTTTTTTAAAATCAAAATAAAGTGCATCTACTTGTCCATTATCTATTTCATAAGCTACTGTATCTACTAGGTTAATAAGATTTGTGTCCTTTGACCTGGCTGATCGAAACCCATGTTGGGAATCATTTAAACGTCTACTTATTTGACTAATTATTTTATTATTCAACACTGATTCAAATACTTTTCCAAAGCATGTGTTATCGTGTACCCAATAGGCGCCCGACGGATGTGACGTAGCTGTCTCGTAATTATTAGAAGTTACTGATTTAACTATTTGATTTATGTTCCAATTATTGTTTATTAATATAATCACGAGTTATTTCACTAATTAATCTACTGGCTATGAACTATCTAAATATTAATTATTGATTTGATACATTGATTAAAATACTATAAATAGGGTAGCAGAATAAATGTAAATTCAATAAACGTGTGATACGCCAACAGGGTGTTAGTCTGCCGAAGTTGTTGTGTTTTATTGTGTGGAAAACCTAGTCCTGCGTATTA
>JACTOM010000103.1:520190-542907 GCA_015832385.1 Elymnias hypermnestra
AAACATATTGGTGCGGTTCATAAATGTTATAAACATATTGGTGGACTACAAATGTCATGAAATAATTAGTGCGGTTCATAAACGTTATAAACATATTGGTGCGGTTCATAAATGTTGTAAACATATTGGTGCGGTTCATAAATGTTTCCAACATATTGGTGTGGACTACAAATGTCATGAAATAATTAGTGCGGTTCATAAATGTTATAAACATATTGGTGCGGTTCATAAAAGTTATCAACATATTGGTGCGGTTCATAAATGTTACAAACATATTGGTGCGGTTCATAAATGTTATCAACATATTGGTGCGGTTCATAAATGTCTCGAACATATTGGTGTGGACTACAAATGTCATGAAATAATTAGTGCGGTTCATAAATGTTATAAACATATTGGTGCGGTTCATAAATGTTATAAACATATTGGTGCGGTTTATAAAAGTTATCAACATATTGGTACGGTTCATAAATGTTATCAACATATTGGTGCGGTTCATAAAAGTTATCAACATATTGGTACGGTTCATAAATGTTATCAACATATTGGTGTGGACTACAAATGTCATGAAATAATTAGTGCGGTTCATAAATGTTATAAACATATTGGTGCGGTTCATAAAAGTTATCAACATATTGGTGCGGTTCATAAATGTTATGAACTATTGGTACGGGCCACATTTTATATTTTATTTACATGTTCAACCATATTTATCAGTACTGTCATTTGAGGGGGCTGTCAGAAGTGCCGGATTAAATTCCTGACAGGGAAAATTCTATAAATTGCTTTATCTATTTCGTCTACTTCTGAACTGGAGGCTTCGGCCGTGGCTAGTTGCCATCCTATTAGGTTGCAAAGCAAAACAAAGTGTGTTACGGTACAATACTATGCAGAAACAATAAGAGCTAGCTCTTCTCCGGTAAGAAACTCTTTTAAACAATCCTCGACATATATGTTGTAATTAATGGCGACGTCTTAATAAAATGCGTGTGCTCAGCCCGGCAAACGATTTCTGGAGCTTTATTTATGGTAGAGAATTGAATCTCACTTTATATTTTTGTATGATTCGTAAGAAACAGTCCGCGGTTTGGTTCCCGGTGAAGACAGCAGTCGCGCCCAAGTGCAAAGTACCGAGGGTGTGCTTCAAACCGTACGCGTAGTACCATTCACGAGTGCAGAGAAACCTTTTGTTCAGAAATATGCTGAAAAGAAAGCCAGAAATGTTATAAGAAATGATAACCGCTGTGCCTCCGCTCACTAAATCCCTGATACCTCCTAAGATATCCATTTGATTGTAACGCTGTTAAGGACACTTTAACACCCGTGAGTCGTAAACTGCGGCGACATCTACTTGATGTTTTCGAAATTGTGCCACGCAAGCAAACCGCTGTGCCTCCGCTCACTAAATCCCTGATACCTCCTAAGATATCCATTACATTGTAACGCTGTTAAGGACACTTTAACACCCGAGTCTTAAACTGTGGCGACATCTACTTGATGTTTTCGAAACTGTTCCACGCAAGCAAACCGCTGTGCCTTCGCTCACTAAATCCCTGATACTTCCTAAGATATCCATTACATTGTAACGCTGTTAAGGACACTTTAACACCCGAGTCTTAAACTGCGGCGACATCTGCTTGATGTTTACGAAACTGTGCCACGCAAGCAAACCGCTGTACCTCCGCTCACTAAATCTCTGATACCTCCTAAGATATCCATTTAATTGAAACGCTGTTAGGAACAATTTACAAGAGCAACTGTGAGTTGTGTAACTACCACACTCCGTTGCAAACCGCTGCGCCTCTGCTCACTAAATCTGTGATATCTCCAAAGATATCCATTGTAATGGAACGCTGTTATGGGCAATATTAATCTAGACGAAACATACAACATATGTAATTCATTTAATTGTATAATTAATAACACTGTATTATTCAAAATAGCTTGGTAATTATCACGTATTTTTTTGTAATACGTAAAAGATAAAAATGGTTATTGTGGGTTATCTTTTAGAGATAAATATATAATGTATCGGACTATTTTATAGATTTTTTTATGATAAACAATGTTGTAGTACATTGATTTGATGTATCTTGTGAGGTTTAAGGTATATTTAGGTAATTACTTGCCAAGGTCCATGTTTTGGAAGCTAAGCATGAAGTTCAGGTGAGTTAAAGGAATTGCTTTTGGAGTTCCCTTTGTCCCTGAAGAAAACACCACGACAGCGATGTCTGTCCACCCTTTAACAGGCACAGGACAAAACTCCTCAACTGGTGCGTGTTGTGTCAAAAAATCACGAAATAAAGTGGTGTTTTCTTGTATTTCTTCGCCAAATAACACAACTTTCTCAATGTATTTTGCGGAATTTATCGTTTCCTTTTGAAGTTTGTATGCAGATGTCGAACAGAACACTATTTTTGGTTTGAGTAAGTCGTAACGTTCTGAAATTTAAGTGTTTTTGTGTATAATCTATTGTAGTATAAGTGACCCACATATTCCGTGGCGAAGCGTCGCCACGTCGCCTCCCTTACCACCAAAATTCAGTGATGAATTATCACTCTTGACGCACCTAGTGTTTTATTCACTACGGTACCTTTAACCTGTGTTTAACGATTATTAATGGGAAACACGTGAGACTGATGTATTCCGTGGCGAAGCGTCGCCACGTCGCTTCTGGTACCACTCGGATCAGCATGTTACCATATTACTCGCCTACGTATAGTGTACATAGTGTTTTGTTCACAAAATTACACTAAACCTGTGTCTTTCTGTTATTGATGTGAAACAAGTACAGCGACTGGTGAGACTAATGTATTCTGTGGCGAAGGGTCGCCACGTCGCCTCTCTTACCACTCAGTTCTGTAGTTCACCTCTCTCCCCTACCTATTAGTGAGCCTAGAGCGTCATGCTCTACTATAATCTCACCTGATGGTAAGTGAAGATACAGTCTAAGATGGCAATGCGCTGAGTCTTCTAATAAAAGGGCCACCAATGTGATAATAAGGATATTGGTGCGTATATTTGCTTTGAGGATATTGGTGCAGACTAATAAATGTTATGAGGATATTGGTGCGGACTAATAAAAGTTATGAGGATATTGGTGCGGACTAGTAAATATTATGAGCATATTGGTGCAGACTACAAATTTTGTCAAGGATAGTGGCGCAGATTAATAAATATTATGAGGATATTGGTGCAGACTAGTAAATATTATGAGGATATTGGTGCAGACTAATAAATGTTATGAGGATATTGGTGCAGACTAGTAAATATTATGAGGATATTGGTGCAGATTAATAAATGTTATGAGGATATTGGTGCAGACTACAAATTTTGTGAAGGATAGTGGTGCAGATTAATAAATTTTATGAAGATATTGTTGCAGACTATATATGCTTTGAGGATATTGGTGCGGACTATTAAATGTTTTGAAAATATTGGCGCAGACTAGTAAATATTATGAGGATATTGGTGCGGACTATTAAATGTTAGGAGGATATTAATGCATACTAATAAAGACTATGAAGATATTGTTGCAGACTATAGTTTGTTTAAATTATAATATTTAATAATATTGGTGCGGACTATAAATGTTATGTCATCTAATAAACACAATTTATTTTAGATAAAACTATTTTTTGCCTTTCTAACCATATTAATTACTATTGTTTGTACGTCTGAGTGGCTTAGGGGCTGAAGGTTGCCGACCCCTGTCCTATCAGCCACTTATGGTGGTTTTCAATCCTTTATAACAGTTATAACATGACATTGTCCAAAACTTTATAGATTTTTGATGCCAACCTTTTGGATAGTCCAGTCCTAAAGGTAAAAAGGTCGCACCAGAACATATAATCCCACATAACGTGGGAATATACTCCATAGTACTCCCACTGCATATAGCGATAACGTCGCCTCTTTTCACCCCCATATGTGTGAGTGAGAGGGCAACATCAACCGCCATTTGGGCGACCTCTCGAAAAGTCAGCTGATTATCGTTGTCTGCATTCAACTAAAATATATAGAAACTTCTAGAAAACATTGCAATATTTTCCTTTACAGTTCGTTCGCGTTAAGAACGCAGTGAGTCATCGTTCTTGATTTGGTAATTTGAAAAGATTGTTTAGTAACCGGCGCATAATGATGACTCACAACATTTTTTACGCGGACGAACTGTAGTTGGAATTTCCCGTTTTTTCTAGTTATATTGTTGAAAAACCTCATCAAACCTGAGCATAGAATAGTTTCTAATAATATAATGTCTAGAAATCTCAGCTCAGTGTCCTAGTGTTTAAAGCGTATACGCTTTGAATTTCCCCGTTACCCTAATTTATTTTTTTTGCATAAAATGTGATCGAATACCACCGGATTTCCCTATGAGTTGAAAATTTATGTTATACGCTTGGAATTTCCCGCTTTCACTCACAACTTTTGGGGTAAAACAGGGTACTGTGTCTTAATATCTCGATTAAAACGCTTCGAATTTCCCGTTCCTCCACAAGAAATTCGCTAAAAAGTGGTGTAAGTTCAGTAAAAAATAGTTTAGTTTCTTGTGACGTAAACTTCGAGAAGACCCTGCTCAGTTTCCCTGTGGTCAAGTAGACCAGGTGCGAAAATGAAGAATGAAATATAATCAGTTGACGCTCGGGTCAATGAGTAAATTGAAAGTGCCTTAGCCCGTGCGTTCAAAAGCGTGGTGTTTTTTGGCACTCATCGGAACAAAGAGTGATTGGAACGTCACCTGAGAGAAGTATCATGTCACAAGTGGACAAATAATGTTGACATTGTTACCTGTCAATCATCCGAAGTGGGGTACCAATAGACCCCCAGGTTATTCGGAAACATAGTCATTAATATTAAGAACGTAGATGTTGGATATCAACTATTTAGGTGTTTTTGTTAATTTTTGAATGTGAAAAAGTGACTCTTTTAATACAAAAGTGGTAAAAAAACCACTAAATGGGGCATTTCAAATCCCCCGCATCGGATGAGGAGTAAAAGGTTTCCTTATAAAGCTTTAATGCTCACAAAAACTAAGAAGAAAGTGACTCATTTAATACAAAAGTTTTTAAAAAACCTACTAAATGAGAGATTTCAAATCCCCGCTTCGGATTATGAGTAAAGGGTTTCTATATAAAGCTTTTATGATTACAAAAAATATTAAAAACAAAAGAGTAACTCTTTTAATACAAAAGCTGTTAAATAAAAACTAATGAATGTGGGGCTAGAAATCCCCCGCTTCGGATTACGTAAAGGGTTTCTTTATAACGCATTTGTCATTATAAATAAATATGAAGAAAGTGACTCTTTTGATACGAAAGTTGTTAAATAAAAACTAATGGAGGTGGGACTAGAAATCTCCCGCTTCGGATTAAGAGTAAAGGGTTTCTCTATAGCGCTTTTGTCATTATAGATAAACATGAAGAAAGATACTCTTTTTAATACAAAAGCTGTTAAATAAAAACTAATAGATGGACGACTTCAAATACCCCGCTTCGGGTTAGGAGTAAAAGGTATTTTTATAACGCTTTTATCATTATAAATAAACATGAAGAAAGATACTCTTTTAATACAAATGTTGTTAAATAAAAACTATTAAAGGGATAACTTCAAATACCCCGTTTGGGATTAGGATTGAGAGGTTACTTTATATTGCTTTTGTCATTATAAATAAACATGTAGAAAGATACTCTTTTAATACAAATGTTGTTAAATAAAAACTATTAAAGGGATAACTTCAAATACCCCGTTTGGGATTAGGATTGAGAGGTTACTTTATATTGCTTTTGTCATTATAAATAAACATGTAGAAAGATACTCTTTTAATACAAATGTTGTTAAATAAAAACTATTAAAGGGATAACTTCAAATACCCCGTTTGGGATTAGGATTGAGAGGTTACTTTATATTGCTTTTGTCATTATAAATAAACATGTAGAAAGATACTCTTTTAATACAAATGTTGTTAAATAAAAACTATTAAAGGGATAACTTCAAATACCCCGTTTGGGATTAGGATTGAGAGGTTACTTTATATTGCTTTTGTCATTATAAATAAACATGTAGAAAGATACTCTTTTAATACAAATGTTGTTAAATAAAAACTATTAAAGGGATAACTTCAAATACCCCGTTTGGGATTAGGATTGAGAGGTTACTTTATATTGCTTTTGTCATTATAAATAAACATGTAGAAAGATACTCTTTTAATACAAATGTTGTTAAATAAAAACTATTAAAGGGATAACTTCAAATACCCCGTTTGGGATTAGGATTGAGAGGTTACTTTATATTGCTTTTGTCATTATAAATAAACATGTAGAAAGATACTCTTTTAATACAAATGTTGTTAAATAAAAACTATTAAAGGGATAACTTCAAATACCCCGTTTGGGATTAGGATTGAGAGGTTACTTTATATTGCTTTTGTCATTATAAATAAACATGTAGAAAGATACTCTTTTAATACAAATGTTGTTAAATAAAAACTATTAAAGGGATAACTTCAAATACCCCGTTTGGGATTAGGATTGAGAGGTTACTTTATATTGCTTTTGTCATTATAAATAAACATGTAGAAAGATACTCTTTTAATACAAATGTTGTTAAATAAAAACTATTAAAGGGATAACTTCAAATACCCCGTTTGGGATTAGGATTGAGAGGTTACTTTATATTGCTTTTGTCATTATAAATAAACATGTAGAAAGATACTCTTTTAATACAAATGTTGTTAAATAAAAACTATTAANGAGAGATCAGGCGCAGGACCGACGGCTTAACGTGCTCTCCGAGGCACGGGGGTGGATCACACCGCCAACTTCCCAACTTCGGGCAAATATTGAGAAAATCTTAATAGCAAACTCAATATTGATTTTTGAATTGGCCCGACCCAGGACTCGAACCCAGGACCTCATGTCTGTAGTCGAACATGCTAACCACTAGACCAATGAGGCAGTTTCGAGAAAGGTACTACAGTATAAATAACATCACGTTACGACCAATAGCAGCGGAGCTAAAATGAAAAATATTGCAAAAACGGACAAAATTTAACATTTTTGCGCGCTTCCGTTGCGTGCGCTACGTAAACTGTAACAGTTACGCAAAAATTATGTATGATGGAATTGTTCCTCTTGAAACTTCCAACAAATAAGTCTAAGATAGATTATGTCTATCTTTTACGGTTGTTTCACTATAACCTTTTCTATTGTATGGTTGTTTATCTAATCCTTTTGAGAGCTTCCGTTGCGTAAACGTTTACGGTTACGCAACAATTATGTATGGCGGAATTGTTCCTATTGAAACGTACCACAAAAAAGTCTAAGATAGCGTATGTCTATCTTTTAAGGTTGACTCACTGCAACCTTTTTTATAGTATAGTTCAGTTTATCTAATCCTTTTGAGAGCTTCCGTTGCGTAAACGGTTACAGCTACGCAACAATTATGTATGACGGAATTATTCCTCTTGAAACGTTCTACAAGAAAGTCTAAGATAGCTTATGTCTATCTTTTAAGGTTGACTCACTATAACCTTTTTTATGGTATGGATCAGTCTATCTCTATAACAGTTATATATATTGGTTATAATATGAATATAATATACAGACAGTTCTGTGTTATTTATATATATATATATATATAAGGTTAAGTTCGATGAACTTACATTTTTTTAAAAGATAAAGTACATATCAATGGTAGAATATTTACATATCAAAATGAAAGCGATAGGGATGCGTGGAGTACCTTAAAACATTATATGGACCGAGTTTTTAGTGGATTATTCTTAAAACAGGCCTCGAATAGCGTCTATTTATTAAAGCGTAAATAATGTACTTTTTTTTCTTTTTACTTATTTATATAGTGTTATATGAAAATAGAGTTTTCTAATGGTTTTTACGACATCTATACAAATAATTAATATAATATACAAAAATGCATACAAATATATACAAATAAATAATACATATTTGAGTGTTTTGTCTTTTATACAAATAAATAATATGATATACAAAAATACAAATAAATGGTTGTAAATTTATAATTTTAAGTAAAAAACCAATTTATATAATGCATATATAAATAAATAAAAATTTCATTGTTTGTCTTTATACAATTAAATAATACAATTTATGAAAATACAAATAAATAATATGTATATTTGAGTCAACTTTTGCCTGTTTTTAATTAAAAAAAAAACCTTCAAACAGCTTTAAAAATTATATATATAGTACTTCTCGTGAAATCTTTAAAAATTTTGTCTGTGAGTTTGTTTCAAATCTGAGAAACGGCTGGACCTATTTTGACGGGACTTTCACTGGCAGATAACCGATTAGACGACATTTAATTCAGAAAAGGTATCCGGAATTAGCTAGTTTCTAATAAAAAAACTTATGATTTTGACAAATCATTGTAACGGAACGCAATTTTTTCTTATTACCTCTATGCTGGTAGGGTGGTAATAAGCCACGGCCGAGGCCACCCATTTCAGCATCAATTTATTAAACGTCCATTTATAAATAAAACACCAATTGTGACGCAATATTTTATTTCCAAATAAAAATTAGTAGGTATAATATAGAACGCCATTAAACCTTATTTAATCTATGACAAATAAAATGGCGGGAATAATGACAGTTGAAAAAACGAAAAATTATCTGAATAACAATGTTTCTAATTACATTTATCTTAAATTACATTTATTATCGTCTACGTAAATCCTAAAACTATGTATTGACTTTTGGAATTTGTTATCGAAACTTTATTTAAGATAAGTCACGCACTACGGATTAATAACTGATATAGATAAAGAGACGCGTGATTTTCTATTTAAATGTTAAATTGTGATATAACACGTATTGTAAACTCCAAAGAGTTTTTACTAGAATGCAAAAAATATAATCTGTGGAAATAACTTTATACTGAAATCCTACGTTTTATATAATCTGTGGAAAAACTACAGGATTTTAATAGAATTGGAATATTTTTGAAACTGTGCAATAAATTTATATTGAAATGTTACAAAAATAATCACAATATTTACAAAACGTTTCAGTAAAAAGTTATTGTTAGTTTGAAAAAAGTTATTACAATTTTCCAATAAAATCGTATAGGTTTTAAAATCCTTGCAAAAGATATAAAAACAAATACAATAATGTATTTTTTTTTTGTGAAGTACAGTATCTATTCACAATCTGTATTGAAATTTCACAAAAGTAATATTTTTTACTGAAATACAGGTTTTATAATCTGTGGTGAAACAATCTAAATTGCTACAAATACAATGCTTTTATAATCTGTGCTTTCAATGAAAGAGGATGTAAGGCTTTTTCTAAAAAAAGAAAAAAACATTCTGGAAAAAATTTGTACTGAAATGCAACAAAATGCAATCTTTTCCTGAATCAGTTTAAGTAATCATTAAACATGCATTTTATTTTGGGGAAAAAAAATTACAATATTATAAATAACACTTTATTTGAATATCATTTAAAATTACAATATATCCTCACTAATATGGAACTATAAACAAACATTTTGAATATGGAACGTTTGATTTTTATGACTTTTTTTTATTACAACACAAGGGCCTGGACTCTTATGTTTTTTTTCCTTAGTTTTTAAAACGTGATGTTTTTTTTATTTTAATCTACGTATGTGGGCTCTTGGTATGGATTATAATATACTGGTTTGGACTCTTGGTCTAGATGTCCATTCCAAGGAGTTTCTTGTCAAAGATGAACTCTCCAAGTGCGGAGTGACGCTCCATCATCTTCTTGAGGGTGGAAGCCTTACCAGCGATATCACGTTGTCCCTTGTATTGCTCTTCAAGGAACTCTCCAGTCAAGTAGTCCACAAGCTGTAAAAAGGTGTAGGTGAGTATGTTTTTGTACTTTCACTTATACGCATGGAATTTCCCGTTCCCTTGGAAATTATGGTATGTTTTGTCCCTCTACAGTGCTTATAAGAAATACTCAGATTGGGTAATCAACAAGTTATAAGATTATAATAATTTAAATATATAAATTATACGCTTGGAATTTCCCAATCCATGAAAAGTACAGGATAAAAAGCTGGTCATGTTTTAAACCTTGTACTGTGAAATTATACAAATAAAGATTCTTCACTACGCTCAGTGTGCTATTATGTATACGCTTGGATTTTCCCGTTCCCATGATTTTTTTTTAATATATAACAAAAATCATGATCTTTTAAAACTCTGTCACTTACGTGATAGTCATTGTTGTTGTGCTCCTCGCGGTCTGTTTCACACTTGATGATGACGTTCCTGATGGCTTTGGTGACCTCCGTCTCCATCTTCAGTGCCTCCTCCAGGGCATCCTGGCCGCTGTTCCAGAACTTGTGCTCTGGAGGCTATAGAGAGAGAGAACATGAGTGCTAATTCTAATCAAAGTCAGAGTCATCACCTAATGTTAACAACTCACCCTGATTGTGATCAATGATGAAACGTTAGTGGTCAGTTCTCCCCTCATGAGCAGGTATTCAATCAGCTTGAGGGCGTGTTCACGTTCCTCAGAGCTGGCTTCGAAAAAGAGCTTCGCAAAACCTGGCCTATTTACCTATTTACAAGAAAAATATGACATTATAGCAAAGAAATGCTTTGGGGGAGGGTAGGTCTCCTTCGTATTAGGGGGTAAATTATTCGGAAAAAGGGGCTCTTAAATAAAATAAAGCTTCCGTCCTGACCTGGAGGTCTTTCCTGCGAGGATGGGACTGTCTACTACAAATTTGGGCTGATTTTGCCCGGGAGGAGTGCTCTTACATCAAGTCAAGGTTAGTTTCTGTACTAAGCTGGAGGTCTTTCCTGGGGTATCGGACAATCTACTACATATTTGGAGGGATATAGCCAAAGAGTTGCTGTGAAATAAAGTAAGGTCAAGCTTCCGTCCTGACCTGGAGGTCTTGCCTAAGGGAATTAGACAACCTACTACAAATTTTAAGGGGTATTGTCCAAAAGGAGTTGTTCTGAGATAATGTCAAGATTCCGTCCTGACCTGATCTTTCCAGGGGCGATTACTCTCTTCTATAGCCTTGGGGGATAACTTATGAGGAAAGAGATGCTCTAAGATAAAGTCAAATCTCTATCCTAAATTGGTGGGCTTACCAGGGCGATGAGAATCTTTTCTAAAAACTTGCGAGGGTAAATTATTAGGAAAGTGTTCCTTTATTAGGTCCTAAATAAGAAGGTCACCTAGGACTTAAAGAGGTGACATGGATCCTTGGGTATCTGTGCCAAATTGACCTAGAAGTAACGCTCTGAAATAAACACAGATTTTGTTTAATGGAGGGTTTAATAAATCTCACCGAATCCTTGGAGAAGTGGGCTCCCATGGCCAAGTATTGAACGGAGGCAGCCACTTCCATCTGGACCTGCTTCCTGACGGCATTCCGACACCCTTGTGTCATTGTGATCCATTGTTTCGGGATATTCACGGGGTTCACATTACCTGGGAAAGAAAATACAATTACACACTCTACATAATGTTTGTAACCCAGTTAGCTACACCAGAAAACCCATGGAATCCTCTGTAAATAAAAGGGAACATACCCTTAGCCCAGCAAATGATTTCTGGTTTCCAACAGCCTAAATACACACAGATATACACGGCGGAGGACCTCCTTTAAAATATGAATAAATATTTCCATAAATAAGAGTAAAATTATATCTTTTATTGTTCCAATCTAAAATTAAACAGGCGGCCATATTGCGCAGTGTATTGTACTCTTTGACCTGACAATATCTCCGCTGCATTGCAGGCTATTAGTTCACGTTTGTTTGGCAAAGATAACAAAATCAATAACAAATTAAGCAAATACATCAACGGCCCCTACGTATAAGGAGCTAAGTATAGAATACAAACTTTGTAACACTTTGTAGCATTACTATTTCGTTTTTATTCATTTTACATCATATGTCAATAGATTCAAAGTAAATTTACTTAATTTGTGTCAGAAATAGATATGATGTGAAAAGAGGCTTGCTCGTTCACTTGCGTACGTTTGTCAGTCGCGGTTGATGTTTGACGTTTTGGCATCAAATTTATTTCGGGGTTCCGTAACAGCAGTTCAAAAAAAAGGAGAACAGATTATACATAAGCAGTTTTTGTTTAATTGACCAATAGACTGGACTACTTAGGATAAAACGCTTGCTCGTTGACTAGTGTACGTTTGTCAGTCGCTGTTGGTATATAGGGCGTTTTGGCGTTAAATTAATTTTGAGATTCCGAATCTACGACTAAAGAAAACGTAAATCGACTATACGTAAGCAGTGTGTATAAAACTGACCGATGCTCTTTGAATTTAGCAAAACGCCTTTAGCGGATTCACTGAACCACAGATGACAATAAATTATCCAGGTAACTCCAATTTCAACACATCAAGAACAGATTTCGTATATTATCTTATCTATATCCTTTCAATAACATTCAAGTTTTATTTAAATGATATGAAAAGATGACTAAAGCGATAAGGTGTTGCCAAACGCTCAAGATAAAGTCGAGTGTCTATCGGACATACAAAGAGTGTTGTTTATCAAAGATGCACTCCGACAGATCTAGATTTTATTATTTAAATGTACAGATTACGGAAACAAAGGACTTAGTTCTAGAAAGTTCCTTTAACCAACGAATAAAGAGACGACTATAAAATCCCAAATCATTTATTATTGCACTACCTTTTGTACTAATAATAGTTTTTTAAGCATCATATTTCAATAGCTATTAGATTATAAATAGACAATGACCTATATTGATAAATGGAATTTATAATCGTTGAAAATACAATAAAGGGCATGTCAAAAATGATAGTTGACTTTATTTACGTATATTTCAGGAACTAGTGGTTCGAATTGAAAAATTATTTTAGTTTCGGATAGCCCATTTATTTAGGAAGGCTACAGGTTATGTAACATCAGATCAAGACCAAGTGGATTGGAGTTACAACGAAAAATGTTGCAAAAATTGGAAAAAATTATTCGTTTTGAAAGCTTCTGTAGCGTGCGAACCGTTAAAGTTATGCAAGTATCATATAAGACAGGATTAATCCTCTTGAAAAGTTCTACAAAAAAGTCTAAGATAGTATATATCTATCTTTTAAGATTGACAAACTATAACCTTTTGTATGGTAAACTATGTGACGCAGACGAAATTGAGAGCATAAGCTGATTAGACATAATTTCCTGTCGACTCTTAAGAGCACACGATAAATTAAATTGACCTATCGGACCAAGAACGTTTCAATATAAAATATTTAACGTTTTAATCGATTTAATAAACAAACAATATATACGGTAATATCAATAACTATTTTAAAAGCAATGAAAAGTAGATAAAAAAATTATAATGAATAAATAAGCTCGTATCAAAAGCTGTTTAAAAAAAAAACAATCGCCATTTTGCTGCTGAATTCGAAGGAACAGATTAAAAATGTACAACAAAGTGGCGCCCATTTTTGTACGTAAAGTGTTGCAATAACAAACAATAATGAATGATCTTTCACGCTTTTTTAAAAAAGTTTAATACGCAGGAATCTAGAATAATAAAGTATTTGAAACAAAAAAAACAATCACCATTTTGCCGCCATGTTTGAAGGAACCGATGAAAAATAAATGGCGTCCATTTTTATACGTAATAAAAATATACAAAGGGGAATGTTATACAGGACTTTTTACGCTTTTATATATATATATATATATATTTGATAAACTCGTATAAAAACCTCAGGTATTTTAAATAAAATACAGTCCGCCATTTTGCCGCCGAGTTCAAAGGAACAGATTACAAATAAAACAAAATGGCGTCCATTTTTATACGTAATAAAAATATACAAAGATGAATGTAATAAAGGGCATTTTACGCTTTTTTATATATATATTTGATAAACTCGTATAAAAACCTCAGGTATTTTAAATAAAATACAGTCCGCCATTTTGCCGCCGAGTTCGAAGGAACAGATTACAAATAAAACAAAATGGCGTCCATTTTCATACGTCAATAGCAAAGACGTAGTTATTTGGAACAATGAAATATGCTCGCTTATATGTATATTTAATGGAATATTACAAAGTATTACAAAGAACTGTTGAATATAGTCCAAGAAATAAAACTTTGCTCTTTGAGTCATCAACTAAATCCATTGTTTCTGTTATCAAAAACATATACACATATTATTTGACGCATTTACAGATAAACGATTCTCTAATTAATTAAAGGACGAAATATACCTATAGTTTTGTATTAACAAAGATTTAACTTGATTGTTTTCATTTATATTGTATTACTACTCATTGGTCTAGTGGTTAGCATGTTCGACTACAGACATGAGGTCCAGGGTTCGAGTCCCGGGTCGGGTCAATTCAAAAATCAATATTGCGTTTTCTATTAAGATTTTCTCAATGTTTGCCCGAAGTTGTGAAGTTGGCGGTGTGATCCACCCCCGCGCCTCGGAGAGCACGTTAAGCCGCCGGTCCTGCGCCTGATCTCTCTCCGGTCATATCGGATTCCCGTCACATCGGATTATGAGAGTGAAGGAATAGAGAGTGCACTTGTGTACTATGCCTGCCAATCCGCTGTGGAGCAGCGTGGTGGGTCTATGCTCTAAAAACCCTCGCTCCTTGGAGTGAGGGGGCCTGTGCCCAGCAGTGAGACGTTAATGGGCTGCTACTTACTTTTTTTATTACGTGAAGCAAAAACTTTATACTTATAAAAATACTCTATAAACACATTAAATCAATAAAAAATAGATCACACGCGTATATGTCAAACACTGACATTTATGTCAAACGCCATGAGGTTACACTAAAAAGGTTATATTGTCAAAAGCACTAAGGAGGTTACATTAGAAAAGTCCCTATGGTGGTTGAGTTTATTAAAAATTTCTGATGTTCTACGTAACTTTGTTTTTTTCATAAAAACAGAACAACATATGAATTATCGCAATTAGTCTAGCCGTGCAAGTGTGATGTCGTGTCATAGGAGCGAGGGTTTTTAGAGCATAGACCCACCACACTGCTCCACTGCGGATTGGCGAGCATAGTACACAAGTGCACTCTCTATTCCTTCACTCTCATAGTCCGATGTGACGGGAATCTGATACGACCGGAGAGAGATCAGGCGCAGGACCGACGGCTTAACGTGCTCTCCGGGGCACGAGGGTGGATCATACCGCCAACTTCACAACTTCGGGAAAATATTGAGAGAACCCGGGAAGACCCGGGACTCGAACCAGCGACCTCATGTCTGTAGTCGAATATTCTAACCACTAGACCAATGAGGCAGTTGAGTTTTTGAATACAGAACCTTAATAAAGGTAATTAACTACTGTAGCTTTTTTACCGACATGATACGATAGTTCTCTTCGCTTCTCGGTAACTGTCGTAACGAAATATGCGTAGAGATAACAACAGACAATAGAAAAAAATAAATCAGTTACAACGGGACTGTTACTAACGGTGTTTTGATTCGATTATATAAAACGGACTTTTTTTCACTATCTCAAAATTTAGCGCAACTTGACGCTACACCAAGAGCCACTTCAGCGTCATTCGATCCGCGGGGCAATCGACGCAAAATTTCAGTGTGGGGCGGGGCATGCGACGGTTATTTCCGTTAAAAAACGCAGACAAATTACGAGTGCCAATGAAACGCGGCCAGACAATCTAAGGGTTATTACACACATATTCAATTGTATTGGTAATAAGAAGCCAGTAACTGTCTTGTTTTTTGATTTGCATAAAGCTTTCGATTATGTTTCGCATAGAATACTTCTTGATAAATGTAATAGTTATGGTTTGAAAGGAGTAGCCAAATACTGGCAAAAAAGTGACCTCAGTAATGCAATAAATAATCAATATTGAAGAAACAGTGAGATCCAAAGTAAATTAAAAAAGGTAGGTGTACCACAGGGAAGTATATTAGGTCCACTTCTATTCTTAATTTACATCAACGATTAACAAATAAACTACAAATGCACGTTATTTGCTGACGATTTATCTATAATAATACCGTGCAACAACAAAAATATTCATAACAATGAAATAAATAATACGATTGCAGATATCGTAAATTAACAAAATGTATTCAATAAATAAAAATGGCACGAAACATTCCCGTTGCTTGTTAATATGTTGCTTGATATAAGTGGTACAAAGAATTGAGTCATGAACCAGATTTACTGTTTGTTTTATCAAAAATAATATGCAAATTTGACACATTATATGATAATGATGTTGGCACTGGTTTCACAGATAACTTCCTATTACAATGAAACTATTGTTTCATCGCCTGTTATATATGTGTCTATATATCGCATGTCGCATTACAGTAAACGAAAGAATCTCGGGAAACTCGCAACAGTGTTTCACTTACATCATAAATTAATTAATCAAACAGTTGGCAGTGGAGAAGGGATAAAGCTAAAGTAAAAGAAGCCGAGGCCAATATGGCGTCCATGACTGGCATCAGCTGTATAATGCTGCTGCTGTATAGCTTAAGTTATATCAAAAAATCACTAGTCATGTAAACCTTTACAGCACTTTTAAATGTCTTAAAAAATGTCTTGAAAACATTATTTGGGTATCTTCATAGAATGTTCTGAGAAGAATCCACAGAAAATTCAATTGTTTATTTTTTACTTTTATCTTTGTAATAATAACAATACTTCGAAACTAGAAAAATATAGTCTGTAGCTATTTAGTCTTCAAAATTTAATTATATTTCTCCACCATTTACTGTTGGTGACACCTGATGGTAAGTGACCATGCTATGTAAAATGGTAACACAATAATACAGTAAGAGGTAATTTAATTACACAGCATTGTATCTGAATATACATGTAGCTTAATGGCACATCTTTGTAGGTAGACATTTTAAGTAATCTTAAAAATACATTTAGATTATTTTAAGACCAAAGTAAATATTCTTATCAATTTTGGATAGAGTCCAACTTAAACATATATAGCAACAACAAATGTTATTAATTGGATTATAATAAGAAACAATTATAGGTTATATTTTCCTTAGAAATACGGATCCCATATCCTAGATCTACAGTTTAAAAATGGCAGGGTTAATAAAATACCATGACAGAAATTATTATAAATGAAATCAATCCTTCTGTCATTGCATTAAAATACATTTTAATATTATAAAAATAGCAATAACAGCTACTGATATTTTATAACAGTAACACGTTTGTTATTGAAATTTGTTATAAAGCAGTTTCTGATTAATGTATTTGTAACATACAGATATAGTTTAGTTAGTACTTAATAAGCTCCATGTTACATCAACTATTTTCATTAAAAGGTGTCTCAATATTAATCAAAACCATGCAGAGATTATGATAAACAAACTGACATTCATATAAAAATATTTGAAATGTGTTTTTTTATCATGTGTTATATATCATTTAGTAAAAAGCTGTTATTATGACATAACAAATACACAGTACAACTGTATTTAAATTTATTGATAAGATAATTGATTTGATTGAAAAAAATCATATTATAATATTAACGATTACTTATAAGATAAGAAAATGGACTACTGTAACCTATTTGTGATATCATATATGTGACGTCAGAGGAAGTAAAACCTCTTTGTCTTATATTAAATTCTATAATATGACCTTATTTTAAATTCATCTCAACAATTAGAATTTACTGTAATTGTTTCTAAGTAAAGTATGAATAAAGGAATGACCCAACAGGATTATATATACTCTCATATATGTATCATGTTATCTATTTTTTAACTATCATATTATAAACATTATAGTCTCCATTAAACCGAAGGTAATAAATGCTAGCTGCCCCCATAGCAGTAATCCGTAAAAAGGGAAACTCATAATGATCATTGTTAAAAGAGTCTACTAAATTTCAAGTCAAAATCTGTCCTAATGAGGGTTTGTATTGTCACAGGAATATAATAAATTTCATATCAGGCATCTCCACAAGAGAATCCGTATTTTTAAAGGAACTAGTAAACATTAAATCAAAACCTGTTCAAAGGTGGTCTGTGTTGTCATAGGATTATACTAAATTTTAAATCAGGAATGTTAACATGAGAGTATGTATTGTCAAACGAGTCTACTAAACATCAAAACAATGCTTGTTTGTTTAAAGGAGGGTCTGTATTGCCAAATGGGTCTACTAAATTTCAAGATGTAACCTGTCCAAAGACTACTAAATAATGATAGTTCACTCAGTTCAACCAGAATGATCTATCTAAATCATAATTAAGAAAATGCAGCATTGGTATGTAAACCACTATGGCTATGAAAACTAAAGAACAACATCACTTAAAATAATTTTACCTATCTAATAATATGTAATGTATATTTTGTTATATAGTGGTTTATAATATATAAAAATACCCTTGTACATTACCAGAAAGCCATTATTACTACATTTTTAATGAACTGTGGGTATTAATAGAATATCTTGAATAAAACGCAAATTATTCGTCATTATAATAAAGTTTTGGTTTTGATACCTTATAAGGCAAGTAGGACTTTTCATTGCAAACGCGTATGTAATAAACTAAAGAATAGATGTAATAAAAAAGAGGATAAATAGAAATAGCGTTTATAGCCTTGGTATTAAGTTGACAGTACTTTGCTTTTATTAATGGCCGTAACCTTTGTTATCATTAGCCTTGTTATATAAAAAAAAAAGTAAAAACCTAACAAACAAAAAGGAAATACTTACATTGTGTAGCAAATGCTGACGAGATAACAGCCAGGAAGGCAGCGATCGCAAGCAAGGAGGTCTTCATCTTTTCTATAATAAAATCACAGATACTTTGACGAAGGTTTTATAAAAAAAGGTTGCACTGCAAGGGAACTTGCTTTATTGATAGGAGCCTTTACACTCACTGGTGCAGAAGGCTACTTATCAATACGAAATAATATTAAATACAAAGGCTACTCGCGAATGCTCCGTAATAAAAATGTTGAATTACGCAGCGATAATACCATCTCTTGTTGACAAGTGGTTTTCCAATGAAATGACATACGATGTGTGAGCGTGACGGAGCTACTGCGACAAAAACCTAGAGGTTTTGTGTTCCGAGGGTTTCATGGAATATTTCTGCGCCCTAACTTGCTTTTATTACGTTTCTTTTAACATATATGACTAAATACAAAAATAAACTAACATAAAACAATAATTGCGATACCTAGATTAAGGTAAAGTGTTTATTTATTCCAATGAAATGATATGCGATGCGTGAGCGAGATGGAGTATTTGCGACAAAAAGCCCCCTCGAGGTTTTGTGTTCCGAGAGTTTTATGGAATATTTCAGTGCCCTAAAATGGTTTTATTACATTTCTCTTAACATTTATGATTAAATCATATAATAAAGTATCATAAAAAACGAATTCCAATACCTAGATAAAAGTAAAAAGTCGCTGAAACTCGGGTTAAATGTGACGAAACCCCTTGCAACACAAAACCTCAGGTGGGACATCATTCTTGAAACTCATTGGGGGAGGTGAGGTATGAGGGAAGGGGGGAGGTATTTTAATACCAGATATCAAAGTTTACTCACATTTATGGATATTACTTACACAAAAGCACATGTAATAAAACTGTTTAACTAAGTTATAAATTGGTTTACACATATAAAAACTCACTAGAAACTGGAAAGTGTTCGTGGGAAAATTTTTTAACGGTAAATAACTTAGTTGTGTTGAATTTTTCGGGTAATCCCCGCTGAAAGCTGGCCACACAGTGTTAAGTAGCGAAGTTCAAAAGATAAAATTATACTCTACCTATGTATTTGGTTGCTGTCACACAGTGAACTACGCGGAAAAACAGTGATAAATCATTAATATACTTTGTTTTGTCTCTCGGGACACAAGAGTTTATCGGTTAGATCGTGTTCTTTATATTGGAAGTCGCCTTCTGCGCCAGTGTGTGTAAAGGCAGCACTTTCAACGGGACTATTTTAGTATTTTGATCTTTTGCTAACATCGTAATTAAATTAGGTAAGTTTTACATACCTCTCCTTTCTAAATATTTTTACTTCAAATGATTAATAATTATCTATTAAATATTTATTAACCTTATGTAGGTATCGTACGAAATTTAAATATGTCCAAAGTCATTGTCGACTTTTTTTGTTGCTATCAAGGCTAAGGTAATGTGTTATTGATTTGATTTTTTTTTAAACTTTATGTAATCCTTTAAAGTTAAGGTCTTTATTGACACAATTTATTATTTTGGACATGAAATTTCAATTGTAGTGTATATTAATGTGTTTTAATTACATTGGACCATTATTAAAATGAGCATACTGGCATTGCATTTTCTAATTTATCCAAGTATGATGGTAAGCTCTTGTAGTGGCTAGTTACCACCCAACCGAATGAGATTTTTATACTGCTACAATCCTGTATAGAAACCATAAGAGGTAAATTGCCTCTTACCTCATTAGCCTGCTTCCATCTTAGACTGTATCATAATTTACTATCAGGTGTGATCACACTTAAGCTTTAATCTGACAGCATTAAAAAAATTCAATATATTTAGACTATTTGCGTAATCATTTTTTAAAATAACTACTTTAACTAATAAAATAAGATATTTTTAAATTCTTCTTAAAATTATAACCTGGATTTATCATGTATTACCAACAATATTACTACCCCTTTTTTTCCTTTGTATATAGTTTTATAAAGAAATAGAAGTATGATAAAGAGATTCTTTTTGATCCTTTATTATATCCTATATTAAATCAATTGCAGAATGTTACTAAATATGAACAGATGTGTGAAACAGGTAATCAAATTCTTAAAATCAATTTCCATTACAAGATTTTATAGCCACAGATCTAAATAGGTTTCAATTAATATCATTTACATTAAAACTTTTTTTTTCTATGTTGGCAGCAGTGACAATAGGCCTGGACTGTAAAATAGTTCAGATTGAGTTTACAACCTTTTTGCTAACTCACAATCTTTTGTTAGTTGTTTTAATTTTACATTTTAAAAAAGTCCTTTATTTTCATATTATTATTAAAAGACTGTATTTTATATGTGTATTATGGAGTTACCTTCTAAGGCAAAGGTAATATCATATTAAAATCTTATTATCTGTAATCAGTTACTTGTGTTTCTTTAATTTCCTACCATATCAGTAGCTATCGTAATGTACTACATAAATTACTGATTTCATCGACATGTACATATTATCTTAATAATTTATAATCTAATAAATCACAGTTTATTGTACAGATTAAACTGATATCCATTTAACATGTATTTTATCGTTTAAACTATATAACTTTGATAGAGGTCATATATCTATTCAAATTTTTCAAATACCCACATTTTAAAATAATAATTTGCAATATGATATGCATTTAGTGAGCAGCTGTTTATTTGTATAGATAAACTGGGTTTCTTTATCATGTGTAATTTGTTATCAATCTACCCACAAAATTAGGTCTCAGCTATGTTTCATCATAATGTTAATAGTTGTATTAGATTTTGTTGTCATTGTCTAAGCGTATTGTTTTTTAAACCAATTATTGACCATTTTACTTAGTAGTATTATAAATATATAAAATGCTTAAGGTAACATATTTATATTGATGAAAATTAATACTGTATCCATATAATTAGCTTTATAATTACCATGTTTCAAAAAATATAAATGAATATAATGAGTTGTCCTTAATAGATGGATACAGTGTTTTCTTATATCTCTAAAGGATTAGGCAGCATTTTCGACAAAAGCTACCAGTGCAATTTTTTTCTAAACAAAAATGGATACAATGCCTTATCCTTAATAGATAGATATATGTTATCTGAGACTTTTTTACCCATTGATAAAAGAGGAATTATCCCACCATATATTGTTTTGTTATATCTCTTAACGATGAGGCATTGTTTTCGATGAATGCTTCCAAGGTAATTTTTTTCTAAACAAAAATGGCTACAGTGATTTATATCCTTAACAGATAGATCTATGCTACATAAAAAATTTTTTTATACATTGATAAAAGAGATAGCGTTTTCATCGAAAGCTACCAGGGCAATTGTTTCTAAAGATAAGAAGGGATACACCGATTTATCCTTGATAATAGATATATGTCATCTGTGACTTTTTTACACACTGATAAAAGAGGAATTATCCCACCATATATTGTTTTGTTATATCTCTAACGACAGGTTGCCTTTACCGAGACTTCCAATAATTATATATTCCAACCAATTTACACAAAATGTGTAAATTTAGTACTTTTTGAGTTACACTGCGAACAAACTCACAAACAAATCGGTGGATTTTGTTTTATAATATTTTTAGATGCATGGAAAACACAATGGGACTATTTTTAATGTTATCTATCTATATCTTGGTACATCATTGCAATATCTTGTAACAAGTCAAGTATGTACAACAATAGATAAGTTGATAGAAATCTTAACAAGAGATTCAAAGTCCTTTTATATCGAGTATATGTAGATTAGCCCTTGAGGTGACCTTGAAAGTAGCATACATACATACATAGCATCACGCCTCATTCCCATAGGGGTAGGCAGAGACAACATCCTTCCACTTGCCACGATCCTTGCATATCTCCTTCGCTTCTTTCAATCTCATTAAATCTTTCATACAAGTTCGTCGGTTTAGAGTACTCTTGACCTGGCCGTTATTTAAAATGTCCTGGATTTGGTCCAGGAACGTTCGCCTCGGTCTTCC
>JACTOM010000103.1:554282-590541 GCA_015832385.1 Elymnias hypermnestra
GTAATTTTGGTGCAATAGTAACAGTCAAATTGGACCAATAGCTATAGTCAAATTGGTGCAATAGTTATAGTAATTTTGGTGCAATAGTAACAGTCAAATTGGACCAATAGCTAAAGTCAAATTGGTGCAATAGTTATAGTAATTTTGGTGCAATAGTAACAGTCAAATTGGACCAATAGCTATAGTCAAATTGGTGCAATAGTTATTGTAATTTTGGTGCAATAGTAACAGTCAAATTAGTGCAATAGTTATAGTCAAATTGAATCAATAGCTATAGTTAATTTGTTGTAATAGTTGTGGTTAAATTAGACCCATAACTATAGTCAAATTGATACAATAGTTATAGTATAAATGGTCCAATAATTTAAACAAATTGGTCCAACAGTTACTCTGAGGTGTCTGGGATATTTTACCTCATATGTGAGCTCCACGTTGGGGTACCGGTTGCAGAACCTGGCGACGTCAGCCATCTCCGTGGGGGACAGCTGCAGCAGCTTAGCCCTGGCGTTGTCCTCCAGCTCCATCACGTCGAACACCGTCTCCACACCCTGGATTAATCAACATCATAACAATCGAAAATATTTTTCAAACTAAAGATTAAATAGGCGTTATAAAACTAGTATTGACTGAGACTGGGCCGTCACACTCTGCTATGTAACGCTTTTGAAAGTAAAGTCGTCTCTCGCTGACGTCAACCCAATGTGGATGCATATTTAGTAAGCTTTGATTAGGACTGAACCGTCACGCTAGACTATCTAACACTACCAAATGAAGTCTGTTCACTTGATTAAGGTATCGTGAGTATCACGACCAACGTCATAGGTGTATTTATTACATCAAAATCCTCTTTATAACGTACTATTTATAGTTGCAAAATGTAAACTAAAAGTATTATTACTTTTTTACTTTGTGTGTCTGCATGTGCGTGTGAGAGCGTGAATTTGTCCACATGAATGAGTGTAAGTGTGCGCGCGTATGTATCTGAACGCAAGTGTTTGAATTGGTCGGAGATTGGTGATACGTGAACGCATACAGCGTTTGAGTGTCTGGATATGTGTGTGAGTGCGTGCGTGTGCGTGTCTACACGTCCGCGTATGAGTTTTTCAAAGAGTCAGTGTATGTGGGTGAGTTTATTCATGTGCATGAGTGGAAGTGCATGTGTGAGTGTCTGAATGAGCGTGTGAGTGCGTGAATTTGTTGGCGTGGATGAGTGTAAGTGTGCGCGCGTATGTATCTGCACTTCCGTGTTTGAGTTTGTCAGAGAAGCAGTGTATGTGCGTGAGTTTATTTATGGGCATGAGTTCAAGTGCGTCTGTGAGTGCAAGGGCATGTGTGAGTGTCTGTGTGTGCGTTAATTTGTTCTCGTGCGTGTGATGCGTGAGTGAGTCTTGCGTGTTTGTGTATGTTTGCAAGTATTTGTGTAGCGTTATTAGTGTCACCTTATCAGAGCAGCGCTGCACCAGTTCAGGTGTGAAGTGCGGCAACTGTCTCAGGTACGAGTCCTTGGCCCACATGGCCTGCGTCACCATCTGCGCCAGCTCCATGGCCGCTACAGCTGGGGACAGCCAGCCACTGCTGGACACCACGTCCACGCAAGCCTGGATCAGGCGGATAGCCTGGAAACATTATTACAAAGATATTAATACACATGATAATATTTCTTGTTAAAATACACTTTAACATCCTGCAATCCTAATGTGCAAAATCACATAGCGATCAGCCCTGTATATATAGATAAAAGCACGCTTTAAAGAATCTATATACAAAACTATATCAAGAACACGTCACACACAAAATCACACTTTGAACACCCTGTATAAAAGGCCACACATTAAATATCAAATACACTGTGAACTCCATAAAACTCTTAATAAGGTGAATACCCTATATACAAAATCCACTGTAAATATTATGTATATAAAATCACACTGTGAACGTCCTTAAACTCTATACACGTAAATACGCTGTATTAAATGTCAATAAACTGTAAACATTCTGTGTACAAAATCAAACTGTGAACATCCTGTATATACTCACTTTGACAAGTACTAGAGCCGTATCCGCCTGTAACTCCGCGGGTAATTGCATTCTCGAGAGATGCGCTTGCAGTAGTACGTGCGCCTTCACGTGAGGCTCGTTGTACTTCACTGTACCGCCAGAGGGCGTTGCGGGTTTGTGAGGCACCCTGTATAAAGAAAGAATTTCAACCAATTAAAAATTTCAAATCCAAATTTGTGGCCGGCAAAAATAATCTCTCAACATTCGTAAGACGCTAAAATAATCTCATAATATTTGGAGCTCGCTAAAATATCTCATAACATTTGTGATACGCTAAAATAATCTTATAAGATTTGTGACCAGCTAAAATAATCTCTTAACATTCGTAAGACGCTAAAATTATCTCATAATATTTGGAGCTTGCTAAAATATCTCATAACATTTGTGACACGCTACAATAATCTCTTAACATTCGTAAGACGCTAAAATAATCTCATAATATTTGGAGCTCGCTAAAATAATCTCATAACAATTGTGATACGCTAAAATAATCTTATAATTGTGGCCTGCTAAATGTAATCTCATAACATTGGTGACACGCTAAAATAAAAAATCTTATAAGATTTGTGACCAACTAAAATAATCTCATAACATTTGGAGCTTGCTAAACGCTAAAATAATTTTATGACATCTGTGATACGCTAAAACTATCTTATAATAATTGTGGCTCATCAATCAAATTTCGCATAAATTTTAAAACTTTTCTTTTAAAATTCCGTTTCCGACCCCTAAAGCTGATTATCTCTAATTATTACCTAAGCTACATATGAATTAGAATAAAAGAGACAAACTTCTTAATTCTTAGTTTACCTTTTTATTCTAAGAAGCAATTTAGAATGAAAAGGTAAATCCGCTATACACTCGTTTCTTATTTTGTTTTAATTGATTTAGACAACAAAAAGAGATCAAAATAAAAAGGTAAAATCTTGTTTTATCTTTTTATTCTATACATTTACACATTTGTTATATACAAGAAGTGTTGTTGAGTATCTACTCAAAAGAGAAAACAGAGAAGTTGCAAAGCATTTTTTATTCTAGTTTTATGCTTTTATTCTAATAGAAAACACTACATGGAATAAAATGGTAAAAGACACCTATTATACTCGTTTTATCTCTTTATTCTAGTAAATAATTTAGAATAAATTGGTAAAATAGATAGTCCTTACTTGGATGCCAGGGTTTTGATGATGTTCTCCTCGCGATGCCTGATGCACAGGTCCGTGTACTCCGCAGCCGAGGATATGATCTCCAGGAGACCACGGATCTTGGTCTTCGAGGTCAACGAGAGACTGAACAGTTCTGTAAAGAGAGTATACAACATAAGTAACTCTTTTATTGGGATATAACAATATCTATATATTAATACATGAAGCAAAATCTTTTTACTCCTTTTTAAGCAAATTGCGCGGACGGAGGAATATGAAACTACCCACACTTATAGTGCATATGGAAAAGGAGGGCCCAACGATGGTATTTAAAAAAATTAAGCGTAAAAAATACATTAAATCCTTTTTCAATCGCTAACAATTATGTCAAACATCATGAGGTTGCATGGTAAGTTTTATTGTCAAAATCACAAAAGTTTGTTCGCGTTAAGAACGCAGTGAGTCGTCATTCTAGATCCGCCCCCTAACCAATCATATTTTTTTTTAATTATAAGGTCAAGTCCACAGTGACCAGTTGAAAATGTCAAGTACACAGGGACCAGTATAAGAGATTGTTTAGGGGGGCTAAAATGATGACACACTGCATTCTTAACGCGAACAAACTGTAAGGAGGTTACATTTAGGTTTTAGAAAAATTGATAAACAAAAGGCTAATCCAATTTTTAGAAAAAAATAATCTATTATCTTCAAATCAATTTGGTTTTAGGCGTTCGAAATCAACAAATGATGCAGTACATTCCTTGACTAACCTAATCTCTACTAACTTAGATAAAGGGAAAAAATGTATTTTAATCTTTCTGGATCTGGCTAAAGCGTTTGATACCGTTTCAATACCTATTTTACTTAATAAATTAGAAGGTATATGGATAAGAAATAATCAACTAAATCTTTTGAAAGACTATTTATCAGACCAATACCAATGTGTTAAAATTAATAGACATAGAAGCTCAAACTTGTTGGTTACGCATGGTGTTCCGCAAGGTAGTGTTTTGGGACCTACCCTCTTTCTAATTTACATTGATCACCTTACACGTCTCCCTTTAGTAAAAGGTAAGATTATCTCTTATGCAGATGATACAGTTCTGACTTTCATTGCAGATACTTGGTCTGAAGCATTCGAAGCAGCTCAAATTGGTTTTAATACTGTCACCAAGTGGTTAAGTAAGAATCTTCTCTCTCTTAATGTGGATAAAACCAAATATATTGCTTTTTCAATAAGACAAACAAAGAATTTAAACTTTAATCATCACCTTATTTCACATTCATCTAATCAAACAGTTAACATTATTTGTGGCTGCCCTGTATTAGAACGAGTAGATAATGTAAAATATTTGAGTGTAATTTTAGACTATAAAAAACATATTAATATTTTGAGCACGAGATTAAATAAAATGAAATATATGTTGAATATGAAATTTTAAAACGGATATACCAAGCTATGTCAGCCCTTAATTACCTACTGCATTTCATCATGGGGCGGGGTCCCAAAAACTTCATTAAAAAAGATAGAAGTATCACAACGGACTAGTTTAAAATTAATTAATTTTCGACCATTTCTATATCCAACCAATTTGCTATACAAATACAGTAATATTTATAAAATTTTTTAAAGCAATAATAAATTTTACTTGAAAAACAACATATGTATAATAAGGGCTTCTTTTAACAACACATCATAGAGAGTCGGCACTGGCAGCTGTAACACAGGTTTCACCAAGTTCAGCTACAGAGCGAATGGATACACCAAACAAATTTTAAGATAACAATTTTGTAACAAAATATTGTCTTTTTGGTAAATAAATAAATTATTATTATCCTACTTTCACACTCACGCCCGTTTACGCATAAATATATATTTATATTATATATAAGGTATTTTATAATAATTACTTAAATACAGAAATATCAAATAATACATGGACATACATAAACAATTAAATAATATAACGGGCGGAGGATAAACCCCGGCAGGGAGACCAAACGGCCGAGGGTCAGGGCTACAGGCTGAGAAACCGCCGGACTATCCTAGCCGAGTCCAGCAACACCGCCTTCTGCATCCTTGCTGCGAGCGTACTGCCACGGAACCCCAGTCGTCTCAGATGGTGAGCGAGACTGACTGGGATCAGGCCATTCGCAGAGATTACGATTGGGATGGTTTCAGTGGATCCCACCCCCCACATGGAGGTAATCTCGTGCGCCAGATACAGATATTTAAGTTTTTTCTCTGTCTCAGCTCGCACAAGATTCTCGTCATACGGGATCGTGATATCCACTAAAAACACCCGAGACTGTGCCCGGTCCATTATCACGATATCAGGCTTGTTGGCCAGTATGGTCCTGTCCGTGATAATGGATCGGTCCCAATAGAGTCGGTTATTATTATTATTATTAGAAAAGTCGCTATAGCGGTTAGGTTTACTTAAAATTTCCGATTTTTCTTTCATACGATACCTTCTCCTGAATATAACGAACAGAACAAGAAAAGCATTATCGGAATCGGTACAGCCGTTCACGCGTGATGTCATAGAGGAATAGGGTCTCGTTTTTATATAAATAGATTATTGCAACAACTTCTTTTGAATATAGTCTTTGATAATAGAACCTTAACAATGTTTAACCCTGAAATTTAAATTAATTACGGTCGAATTTCCACCACTGTTTATATAAAAAGTATAGAAAGTAAGGTTTAGGGTAAGGACGTCACAACATCTGCCAGATGTGTTATATAAAAGTTCTACTCACCTATGGTAGTATAGTTGATGTAATAGTAAGAGGCGATCATTCCAAGATTCAGAGGCTGGACATCCATTTCATCCTCTATCGTGATGCATTTGGACTGTTCCAGGTCAGTCAGGGTGGTTTCCACTAGCTCTGACAAGTGGTCTGACAGGTGCCTGTCGGAATTACACAAGAGACATATTTTAATATTCGTGTTGGGTCAGCTTTATCAATAGGGCACTACCAAGCCCTAGGGTTACGTACCAATCGCTGGTCCAAAAAGGTAAATTTAGTTTTATTAATAGGACACTAACAGGGCCCTAGGGTTATGTATAAGGGGCTCGTCCAAGAAGGTCAATTTTGTTTTATTAATAGGGCAATAACATGCCCCTAGGATCCTCAACCAGTCGATCATCCAATAATATCAAGTCAGTTTTATTAACAAGGCATAAACAGGCCCCTAGTGCTTAGGTAACCAATAACACTTACCTGTAGTAAACTCATTGCAGGTTATAGTTATTAGGGTATTGCACCAGTTGCTAGTTGAATAAGACCATATAAATTGTATTAATAAGTCTAGGGCCCTAGAGGACCTTAGGGCAGCTAGGGGTAAAGGGATAAGTATGTCGGGCCTCCCTGAAGGTTGTAATAGTTGTAATGTGTTAGATGCTTGTGTAAATGTCCATTTTGAGACCCATGTCAGGCTGATAAATACCCATATAGTACTCCCTGGAGGTTGTGATGTATTAGATGTTCGTGTTAAAGTGTCCATTGGGGACCTATGTCAGGTTGGCCCAAGGGTTCTTAGAGCCATAGGGATAAATACCTGTGCGTGACTCCCTGTAGGTTGTAGTAGTTGGGGTTTTGCGTCAGTCTGCGATAGAGGAAGGTCCAAGTGAGGTAGTCCACGGCGTCTTGCTTGTTCTCTATGGTCTTCGTCACTATTTCTGCGTTAATGTGGTCGTGGAGACGGTGGTCCAAATGGCTCTTTAAAAAAATTACAATAATACTAATTGTTTTCGCGGTGTCACACACGTAGTTAACGATACCGTGGGAATATGGAAACAACCTTATTTATCGAATCGACTTGTCAATCTAATTAATTCTTGATAGCCTAGATAGATACATGTACAGAAGAATTATGCATATATAGATTTGTTATATAGCTTCGATCTCAAACTCTAACATGGGAGCATCCTGTATAGAAACAATATAAGCTAAAGATGTAGACTCATTATATATGGGAATTGAATTTTATAAAACTTTACGTTATTTGAAAATGTCTTTTTTATTATTTATGTTTTATAATGTGAAAAGAAATAGAAATAAATGAATTATGGACCGATTGGAGATAACTACATGTTGGACTAAGGATAGTTCAATAAAGATAAGCGGCTATATAAGTTTACTCGATACAGCGCATACGTTTGCCAGCACATATGTGAAAAAGGCGAAGATTATTTCAAGGAAGTTAAAAAAAAGAGTTCAAATTTCGAGAACAAATAAAACAGGTTTACGAACGATAGTACAATAGAGACAGGCGGCTATATACGCGGACTCGATACAGCGCATACGTTTGTCAGCACTACTTTTGGTGATTAATACTGAAGGCTGTTTAGGAAAATATAAACTGTAATTTATATCTACGATTACAGCACAGTAATAACAGAGTTGTGAGTCTTGAAGAGGCTGAAAGATAATTTATACGTTATCTTCTACGTACCTCTAGAGGCAGGCAGTCGTTGAGAAGTTTGGTGAAGAAGGTCTTGTGGTGAGCGGCGCACATCAGGACACCGACTGCGTGCTCATCTTCCAAGGGTCTACAGGCTCGTCCCAGCATTTGGAGGACAGTGGTGATGGGATACTGCTCGTAACAGTGCAGTTTGCCATTGTACCTGAAATTTAAACCAATTACTAGTTATTTCTTGCGACTTTGGCGGTATTTATTTCAGAATTAGATCAGAGGAGAAATAGAACGGGCGTGAATAAATAAGGGTGGTGAATGGCGTCTTTATAATATATACGCACAGACGCACACGCTGACACACCCACGAACACACGCACACCAATAAAGAACACACACGGACACACACAAACGCTTAAGTACACACGCATAACAAATTAACAACATAAACACACGGATAGACATAGATAAACACGCACACCAACATAAAGATACATGAACACGCCTTCAAACACACACACCAATGTAAACACACGCTCCGACAGACACCCGCAACGCACACCAAGATAAAGACACACTCACACACGCACATGCTCACGAATAGATACATAACAACATGAACATAAGCACACGCTTACGAACACACGCATACCAACATAAACACACGCAAATACACGCACGCTCACGAACACCAACATAAACACACGAACGAACAGAGAGACCTGCTCACGAACACACACACACACACACACGGACGGACACAGATACACACGCATATCAACATAAAGACATCCAAAGACACAGAAACACAATCACGAACAAAACTGGAGAGTTTTATTAGATACATAAAAGAATCCAACTTGGCTTTTAAACCACAGTGCACCTTGATACTTACACATGTGTATCCGCTATGATTACAGTGTGAACGTGTGCAGCAAAAGCAAACGCCAGTTCAGCTGCCACAACACAGAGCTGAGCAGCACCAGACTCAAGGAGTTGCTGAGCAGCCCTCCTGTCCCCGGGGGACACGCCCTCATGGAAATAGGCCACACCAGCTGATAAAGTCTCACGAAGCATCTGAAAATTATTAATAATCAGCCATTAATCAAACGAACCATAATCACATATAATCCGCAAAAAATTAGAAAATACTATAAGTTATCTGACCTTGTCTTGGATTTTCTTCAAGAAAGGTTGCACCAGGTCAGGTCTGGCGTGGAGGAACCTGGTCGGGTTTCCATGAGCGGCAGCCAAGGCCAAGAGGTCCGCAGCCAGGATACGAGCGTGCCTCCTCGAGGGTACGAAGACGGCCGCGGGTTTGGATCCCGCGTGACGTATGACGCTGTTGTATATCGGCTTCGTCATCGCCGCAAGACGTGATGCCGCGTGAGATATGTTGAAACCCTGTGATGAATGTTATGTTGAAACCCTGGGTTAAATGCTATGTTGAAACCCTGTTTTTAATAGTTTGTTGAAACCCTGTGTTGAAAAGCTATGTTGAAACCCTGTGTTGAATAGTATGTTGAGACCCTGAATTAAATGCTATGTTGAAACCCTGTTTTTAATAGTGTGTTGAAACCCTATGTTGCATAGTATGTTGAAAAGCTATGTTGAAACCCTGTTTTTAATAGTTTGTTGAAACTGTTTTTATCACTGTTTATTTAAAAAACATTTCTTTTGATGGCAAGTAGCAGCCCATTAACATCCAACTGCTGAGCTGTCTTCACTTATAAGAGAGAGGGTTGTTAGAGCATAGACCCACCACGCTGCCCCACTACGGATTGGCGGGACCTCATGGCTGTGGCCGAACATAATTAACCACTGAGGCAGCTTTCGATGACGCCCTATTCAAATTTGTACCTTGAAACATAGTTGATACCATGTTTAAACTTAATTGTCAACTGTCACTAAATTTACGCGCGGTTATTATCTATATTGGAACTTTATTTATGTATGACGTGTGATCATCGAAGGTGACGTCATCAATTAATTAACTATCCGGAGATTCGTGTTACCTGCACGTGTAACTCCAGGGGCAACGGACGGACACTCGGATGAAAGTTGAAGGCGCAGTTGGCGTTGCATCCCAACCACTGCCACACGTCTCGGGCATCCGCCAGGGGGAGGGATAGTGCCACTATACGGATGGGACGACCTGGATAAAAGTAATAGCATATAAGGTAACACAACTTTTACATTAATTTCGACTGATTTACTGTTGTTTTAAATTATGATTTTTGATGTGAAACTTCTTTAGGCGCATGTGTGTAAAACTTTTACGGATGAAACGCGTGATTAGCGTCACAAAGATGTGTAGCGTTTTTATTCAAATTCGTTTTGTTACACACACACTTTTAATATTTTAATGACAATTAAATTCCTAACAGATCTTCCTTTTCCCTCCCCTTAAGTCTCAGAAATCTAAAGTTTTACACATGTATAAATTTAAACGAGCTTAAAAATTACTTTGCCAAAGAAGTTTCACTTCGGACATGTGTACTTTGTACGCACGCAATTTTTTTTTAATTAACTCATTGGTGCGAGTAATCGATTCGGTAACAAAAGACCCAGGTTCCATTTCCGGTAGAGTAAATTATGAAATTGTTTGTTTTTTTTCAATTTGCGACTCACTGGGAGGCTTCGGCCGCGTCTAGTTAATGTCCTTCCAGCAAAAACCTTTTCCTAGGTTAGCGCGTTACCATATAAGACTGAATAGTCTCATTTAAGAGTAACTACCAAGTTCTTTCCTGGTGGCCTCTCACTGGTGTTAAGGTTACCAACAGACAGACAAACATCCTATCGTTATCCAATTGTTATCCCATTTCTGGCTTCCTTACTCACAGATTTTGAAACAAATCAAATTTAATTTTAATTCGACCTTACAAATTATTCTTTCCGATTCGCTAATTATTCGATTTTTTCGAACCGAATATCGATATCCGATTCGAACGGTATTCGCACACCCCTAACTGCTATGTTCCAATATGGATTTTGATAGTAATTTAGAGTCCATGTCCCACTGATGGCGTACTGTTTTCTCCCTCAACAAAAAAGTATTGGCTACGCTGTAGTTCTATCTGATATTATTAATATTCACCAATCTGCGAGGCGATGTACCGCATCCTGGAGCAGACCACCTCCAGAACTGGCCCCTCTTCACCGCCCAGCAGTTGGAGAGCGTCCACTATGAACAGGGAGACGCTCTGCACGCTCTTGCGGACTTTCCACCTTGGGATAGAAAGAAAAATGAAATAACCAAGTATAGAGTAAGAATTAAATTAGACCAGATTGAATGATGTATAATAGATCGGAAACAAACTTAAAAGAAGTAGAATGAAATATAATGAAATAAAATAAGTTCGATTGGAACGCCTCATTCCCATAGGGGTAGGCAGAGACCACGTCTTGCATATCTCCTCCGCTTCTTCCATTCTCATTAAACCTTTCATACAAGTTCGTCGGTTTAGAGTACTCTTGACCTGGCCTGGTACTGGATTTGGTCCATGAACGTTCGCCTTGGTCTTCCCCTTCCAACTTTCGCATTCCCTCTTGACTCATAAATCCTTTTTGTCAGTCTTCTTTCGTTCATTCTCTCTACATGCCCAAACCGTCTAAGTATACCTTTCTCAATTTTGGTCACTACATCTTCTTTTATACCACAACCTTCTCTTATCACACCATTTCTTACTCTGTCACTCAGTTTTAATCCACTCATGCTTCTCAACGCTCTCATCTCTACTCATCTATCTCATTTGTGATTCTTCTGCCATACCCAACTTTTACTACCATACATAAGTGTTGGCACCAACACTCCTGCATGCACTGCCAGTCTGGCCTTTTCAGTGAATATGATGCAATGAAGTAAAATATATTGGAATAGAATGAAGTAGACCAGATTGGAATAAAATTTATTAGAGCGGAATGAAATATAATAGATAACAGTGAAATGAACTAAGATAGATTTAGAATAGAACAAAGTAGATTACAATTGAAAGAATTAGATATGGTTGGAAGGGAATGAAGTAGAATTTATTAGAGCGGAATGGAAATAGAATAGATAACAGTGAAATGAAGTAATTTAGAATAGAATGGAATGATTTTGCATGGATAACAAAAGAAGACAACATCATAGATTCAGGTGAAATGAAGTACAATTCATCAGAATTGAATAACGTAGAATAGAATGGATTGAAATAAAATAGAATTTATTAGATCGTAATGGACATAAATAATATAGAATAGAATGGAATGGAATGTAGCACAGATAAGAAAAGAAGGAAACATAATAGTTGTGTCGGAGTGCAATAGTCTGTGGCACGGTGGCGCCATCTGTCTATCGGCGTGGGGCAGAGTCAATAAGTGGAAGACCGGCGCGTCTCGGTAGTTCTCGGGTGACGGCCAGTCGGTGCGGTCGACTTTTAAAACTGTCGCGTTCCCAACTATTATTATTAATGAGTTTGTGTAAATTTATATCGGGAACATTAAGTGATTGGACATTATAATCTGAGTTAATTAATAAAGTCTTTCATTGCACCAACACCAACGCCCACAGTATGAAAATTATGGATGCCACTAATGACCTGAGAGAATCCTAAGCCCCTAAGCTTTAAGCTTCCTTTCTCTCTTATTCTCCGACATATTAAAAAGGAATGAAATAAAATATAACGTCATAATTGAACAATAGTGACATTTTCAATAATATGAAGGCTTTTGCAGCATATAGGTCATCGCTTGATTTTAATCTCACTTGATGATAAGTGATGATGGAGACAGTTTGACATAGTATCATTGTGGAATGTAATTTTGTTTGCTTGGTGACATTCAATCTATAACTAGACTGATAAGATTTTCTAAATTAGTCCAATAATGTGAAATAAAGTACCTTCTGGATAGCACGTCCCATTTCTCAGCCGTTGTGATGATGATCTGACCCTTGTTGAGGAGTTTGTGATCAGTTGCCGTTTCACCAGTCAGCTGGACCACCTGTAGGAGAGAGAGATTATATTGAATGTGATCACACATAAGTTAACCAGGAATGTTAAGTGTGTTGCAGAAAAGAGTCTATTCATCATACCTGTATGAAAAAGCCGTACTTTCGGTAGTGCCTATGTAAATTTTCGACGCATGTGCGCCTCTTTTACATGCCATAATTTTTGTCAATTTTTGTTGCGTCATCGTACTTTGCAATTATTTCTTCTTACGATTCATTAGAACTTATTTTAATAAGTTTCGTAGATTGTGTTTGCAAGTTGTCATAAATCTTGGTATGATATAGTCCACCGCGTTTTTATCACTACTCACCTTCAGGTTGAATTTCGTACCAAACTTGTGGTACCAGTCTGCGAAGACGATGTCAGCCAGTGCGTCTTTGGGCAGTAAGTAAACCGCCCGGCCGGCTGCGTTGACCGAAAGCAACCTCAGCAGTGCCAGCTCCGCTATCACGGACTTTCCAGAGCCTGAGGGTGCTCCAACGAATACGTTGTCATCAGAGTTGTAAACTGCGTTGAACACCTGCAAAATATAAGAACCTCTATTGCAGGTCATAAAAGGTTGAACAACTGGAAAGTGTTATACGAAAGCCTATAACATGGAGAGCATATGTAGAGTATCATATGAAACCCTATTATAATATGAGGAAGAGATGTAGAGTATCATCGTAAGAAATCCTATGATACGGGAAAACCTGTGGAGTTGCACATGAAACCCTATGATACGGGAAAATCTGTAAAGTGGCACATGAAACCCAATGATACGGGGAAATCCTGTAGTGGCACATGAAACCCTATGATACGGGAAAATCTGTAGTGTCATATGAAACCCAATGATACGGGGAAAACCTGTTGAGTGGCACATGAAACCCTATGATACGGGGAAAATCTGTGGTGTTGCACATAAAACCCTATGATACGGGAAAATCTGTAGAGTGCACATGAAACCCAATGATACGGGGATATCCTGTAGTGGCACATGAAACTCTATGATACGGGAAAATCTGTAGTGTCATATGACACCCAATGATATGGGGAAAACCTGTAGAGTGGCACATGAAACCCTATGATACGGGGAAAACCTGTGGAGTTGCACATGTAACCCTATGATACGGGAAAATCTGTAGAGTGGCACATGAAACTCAATGATACGGGGAAAATCTGTAGAGTGGCACATGAAACTCAATGATACGGGGAAAACCTGCAGTGGCACATGAAACCCTATAATACAGGTAAAACCTGTAGAGTGGCACATGAAACCCTATGATACGGGAAAACCTGTAAAGTGGCACATGAAACCCAATGATACGGGGAAACCTGTAGAGTGGCACATGAAACCCTATGATACGGGAAAATCTGTAGTGTCATATGAAACCCAATGATACGGGGAAAACCTGTAGAGTGGCACATGAAACCCTATGATACGGGGAAAACCTGTAGAGTGGCACATGAAACCCAATGATACAGGGAAAACCTGTAGAGTGGCATATGAAACTCAATGATACGGGGAAAACCTGTAGTGGCACATGAAACCCTATGATACGAGAAAATCTGTAGTGTCATATGAAACCCTTTAAAAGATTTAAATAGTTTCATATACTCTCCTGGTGTTGAAATCTCTTACAGAGTTTCAACACCTGGAGAGTATTAGTATTTAGTTTTGTATATTCTTCAGTTTGTTAGTAATAAATTAGTGATAGTGTTACCTGTGTTTGTACAGGATTGAACTGCGGGAAGGTGTCAGCGTATAACTCCTCGTATTTGGAGTTCCTCAACGCAGATATTGGTAGAGGCTGCAGGTCCAGCAGTTCCGTCGGGGGGAGATTCTTCTCGGGTAAGATGAGGTGGCGGAAAGAGACAGGCAACTGGGTCTCTGCTGCTATCCACCTGGAGCCGACAAGTAAAGTACATACCCATAACATCATGACCAGGGATACGAATATCCAACGTGACTTAGTTATCAATCTCAGAGAGAGAGAGCTATATTAGTGGTAGGATCAAAATCAACGTATTCTTTATCCAAATAGATACATAAAAGCTCTCTCGTATCGTCATTAGTCTCTCCGTTGGTAACAAATCAACCACCGGTTTGGAAAGTCGATTCTACTGAGGAGAAACTGATAAGAAACTCCTAAGTTACTCTTTTAAATATAAAATCATAACGTTCTTTATTCAAGTAGGCTCAAAAACACTTTTTAATGGTCAGTAGTCTGTCCGTTGGTAACAAATCTAATACCGGTTCGGAAAGTTGATTTTACTGAGGAGTAACTGTCAAGAAACTAATTAGTTACTCTTTTATATAAATTTATGTTTACCTATAAAACACTCACCTATCGGAAACTACCCTCAAGAAGTACTGAGGAGGGAGTGGCTCAAACACCGGTACGAACAGCTTGACATGGTGCTCATCACGACAGTACTTCTGCTTCAGAAGGAAGTACTCATGATGGAGTATCACCTCGGAATCCACGTCCTCCACCAGGATCCAGAACGCTTCTGATTGCCCGTGTATCTGCAAAATTAAAGCCTATTAACGTCCCATTGCTAAGAACAGTCATCCTCACTCAGGCTGCTACTCAAAATGCGGTGGGACGGTGAGCTCCACTAGCAATGTATATTTCTAATGATTGGTTGGTGACCCGGATGAATCCGACTAAGTACACAATCTTTCCGTTATCTTCTCATACTACTGGTAGTTGGTATGATTTTGAGCTCTGCGTGCAATGTATATGTAAATTACCAGTTACCTACCCGGATGAACCCGACTAAATAAACAATATTTTCAAATAGTTATCCATTCTATTGGAAGTTTAGTTTAAAAGAGGGCCCAATTCACGGTTTAGTCCGATGTAACCGACTTAACATTTAATCATTTTAAACATCTACAGCGATAATCACGGCGTTGATGTAGTGATTGGTTGGTAATTCTGATAATTTAGTAACTTGTTGATAACCCGGATGAATCCGACTAAGTATTCAATGTTTTCATATCTTCTGAAGTATTCGACAATGGTTAATTTCACAAACAATGCGGATGGCGTGACTTACTGGTAATTCGGATGGTTAACAACAACCGGGATGAAACCGAATGAATACAAAATTTCTCTTACCTTTTCGTCCCACTGGAAGTCTGGTGTGATGGTGAGCTCCACTCGTAACGTGGATCTGGTGACTGGCTGTATGTGCGTGCTGAGCTCGAGCTTCGGGAACTGGTGCACGTATTTATGGATCATCTTCCCCAGTTTTGGGGCACGGACCAGCTCGCCGATCTCATTGGGTCCCAGCTCGTATAACTTCTCCCAGGGGAAGTTTTTCTTCTCCAACTTCTTTATCACCTGTGAGAAGAATGACAGTAAAATAACCTTAACATTTGAGTATCAATATAACTGGTGTGAAGCTTTGATCGTGGCTAGTTGACCACTGCATCATCACTTACCATCGCGGATCTTAGACTGCTTATGTTACGTCATATCATCACTTAGGCTAATTATGTTACGTCGCCTCACTTATTCTCATCTAATCCCACAATTAATTAGAAATTCATCCTTAAATGCTAAGTAAGAAGGTATTCTTTACGTCATATCAAATTTGGCTGACAAACGTTTAATAAGCAGCGAGTAAGCGTTGTCCCGGGTTCGAGTCCCGGGTCGGCCCAATTCAAAAAGCAATATTGAGTTTTCTATTAAGATTTACTCAATATTTGGCCGAAGTTGGGAAGTTGGCGGTGTGATGCACCTCCGTGCCTCGGAGAGCACGTTAAGCAGTCGGTCCTGCGCCTGATCTCTCTTCGGTCGTGTCGGATTCCCGTCACACCGGACTATGAGAGTGACGGAATAGAAAGTGCACTTGTGTACTATGCCTGCCAATCCGCAGTGGAGCAGCGTGGTGGGTCTATGCTCTAAAAACCCTCTCTCATGTGAGTGAGAAGGCCTGTGCCCAGCAATGGGACGTTAATGGGCTACTACTTACTAAGCGTTCTGTGAAATTTAACTTATTAATACTTTCTTTTTATATTATATTTATCGTATTCTAAATCATATATAATAAAAAACTAATTAAGGTTATAATATGTATGTTTGTATAATTTATATTTATATATTTATGTTAATCATACAAACTATACATACATATTTACTTTATCTATCACTGTTCTCTATTTCTACTTTTCTACTTTTCTACAATCATACTGCATAAAAAATCGACTTTTAATTCATTGATTTTCCTTAAAAAATATATCGATTATTTTTAATATCAAAATCGCGTACAAACATCGGATCCATTCTATGTATCGTATTGTAAACATTGATGTTTTCGATTTATCGATGTATATCGAATATCCCTAATAGCTATAAAAGGCAGGACCGGGAGAGGACGACCAAAAAAAGTGTGGATGAATTGTGTGAAAGAGGATATGTGTATCAAGGGTGTGAATGTAGAAATGACAGCGGATAGAGTAAAGTGGCGAAAGGAAACATGCTGTGCCGACCCCACCTAGTGGGATAAGGGGAAGAAAACAACAACAGCTACGGGTTATAAAAGACCAGCCATGACGTCAAAATGAAAAATCGATTATTTTTAAAATTAAAATAGCTTACGAAAATCGATTATTTTTTCACATTCATATTTCTAACCTGACAATTACCTGGAATAAATCGATATGCAATCGAAATCGAACATAATTTGCCTTTTATTGTGTTTATTGCTATCTCTCCCTCCCTTCTTCTCGATTATGAGTAAAAATAAAGTTTAATAAAAAAAATGGAACCTCTTCCGGCATTTTCTTGAACTGCCTCAGTGGGGACATGGACTGCCACATGCGGCGGTCCACCATCTTGCACAGCGCTAAGGTTTTGTCCACGAGTTGGGCCCAGCCTGTGAGCAAAATCAAACGCTACTATCTTAGAATATGTCCTGACTTACCATCAGGTTCAAACATATGTCTCTGAATTAGTTTAGAATTACCACCTTTGTACGCGACAATTTTCATAGAAGATAAAATAGATGTAGGGATTTATCATCAACAGATAGATACATGCCGTTGTAGACGTTTTTGTAGATCTACAAAAGACGTATTTTCCCACCATACATTGTTTTATTACATCACTAAGGGTTTGGGTAGCGTTTTAAAGAAAATAAAAAGAACTTCTTAAAACAGGAACATCGGAGTGCGATAGTCTGAGGAACTGGTGCCATCTATCTATCTATCTATCTATCTATCGGCGTGTGTAGTTCTCGAATGACGGTCCGCCAGAGCGGTCGACTATTGAAACTGTCGCGTTCCTAGCTATTATTATTAATGAGTTTGTGTAAATTGTTATCGGTATCATTAAGTGATTGGACATCATAATCTGAGTTAATTAATAAAGTGCTTAATTGCACCAACATTACCCACCAACGCCCACAGTATGGAAATTGATGTTATTGATGTGATTATGGATGTCGTTAAAGACTATGTCGGCGGAGAACCTTACGCCCCAATGCTTTATGCTTTCCTCTGTTATTCTCCGATATATACATAAACCCTTCTCACAAATCACGTCAATCTATTTGAAACTGCATGAAAATCCGTTCAGTAGATTGTGGTCTATAATATATAGAGATAAAGGTCATATGAAGGTCACCGGGTCATATAACAATTTTTCTGCATAAAAAATCGACTTCTTTTTTTTTAAATCGATTATTTTTTATTATCGATTTAAAACCACCTTATTTTACTGGTTACGCCAGAGAAGTATAACTATTAACGCGTGTACATAAGTGTACACACACTTTTTGTTTATTTATTAATTCTGAGGGTAGTACTAGATATAGGTAATTCCACTCACCCCTGTGTAGAACAATCTCGAATATAGCCCTTAGCAGTCTACAGGCTGATTGTGTGACGTACACCATATCCGCCATAAGGGCGAACCCTTCCAGCTTCAATTGGGATATATATGCTTGTAAAAGTACATTTATCTTCGCTGATGGCTCTTCTATACTCTCCTTTATAGGTATTGGTACCTGTGAATAACGAAATTGTCTAATTAACGTATTTATCAAAAATATGACGATCCATTTGTTCCCGCCGGCCGTGACCCGGTCATGGAGGCTACCAAGGGTCACCAGGGCCCATAGTGGCGAACTCGCCACCTTTCCCTAGGGGGCAAAGAGCCTACCAAACCCGCCGACAGGTTTTCAGCTGGCCCCACGAACCAATTAAACGCGTGGGATTCCGCACTTCCTTTCGATTATATTAAACCACGAAGCGAGCTTAGTTCGCGCCCGTCACCAAGCTTCGCGGATGACAGTTTGTTGAGGATTCCAACAGCCACAGATTAGCTATGCCTAGCGCCATCTGGCGCGAACACCATATCTAGACGCTTTTAATAAATTGGTTACGAATTACGTATATTCTCGCTTTCTTATAAATTCTCATTTAACAGACGACATCATGTATAAAAAAAGTAAGTAAGTAGTAGCCCATTAACGTCCCACTGCTGGGCTCACTTATATGAGAAATGGTTTTTAGAGCATAGACCCACCACGCTGCTCCACTGCGGATTGACAAGCATAGTACACAAGTGCACTTTCTATTCCGTCACTCTCATAGTCCTATGTGACGGGAATTCGACACGACCGGAGAGAGATCAGGCGTAGGATCGACGGCGTAACGTGCTATTCGGGCAAATATTGAGAAAATCATAATAGAAAACTCAACATCCATTTTGAATTGGCCCGACCCGGGACTCGAACCCAGGACCTCATGTCTGTAGTCGAACATGCTAACCACTAGACCAATGCGGCAGTTGACTTATATATACATCATGTGATATGTATGCATATATATGTCGGAGTGCAATAGTCTGTGGAACGCTGGTGCCATCTATCGGTGTGGGACAGAATCAATTGCGACAATCCGGCGCGCGTCTCTTCAGTTTACGATTGACGGTCCGCTAGAGCGGTCGACTATTTAAACTGTCGCGTTCCTAACTATTATTATTAATGAGTTTGTGTAAATTGATAAAGGGAACATTAAGTGATTGAACATTATAATCTGAGTTAATTAATAAAAGTGTTTGATTGCACCAACACCCACGGTATGGAGATTGAATTATGGTATGGAGATATATATAAATCCGCTTTCGAAAAACGAAGACAGACGATAGTAATAAGGATTTGTTGATGGGACCGAAAAAATCCTAATTAAAAAAACCAGCAATGTAACAAAATCAAATCGTTGACCCGAGCGTCAGCTGATTTTTGATTTTGTGTTTCATTGCTCGTTTTTTTTAATATAGTAATGTATTATTTATGAAACTTCATCATTTCATTTGGCTGTACTAAAATGATGGATGGATAAATAATGCGAGCTTTAATGATTTTTTCGATTCCATCATCAAAGGTGTCATTAGTACTGTCGTCTGTGTCGAAAGCGGTCCCCCTAACACCTAGTATATGTAAAGTATTACTTACATCTTTTGCACAACCTACCTAAACTCTTTCAACTTTGTCACCTTACACACACTATAAAAAATTTCCTACAAGTAGTTTTGTTCGTATGACATTCAAATGACCTTGAGTCATTATAAAAGATAGTACATTAAATATATATCGATATCTCACCTTCATTGAATGACTTATTTATTTATTTTCTTCACATCACAATATTAAATACATTATTAAAAAAAATACAAGTAATTATGTTCGTATGACATTCAAATGACCTCCAGCCATTTTGAATCTATGCAAAACCAATTAAAGCTATTCATTTAGGATGATAGGATATTAAATATCCAGTACAGCGCTGAGAAGAAACTGTAAAGGTAATTTACCCCTTACCAAGTAAGCTACTATCTTAGACTGTATCATCACTTATTATCAGGTAAGATTACAGACAAGCGCTCACTTGTAAGCAATAACAAAAAGGATGGATCTATTTCAAAAACATTAATTATCTTCGTATGACATGCAAATGACCTTCAGTCATTTTAAAAGATAGGATAATAAGTAGATATTTCACCCTCATTGAATTAATTAATGAATTATTTTCTCCACATTACAATATTAAAGTTATTATGTTCGTATGACATTGAAATGACCTCCAGCCATTTTGAATCTATGCAAAACCAATTGAGGCTATTCATTTAGGATGGTAGGGTATTAATTATCCAGCACAGCGCTGTGTAGAAACCGTAAGAGGTAATTTACCTCTTGCCATGTAAGCTACTATCAGGTGAGATTACGATCAATCTTTCACCTGTAAGCAATAAAAAAAAGATATAATTAAGAAACTAAACATAATCTTCGAATGACATTCAAATGACCTTCAGCCATTTTGATTAAATGTAAAACGAATTGGGTCTATTCATTTAGGATGATAGGATATTAAATATCCAGTACAGCGCTGAGAAGAAACTGTAAAAGTAATTTACCCTTTACCAAGTCAGCTACCATCTTAAGACTGTATCATCAGGATAAGATGACAGTCAAGCACTCACCTGTCAGCAATAACAAATAGGATGGGTATAATTAAGAAACATTAATCATCTTCATATGACATTTAAATGACCTTCAGCCACTTTGATTCAACCTAAAACCAATTGGGTCTATCCATTCAGGATGACAGGATATTAAACCCAACCCAACTGTGTAGAAACCATAAGAGGTAATTTACCTCTTACCAAGTTAGCTAGCTACCATCTTAGACTGTATCATCAGGATAAAATGACAGTCCATCTTTCGCCTGTCAGCAATAAAAAAAGTTGAACTTAAGAAACTAAACATCATCTTCGTATGACTTTCAAATGACCTTCAGCCATTTTTTATGATAGTATATTAAATATATAAAGATAGCTCACCCTCTCCATCAATTTATGCAATTCCAACTTCTCCTCGTCTCTCACTGCAATGTGTTTGAACTCAGCGGAGAGAGAGAAGACGCGGAACAGCTCAATCTCGGCAAGAGTTGGCTTTAGGAGCTGGTTGTAGCTCTGCATGGTCTCGTAGGTGCAGTAGAAGTGTGAGGCGATCCTTCCCAATTCAGTCGCTTGGAAATGACCGGATTTCCGTTCGTATTTTATTAAGCCGGCCCTAAAAAATTTAAAAACAAGTTTTACATACCGTTCTGAAAACAATCAGACTGACATTATATATTGCAAATTTAACAAATGCTAGTTACGTTAATTTGAATAAGGAATGATTTCCCACCAAATCTCATTGCGTCATTTGCGAGTTGCGACTGACAATCGTACGTAGTAGAACGAGCAAGCGTACAGTATGATCGTCTAATGTTTTATTGATAGTTTATTCTATTGCTATCTTTGTCTTATATGTATCCTATTCTAAATATGTTTAATAAAAGAAGAGACTCTATAATTAAAAGTAAATCACATTGAAAGTATGACCGCGTCGCGACAGAGTGTAATGCGACATGCGATAGATAAACGGAAAATAACAGGGAATGAAATTTTTTTTTCACTTTATATGATACAGTATGATATATGAATGTATGTGTGTGTGCAGTTATTTGCGTGTATATTATTGATATCTTCTTGAAATGGCCACTAAACGATAAGACCACCTTTTATATACTCGGAATCTGGAATCAATTTCGCGGCTGACAAACGTACATTTTGAACGAGCAAATGTCTAATCGGGCTGTCTCATTCTTTATTTATTTTATCTTTTTAATCTGTCTATCATATTTTATTATATATACCTGCTCCTAAATAATATAAACAAAGAGTAATGTGGTTTCTACTCACTTGTCCAGTAAACTAGCAGCGGTATGAATGAGGTCAGCTCTGTGTAGTTCTAGAAGATTATCTTCTTGCAGCTTGTCCGCAGGCACTCCATATAACGCCGGTTGTCTCAACATCCTTATATAGAGGTAGGTATATCCTGGGAAAAGGAAATTCAGTTTTTAAATCTCTGATACCTCCTAAGACATCCATTTTAATGAAATGCTATTAATTTGTAAAAACGTACATCTCGCCATCCGCTGGGCCTCCACTTACTAAATCGCTGATATCTCCTAAGATATCCATTTTAATGAAATGCTATTAATTTGTAAAAACGTACATCTCGCCAACCGCTGTGCCTCCACTTACTAAATCGCTGATATCTCCTAAGATATCCATTTTAATGAAATGCTATTAATTTGTAAAAACGTACATCTCGCCAACCGCTGTGCCTCCACTTACTAAATCGCTGATATCTCCTAAGATATCCATTTTAATGAAATGCTATTAATTTGTAAAAACGTACATCTCGCCAACCGCTGTGCCTCCACTTACTAAATCGCTGATATCTCCAAGATATCCATTTTAATGAAACGCTGTTAAAGACAGTTTTGATCTACATGAAATATACAATATATGTAATGTATTCAATTGGATAAATAATAATACTGTATTGTATAAAACAGCTTGGTAAATGACACATCTTTTTTGTAATATGTGAAAGATAAGAATGGTCACTGTGGGTTATCCTTTAGAGATAAATATATACTATTACAGGCTTTTTTATAGATCTTTTTATGATATACAATTATGTAGTACATTAATTTGATCTATCTCGTAAGGTTTAGTCAGCGTTTGCGATTTAATCGCACAATATGTTTGTTATAACATCAAATTACAAATGTTTGAAATTCTCATCTTTTCTGTACTATAATATGTATGTATTATACATATGAAGCTTCATCTTGAATAGTAATAGATAATTACTGGAAACCGCATTTTTAAACGCTTTTAATTGCTTGGGCTGTATGTATGTAACGTAATCTTTGAGCGCGATTTTTAGTTATCTCCAAAAGTCTTAATTAAATGCCAATGCTAATGCCATAATTCGTTAACAATATCCCATTATCCTCGTTAGGGCCAGGATTAATATATTCTTTTCATAGATCCTCTATGGGAGTGAAAGGGACAGAGCTAGTTGGCGATCTGCCGTCTTTTTGAAGGTGGTTTAATAATATAAACAAGACCGGTACTCTAATTAACTAGATGTGTGAAAAAATACTAAATCGTAATAACATACATACATACATAGCATCACGCCTCATTCCCATAGGGGTAGGCAGAGACAACATCCTTCCACTTGCCACGATCCTTGCATATCTCCCTCGCTTCTTTCATTCTCATTAAACCTTTCANCTCAACGCTCTCGTATCGTAATCGTATAATCGTAATAAAAATAATAATAATTGTTTCAAAAAAAAAACACGCTTTTATTTCAAGCGTAGGGTGCATTTCACAACATTCCCATAACTCTCCTTTCATAGACAGTTGCCAATTTATTGTAACCTTTAATATTATTCTTAAAAAATATTTTCCAGTTTTTAGTTCGATTTGGTATTAAAGCGTGTTTTTATTATACTATTTTTTATAATATTACCAAGCCAAGTGACTGCATCTCGTACACTCTGCACGGAGCCCAACACTATCTCAGCGTTGAGCATGTCGGGCAACTTGCCCACTAGCTGGGATTCGATGGGCAGCTGCTGGTTGAGCAAAGACAAGTAGTATTGAAGCTCAGAGTGATTGGTTATCAGGATACCTGTCAGGAAAACAAGTACACATGTCAGAAGTGAAACTTCCCTAGCAAACTAATTTTTAAGTCTCGTTTATATTTATGCAGATCTAAAATTTTAGATTTCAGAGAATTTATCATTTAAATATGTCGAAAATTAATACAAACGATTTATTGAGATAACAAATTAAATTAATTATTACTTTTTTTTTATTTTATTCTACTTAATTTTTATATTTGACGTAGTCGAATTTCAAGTAGGCATATTACAGCACTTTTGAATCGTCAAATTATATATATATATACTAGGAGACCCGACAGACTTCGTTCTGTCAAAAAGATTTGGAATGTGGCAGCTTTCAGTTTTACATATACTAAACAAAACACAATCGATTAAATGACACACAGAATCTTTTTTGTTTTGAAACAAAAGATAGCGTAAATAAATGACATCTTTGCATAACCTACGAAAGATGATAATTTTTAAACAAAAGATAGTAGCATAAATGAATGCCATATTTACAACGTTGCTATAGACAATAGTCTAATCATTCATGCGTGGGTAGATGCGTGGGAGTGCGTGGGTGGATGCGTAGAAGTGCGTGGATGGATGCGTGGGAGTGCGTGGATGGAAGCGTGGGAGTGCGTGGGTGGATGTGTGGGAATGGGTGGGTGGATGCGTGGGAATGGGTGGGTGTATGTGTGGGAGTGCGTGGGAGGCTGTGTGGAAACGCGTTTATAAGCATTGAAGTGACGTTAGACATTTTGTCAGTCGTTGTGCGCTTCGTAGCAGAAACAAATGACTATCCACATAAATTTGACAAAAAATGGCAAAGGGTTGATGGAATTTTAAAAAATGACTAGCCTAACACCTTCTACAATTAATTCCGCGTCGAATGGTCATGGACTCATGCCGATCGGTCCAGTAGTTTTCAAGTTTATCATTAACAAAGAAAAAAAGAGTAAAAATGTTTATATATATATACACATTTTTTCCACACTCTGATTCTAATATACACCTGATGATGGTACTCAAGAACGGTTTAAAATCTAAAGTTACGAGGATTCCTTTGCGCCCTGATCCGAGAAGACCCTATAACAAAATCAGTCGGATATTTTGTTTTTTGTTACCATCATCATTACAATATCATATTAGTTTAATATATTTTAATTCAAATTAGAGCAATTCGTTTACTCCCACGCGTTTCTATCGTCTAAGTAATCTTTTGAATTTATTAATTGACATCTTTAGAACGTCTTGTGAGAGTTTATTATAGAAACGTATACAGTTACCCCTAAATGAGTTGTTAATCTTATGCAACCTACTAGAATTTATAACAAGTTTGTTTTGGGTTCTTAAGTTATATGATGTTCATTCACCCTTTTTAACCGACTTCAAAAAAGGAAGACGTTATCAATTTGTCTGTATTTTATGTTTGTTACCTCATATCTCCCGACTGGGTAGACCGATCTTGATGATTTTTTTTATATAAAGGGGTTGGTCGTCTAAGGGTCCCATTTTTTTAAAACCAGTTCTGATGATGGCTTAGTTAGATGGAAGTTTGGTTGGTTCTGATGATGGAATCCATGATAAAGTGACGGAACTCTTCAATTCTTAGGAGCAAATCAACGATACTCGGCAGAATCTTCTATAAGCTATCCAGATATTTGAGTTGCCTACCGTAACTTCGGTATGGTCAAGTGCTAGTCGTAGTTAAATATGAAGATCAATGGAACTCCTCAACGGCTTACAGTAAGATTGTGATTTTTGGCAAAATCTATAACTGTCTGTAATCAAATGGCAATGAGCTTACGTTTGTTGCTGCATTGCAATATTTGAAAGGTGAATTATGTGTGAAGCGGTGGTAGCAGAGTCAGGTGTCGGTGTTAGCCAAGGTGCCTACCTATATAACATCTACCTTGGCTGACGCCAAATCCATATAAGAATACGAAGAACACTATAAAATAATACGCAGTTATTTCTTACTTTTTAGAGCATATTAATACATTTGTAAGTTTGTTACGAAGGCGGTTCTTTTTTTGTTAAAATTTCTATTTATTATTAAAGGAGTCAATGTTTTTATGTACGTACAACAAGTTTTCTAATATATATACGCAGTGAACTGTCATTATCTTAACTGCCTTGAATTTGTGCTTTATCTCTTGGACCCATATTGTAAATCGCACGAACTGCCCTTTTCTACAGTAAAATTAGTTAGTAGTAACACTTAATGAGTCTTAACCGTTTAATATAAATCATTATTATAAATGACGAATTGTAAATTAAAACACCACATGTTATATGTAAATATTAAAACTACCTAACCTTCAAACGAATTAGCGTAAAAAACGCTGCACATCTTCGTGACGCTAATCACGCGTTTCATCCGAAAAATGTTATCCTCATGCAATAGGATACATTTGAAAATCTGCCTACCCTCTCCTTTGGTGTCGTATTGCGGTCGTCCCGCTCTTCCCAGCATCTGGAGGACGTCCAGCGCACCCAGTTCGCTCCACCTGCCCTTCTCAGGACTGTACACCTGGGTGCCCTTTACGATGACGGTGTGAGCTGGTAGATTCACACCCCAAGCCAGAGTCGCTGTAGATACCAATACCTGGAATTCAAATGAAAATGAAGTGAAAACTTCTTCGCGATTTGAAAGTAGATGAAACGAAAAAGCGACAGGAAACAACCATATAAATTCATAAGCTTTATAGGTCCCCTAAGTACATTTAGATGCCAATTGAGGAGTTTGTTAACATACCTAAGGGATCCCTTTAGGAGTCAGTTAAAGGGAATATTTTTAATCTATGGGTTCCCTTTAGTACACTTAGAACCAGTTAAGGGTCTCGTTTATATAGCTAAGGCCTCCTTAAGTAGATTTAAGGCCTGTTAAGGGGATTATTTTTAATCTAAGGAATCACCTAAGTACATTTAAAACCAGTTAAGGAGACTATTTCTATAAATAAAGGTACACCTAAGTATATTTAGTGGTCGGTTAAAGGGAGTGCCTCTGTTTATGAGTTCCCCTAAGTACACTTAAAAGCAGTTAGGGGAATCGTTTTTATAGCTAAAGGCTCCTAAAGTACATTTCAGGCCAGTTAAAGGGAATATTTTTAAGCTAAGGGGTCATCTAAGTACATTTAAAACCAGTTAAGGAGACCATTTCTATAGATAAGATATATAATGCTTTAGGGAATGTTGGTGAAATGTGACAATAGCCCTTCCAATACCATTCCACGTTATATATAAATTATACTTATCTTGGTTCGTTATATTCTTGAGTGGGGAGTTTTACAGGCGGGAATAATTGGTGGTAACGTAAGAGAGCTAGATTCATTATATTTGTGGCACGAGAAGAGTAAAGTATGAGATATTAGTATGAAGAAATGGAAAATAATAATACTTATACCTGTATATGTCTGTCGGCGAAGAGGTCTTCCACCAGGGTTCTGTCAACGCGGCTCATACCAGCGTGATGGATGGCGAAACCGTAAGGTAATAATTCGCGAAGTTCCGGATTCTTCACCTGCTCAGCTTCTGTACGGAGAACTTCCACACTGGCCGATCCTTCCCTGCGAGGAAACATGGAAAAGATTACAGTAAACCATAGAATGTTAAATGACTACAAACGCTAAAGATGACTAATTTCAACCGTAATTATAACAATAAGTTACTACAATTACTACAAACACTAAAATAAACTAATTTCGACCGAAACAAACAGACTGGGTTACTACAACTATTACAAACGTTTAAAACGACTAATTTCGACCGTATTAATCATAATAGGTTATTACAATTACTACAAACGCTAAAAAAGATAAATTTCGACCGTATTAATCACAATAGGTTACTACAATTACTACAAGCGCTAAAAAAGTTGAATTTCGACCGTATTAATCACAATAGGTTGCTACGATTACTACAAACGCTAAAAAAGATAAATTTCGACCATATTAATCACAATAGGTTATTACAATTACTACAAACGCTAAAATAAACTAATTACGACCGTATTAATCACAATAGGTTATTACAATTACTACAGACCCTAAAAAAGACAAACTTCGACCATATTAATCACAATAGGTTACTACGATGACTACAAACGCTAAAAAAGATAAATTTTGACCGTATTAATCACAATAGGTTACTACAATTACTACAGACGCTACAATAAACTAATTTCGACCGAAACAACAAGACTGGGTTATTACAAACGTTTAAAACGACTAATTTCGACCGTATTAATCACAATAGGTTACTACAAACGCTAAAATAAACTAATTTTAACAGTGACTCATATTCCCACGGGACCAGGAACTACACAGGCGACACCTAGTGGAATATGTACCTTAAAAACTGTCCGAGTGTATCCTTTTCCAGGCACATATCCCGAATAGCGCGAGCAGTCTTCCCGGTCTCCTTCCTGGAGTGGACGAAAACTAGAATCTATAAGAGGAAATAGCGAGTTATTAATGATAAAAACATCATGAGAAGTGAATGATGAGTGAATGGAGAAAAACTAATGTGGATCCATGATGAATTTTACATATTTTATTTATTTAATAAAACAATGAATGATTGGATACAGCAGAGGTACCTTTATTCTGCAAACAGTGAATAATTAATAAATTGGATGATGAAAGACTGGTTAAGGTACTTTTACCTGAGTCTTGCTAATTATGAATGGTTAATGAATTGATTTGAGATTAACAATGAATGAGTGAATTGTGAATGAATGGACAATATAAAAGGACCTCATACCAGTCTACATTGTGTTTTGCATGTTTCAATAAGACACTAATTGAATGAATGAGGTAAGAATACCTGATTCCTGCCTACTATGAATAATGAATGAGTGAATTGTCAAAGAATAAATAAGATAAAGGGACCTAAGTCCAGTCTACATTGTGTTTTGCATATTTCAATAAAACAATAAATGAACAAATGAGGTACAAGTACTGGATTCCTACCTGCTATGTTCAATGAATGAGTGAATAGTGAATGAATAAATAAAGTAAAATGACCTCATTTCAGTGTACGTCATGTTTTACATATTTTAATAAGAGCATTAATGAATGAATGAGGTAGGAGTACCTGATTCAGGCCTACTATGAACAATGATTGATGAACAGTGAATGAATGGATAAGGTAAAAGGACCTTATTTCATTCCACATTGGTTTTTGAATATTTTAATAAAACAATGAATGAATGGATAAGGTAATTTACCTGATTCCTGTACACAATAAATAATAAAAAATTGAAATAACAATTTATAGAGGAATTAATAGACACAGTTGTCCTGACTACAATGAATAGTGATTAGCTAATGAGCCACTGAAGAATGAATGGATAACGTAAAAGTACCTGATTCCTGCCAGCATGCTCCATTGCTTTCTCATAGACAATATCGTTCATGACCTGGAACCTTTTTAAAGCTTTTTTCTCTGTTACTCCTATGTATTGCTGTTCTAGCGCCACCGGTCTGAAATTTAAAGTTTTTTTTTTAAATCTTAAGCAATTAAGGGCATTTAGGAGTTAATGATATCACATATAATCACCCCTACAACCAGTAGGTGATAGGAAACGGGTGTTCGCGCCATCTGCAAGCTATCCGAGGTACTAATTCGCTAATCCGGGGTTCTTCACAACCAAGTTGTGGGGTACGGGCCTCGAGGCAGTGCCTCAATACCCGAACTTATTTTCTCAGGCATCGTCGATGCCCGGTATTTGTGTCTGCCCGTCATCCTAACGGGCTGGTTCCCACCAGCTTACACCGGCGGAACCATCCAGGTCAGTCCGAGTTCTGTCACTGCCGTCGAGTCGTCAACGCCGTCATCTTCACCCACGCCTGGTGGTGGTGACAGCAGGAGCTCACGAGGTAGTGGGCGCCCAGTGCTTTCAGATCTATGATGCTGGCTGGCAATGCCATGGAGGTGTGTGTGCGGGGAGTGGTCCGCGTGGCGGAACATGCTCCTCGCCAACTGCCGGACGAACACCTCCACGGTGGGCGTCTTGGTGTCACGATGAATGACGTCATTCCTGACGTACCTCGGAGCACCTACTATGAGACGTAGGCACTTATTTTGCTGGGTCTGCAGCCTCTTCTTCTGGTACCCTGAGCAGAAAGAGTACCAGGCAGGAGCCGCATACGTCAGTCTGGAACGGACGTAGGCTCCGTAGACCTTCAGTTTGGTTTTTGTTGGGAGACTTGAGGTAAAGAGTGGACGCAACAACGACCGAGCCGCCGCCGCCTGACCCACGGCGTGTGTTACTGTGTCCGCCAAGCGCAGCCCGCGGTCGATGCGGCACCCCAAGTACCGTACTGAGGTCTGCCACTCCACGTCCTGCCCCCCGATGTTCAGCTGACACTGCGGCTTATGACGGCCGAACATGATGGCCGACGTCTTGCCAACATTGACTGACATCTTCCATCTGTCCAGCCAATCCGGCAGCAGATCCAGCAAACGTTGTAATTTAGTGACGGCGTGTTGTTTGGAGTATGATGATGCGATGTATGCGCTGTCATCGGCATACAGCGACAACAGCACATCCGTTTCCCTCTCGCTTTGAAGATGGTGGCGGAGGGTGGGGATATCATCGGTATATACCGCATACAAGGTTGGCGATAAGCAGCTACCCTGGGGAACCCCCGCACGGATTGGGCGGGGTTGCGAGCTCGCTTCATCCACGGAAACGTAGAAGCGGCGACCCTCCAGGAAGGACGCCACTATACGCACGTAGGCAGACGGTAATGATGTGTCCAATAGCTTCGCCAGGAGGCCGGTGTGCCAGACGCGGTCGAAAGCCTTCTCCATGTCTAAGAAGACCCCAACAGCGCATCTGCCACCATTCATCTCACTGGCGATGTGGTGGAGTGTCCTCGTCAGCTGGAGCGTCGATGAGTGACTGCTGCGAAAGCCAAACTGCTCCTCGCGCAAAGGGAGGTGTGGTAACAGTCTTCGCAGCAGTAGACGCTCAAACAGCTTGGCTACATGCGGTAGTAGCGTGATCGGGCGGTAATTTCCTGGATATCTTCGGTCCTTGCCAGGTTTGGGGAGGGTAATCACCTTTCCCAGCTTCCATGTCGTCGGGAAATGGCCTGTGCGGAGAATTCCGTTGAATAGCCTCGTGAGAGTTACGAGGCCCTTCTTGGGCAGCTGCTGTAATGCGGCGATGGGAATTCCATCATCTCCTGGTGCCTTCCTCCTTGGCAGTCGGAGGATAGCCCGCCGTAGCTCCGACGGGGAGATGTATTCATTTCCCCGGAGCATCGGCGTCTCGGTAGAAAGGAATTCCTGCACCATCTCTTCCTGCTCCTGATGGTGCTCGATGATATCCCTGTCGTTGGCAGTGACGTTTGGCGTGAATTGCATTTCCAGGTGCTCCGCTAGGATTTCTGCTCTGTTCACTTGTCGGCGTCTAGGGCTGACACCCGTCTCGATATCTCCTCTGCAAGCTTATTTAGGTCATGTTTAACTCGGGGACAACGCGATCGCGCCCAAAGTTTGCGAAGGGCGCGTTTTTTCTCTAGCTTGACCTGGAACGAACCTGGGAACCGATCTCTGATCTTGGTATGTGGCAGTACGGTGGAGGCCTCCTCTTTGGCCTTCTGGATGGCCGCCATGATATAGACCGCGGCCGCTTCCACCTCTTCGGGTGAGGTGATATGTCTTGCAGGCTCTAACTTCCCCATTGCAGCTTTGAATTGATCCCAATCAGTCTTGACCTGGGGCCTTTTCTCAGTTTTGAAGCCGCGTTTGAGGTTAAGCGTGACGAGAATGGGTAAATGTTGTGTGTCGAGTTCAAACAGCACCTCGACACTAATGGGGGTGTCCAAGGCATTATGAAGCACGATGTCGAGTACATCGGGTTGACTCATAGGGTCAGTTGGGATGTGGGTCGGCGTTCCTGGCCCCAGCACCCAGTATCCCCGGTGTTCACTGTCTTCGAAGAGTTTCCTTCCAGCCGTCGAGATGATCCGTGAACCCCAGGCAAGATGCTTTGCGTTGAGGTCACCGACGACTAGTGTAGGTTTCTGTGACTCGAAGAGAGCTAAGTACTCGGGAAGCGGCGCGTCTGAATACTAGAGGGCGCCCTGCGCCGTTCCATAAGCATGGAGCAAAACTAGTTTATAACTATGATCTAGCTGTCTGTCTCTCCTTTCTTTGACGGTTTCCCTATACGTTACCTGGAAGAGATCGGTATATACCGATAAGACCGCCCATTGTAGACTAGAATTATTTTAAGTTATTATAATGTGTTTGTGGTTTTCAATAAAGTATACTATCTATCTATCTAGCTGTCATCAACGAGGCGTTTGCGACGGGCGAAAAAGAACCCCGTGGGTTTTTTGTGTTTTTCCACGCGGTTTTGGTTTGTGATTGAGAGTGTTGAAGTGGTCGCGATAAGGATCTTTAGTGGCCCCAACTTCTCGATTTTCGCGAAGTGCGACAGATCCACGAAGTCACAATGCTATCTTGAGCATTTCTGTGCTTGGTGGTACACGGGACCACCTTGGAGTGGACAGTAAGACCGGCGTCGGCGATATCAGCTTTCCGCGACGCCTTAGCAGGTCACGTAAGACACATTTCACACACAAACACACTCAAAATCATAGCCACGTGCTCAGAAACCTGCCAGTGCCGTCGCCGCCCGAGGAGATCGGTGCACGGGACTACAGGTAGGTGCCGATTCACATCAGCTCGACCCCCTAGGTGGAATTCACTCCTAAATAATATTTTTCCTCTCACCGTCTACAATGGTCGAGGCTCTCGCATCACCAATTATGGGCCCTGGTGACCATTGGTAGCCTCCTTCGACCGGCCACAGCCCGCGTGAACAACGGGATTATCACGGATTAAGAATAACCCTGTGTATAATTAACATTAAGGGTATTAGGGGACCGCTGAAAGACAAATGATAGTACTAATGACACCTTTGATGATGAGACGGGAAAAAGCATACAAAATGTGAAATGAATCGCCGCTAGCTGCCGGCAGGTCATTGACCCGAGCTGAGACGTCAGCTGTTTTTAATTTTGTGTTTCATTGCTGGTTTTTCAATTGAAACTTCTTTAGGCGAACTGATGATAGCAACCATGAGAAAACTAAGTATAAGTCTTATGTTTTATGTTTGAATTATGTGTGCGACAAATGGATGAATAACTCATGATCGCGTCAACCGATTTCGATGATTCGATTTTTATTGGAAGGATATACCTCAAGGTTTGTTTGATGATAGTTTGGCTAGGTTTTGATCATAGGATCCATGATGAAGTAACGGAACTCCTCAAATCTTAGGAGCAAATTAACGATAGTCGGCAGAATCTCTTATAGGCTATCCGGATATTTGAAACACCCACTGTAGCATTGATATGGTCAAGTGACTGTCGTAGTTAAATATGATGATCAATGGAACTCCTCAACGACTTACAGTAAGGGTGCGATTTATGGCAGATTATATAACTGTCTGTAATCAAGTGGCAATGATCTTACGTTTGTTGATGCATTATGGTAAAGTTGTTTCATTTAAACGGTGCTGTCTCATATGAGTAACATTTTTCGACACATTTATTATTTTAATGAAAAATAAATTCCTAACATATCTTCCCTTTTCCCTGCTTCTAAGTCTCGGAAATCTAAAGTTTTAGATTTGTATAATTTTTCCGTCCTCGTCAAGTGTCATTAGGACAGTCGTCTGTCTTCGTTTTCGAAAACGGTCTCTTAACATCTCCTAAATTTCGTTATTAACATCTGATTGAGTTAGAATAAAGTCAGTATAATATAATTACCTAAAAGAGTTATCGAAATAAAAGAGCCCCTTCTCGGGCTTCACCCTCAAGAAGGCGGCGACGTCAGTGTAATTCGGCAAAGTGGCGGACAGACCGACAAGACGAACCTGGAAAATAAAATACAAGTCAGCTTTACTGAGTGTGCTGATAAGGTATTGACAATATAAACTTTTCTAATGTCACCTTCTTGGTGCTTTTGACAATATAAACCTTTCTAATGTAACCTCCTTGGCACTTTTAACAATATAAACTTTCTAATGTAAGCTCCTTGGTGCTTTTGACAATATAAATTCTAATGTAACCTCCTTAGTACTTTTGAAAATATATTTTTTTTTAATGTAACCTCTTTGGTGCTTTAACTTATAAAAAAAAACCAGCAATGAAACACATAATCGAAAACAGCTGACGCTTAAACGCACGGCTCGTTCTTTGATCAATGCGTTGATCTATCAGCTGTTTTTAATTTTGTGTGTTCATAGCTGGTTTTTTTAGTAATGTATTTTTTATGAAACAAAATAACGCTAATAATACGTTTTAAAACTACGATATTTTTCTCTTCTGAGTGCTCTCGATAATGTATATATTTTTTATGTAACCTTAGGATCGATTATTATCCGTCCCATCATGAAAGGTGTCGTTAGTACTATCAACTGTCTTCGTTTTCGGGAGCGGTCTGATAACACTTCGTATAATAGTTAATCATTTAGAAGCACTAAGGAGGTTGCATTAGAAATTTATATTGTCAAAAGCATTAAAAAGGTTACATTGGAAATTTTTTTATAGTCAAAAGCACTAAGAAGGTTACAGTAGTAAAGTTTATATTTTCAAAAGCATGAAAGAGGTCTCATTAGAAGTTTATATTGCCAAAAGTACTAAGAAGGTTAGATTAGTAAACTTTATATTGTCAAAAGCATTAAAGAGGTTTCATTACAAATTTATATAGTTGAAAGCGCTAAGAAGGTTACATTAGAAAAGTTTATATTGTCAAAAGCATTAAAGAGGTTTCATTACAAATTTATATTGTTGAAAGCGCTAAGAAGGTTACATTAGAAAAGTTTATATTGTCAAAAGCATTAAGGAGGTTACATTAGAAAAGTATATACTATCAAAAGCATTACAGAGGTTACATTAGAAGTTTGTATTGTCAAAAGCATTGAAGAGGTTACGTTAGAAGTTTATACTGTCAAAAGTACTAAGAAGGTTACATTAGTAAACTTTATATTGTCAAAAGCATTAAAGAGGTTTCATTACAAATTTATATTGTTGAAAGCGCTAAGAAGGTTACATTAGAAAAGTTTATATTATCAAAAGCATTAAAGAGGGTACATTAGAAGTTGGTATTGTCAAAAGCTTTAAAGAGGTTACATTATAAGTTTGTATTGTCAAAAGCATTGAAGAGGTTACGTTAGAAGTTTCTACTGTCAAAAGCACTAAGAAGGTTACATTAGAAAAGTTTATATTGTCAAAAGCATTAAAGAGGTTACATTAAAAAGTTAGTAAAGTGGTTAAGTTTACTTAGAATTTCCGATATTTAACGTAACTTTGTTAATTTTCCCTTTCGTACGAATCTTCTCCTGGCTATAACAAACACCACAGAAAAATAAAATATCGAAATCGGTCCAGCCGTTTGTATGTATATAAATAGTTGATTTAGTTACCTCTTCTTGTGTATGTTCCACTGTACGTAGTGTCCTCGCCACGAGTGCTTCCAGAACTGGTCCACGTTCATCATGCAGCAAGTGGATCTCGTCGATGATTATGAGACGGACCAGATTGGTGAACGACCTCTCACCACCTGACGGGTATAAATCATATAATAATCTCAACCAGAGACCCCAGATTGTAGTAGTAAATGGCTTTGAATCAGAGAGTTTTATTGCTCAGTCTGGGGTACCACAGGGTTCTCACCTAGGGCCCCTGTTATTCTTGGCATTCATAAATGATATCACTGCAGTAGTAAAGCACTGTAAATGCTCGCTCTTTGCTGATGACTTAAAAATATACCAAGTTACAAATTCACCTGAAGACGCTAAGCTTGTGCAAGACGACATAAATAGAATCATTAAATGGTGCGACGACAATAGCATGACTCTCAACGTAAACAAATGTTTCCATGTGAAATATTGTAGGAAAAAAAAACCACTTGTCTCAAGTTACAATATTGGAAATGCAGTACTACAAGAGTTACCCGAAATTAGAGACTTGGGAGTTACAATAGACAGTAAGCTAAATTTTAAGTCACACATAAACAAAATTGTAAAAAAAGCTGCTCAACTGCTCGGTTTCATTAAACGCAACTCAAAAGGATTTTCCCAACGAACAAAAATAGT